>BMAW01097031.1:69382-190932 GCA_019974015.1 Nephila pilipes | reverse complement strand
TATATATATATATATATATATATATATATATATATATATATATATATTTGTGTGTGTGTGTGTGTACTGTATTAAATTTTAAACACTAATACATACCTTTAGTTGTTCATATGAATTTTCTTATTGATTTTCCAGATAATCACTTTTTTTTTTGTTTTTGTTTAATTTAATTAAATTTTTTTTAGCAAAGATTCATATTGAAGAAAGTTTTTGTTCAGAGTCGTATATTACCTTTGATGCACATCAATTTTTTTTTATATTAAAGATACACTAATTTATCTCATCAGCTTAAGTACAGACGCTCTCAAAACTCAACTTTCCAGACTAAGTGCATTATCAAGCAACTCACTCCAAGTATTTTCATTTCTTCAATATTCCTAATTCATTCGATATTCTGAAGGAATGCGACGAATACTGGATATCAAGCGCTTCAAACCATTTAAATAATACTTGCCAGTAATTGTTTGTCCAGTTGGAACAAATTAATTGTGGATAATACCCTTACTATCACAGAATATAATAAGCATCGTTTTGATTTTGGATAGAACTTTTCTTGTTTTTTTATAGCTAGTGGTAATTTTTTTGGGTTCTCTTCCTCACTTCGTCGTTTTGATTTAGAATTGTGATGAAAACTCTATGTTTCATCTCGAATAACTATAGAATTCGAGAAGTATGAATAAGTTTCAGCCCTGAAACAATGTTTTTTTTAATGTGCACTTCTCATTGATTTTTGTTCATTGGTTAAAGTGTGTGGGAGTAAATTTAGAAAAGTTTTTGTTTTTCATAAATTAGCATACAGAATGGTTCGAATCGTTTCTTTTCTGATGCATATAGAGTTTTTAATAATAATTCTCAAGATATCACAGTGGTTGTCTGCTACGAAATCGCGCACTTTTCGAATTATCTCAGGTTTTCTAGATGAACTTGGTCTTCCGAAATGCATATTATCTTCTAGCGTAGTCCTTATTTAAAAACGTTTGTGCAACAACAAAACATTTTATAAACGTAATACAAATCACTTTCAACTTGTTCCATAATTTCGTATGTTTCTGAAGCACTTTCATCAAGTTCCTTAAATTAAATTATAGTTCTTTGTCTCATCTTCATAATTCCATCATGAAAATTTTTATTTCTCGTATCGTTGGAGGTCCTGTAACAAAAAAGTACAAAACGCTTGTTAATACTGCAACAAATAGGCAAGGTTTATCACGCATGCAACGTTTACACAAATTGCATACAGTAGGCTGAAATATAGTGCTAATCTTAAGAATTTTTTGACTCACTGTGTAAGCGTAAGCATTTTTGAAGAACAATGGAGGTCTCTCAATTTGGAAGAAATTATAAATGTTTTCAAATATGTTTCACTTTAATAATAGTTTTAAATTTTCTTAATGAACAGAACATTTGATAAAAGGGGGATTTAAGAAAAATGCTGAGTATTCTGATGAATTAAACAATATTACAAAATATTACTTTTACTCTTTAATCAGTTGGAACTTAAAAAAAATAGTTATGATGTTATACAAAAGGGGAAAAATTAATCTTTTTCTGAGAAATACTTTCATGAAGACTTCAAACCATATAACTTCAAAATTTTAATTTTATTGCATTTTCTGTTATTAGTATTTAGATAATTCAAAACGAATTTATTGATAGGAATAGGTAAATTGAAAAAAATAATTAAATAAATTTTTTGGGGGAATTTGAGAGAAAAGTATGAGTTAGTTTTACTTAATATTTCCAAATGTGGTCTGAAATTGTTTTTTTGTAACAGCTGATAACACCAGTTTTCTTTACAAGGAAGGGAAAAAAAATCAAGTGCTTGTGTGTAATATAACTGAATATCATTTCAGTTTTCCGTATGAATTTTGAATTTTATGGAATTTAGCATTCTGATAGATTTTATTTTTGATTCGGTTTATTTCCATCTACTGGATTACTCAGCGAGCGCTCAAAAAATAAATGGAAATTAAACCTTCAAATAAAGAAAGGTTCCTTACATACAACGAATGAAAAAAGAAACAGAATTTCATAAGCCACTTTTCTTTGAAGTGTTTTAATTCTCTTAGAGCTATACGCATTTTACTAAGGAAGCTGTGAATGTTTAGCCATAGATAAAATTTAATGTTTTGAAATCAAAAACTGATCAGTATTTTAAAGACAATAGAAGTATGAATTATCCATCGGGTATTAATATGAAATTTTACTTTCGGTTTTTATTCAATGATCAGAATAAAAGTTTTTCTCCATAAATCTCTTAAAATTAATTTGCATTCTGGAAATGAAAATATTTATAAAGGTAATGCCAAACCCGCGAACATTGTGCACGCGATCAATAAATAACTTTCTAAAAGTCCTGATATATGACATTAGAATTGAATTATGTTTAACTTCTACAAAGAGTGGCAGCGTATTTATATGAGGGGCATATCACCTTCCAATACTGATATCTTACACGAAAGTACCTACCCACTTGCAAACCCTGAAATTCATACAATTTTGTTTTGACTGAAGAATAGATTTGTCTGAGTTACATTAGTGCATTAGTGTACATAGGTACAGTGTAGCTCTAATCTGCTTTAATGAATCTTTGAGTATATTATGCACAAAAATTTGACATTATTAATTTTGTTAAAGAGTTAAATTGATTTTTTGTCTGAATGAAACAGTGAAATATTAATGTTGCACATTAAGATACTATAAGACCATTCTTTTTTTTGGCTCTTGGTGGTAATGAATTCAGATAAATTATTCTTCGTTTAGGATGAATTGTTAAATACAAGTCTGTCCAACCTGGAAGACCTTACGGGCCGTTAAAAACGCCTTTTATTCCCATGGGCAGATTTATATGTATATAATGTATGTGTGCGTATGCGTGTGTGTGTGATGAATTCAAATTATTATCTTCTTTTTAATTTTGACACTTTTAACTCCGATTCAAATTCTCACGTTAAAAACTACTACTACTTCCACCTTTCGAGTCAGGAGAAGGTCTAACCTCCTGAGCCTTATTAGAGGTATTAAGAACATTCTGCAATAATTTAAGGGAAATTATATTTTATTGAAAAAAAAGTATTCATAAGAAATATAATTTAAAAAGCTGTCCCTCACTTCTAACATAGTGCTGGGGTTAACTTATCAGTTATCAAAAACATCGAACAGTCAGTCTGTCTGGAGCCATACGCTTCTGGGTCGAATATATAAGACGAGCTGCATAAAGCCTGACTGTTGCTATTTCACATGATCTGCGCGTCGCATTCCCTCCCGATTTTAGTAATGAATCGGTACTTTGCGGTAGGTTTGATGGTTAATTTAACTGCGTATTACTGAAACAGACTATCCCGATTTAACTATATAATATTTTTATTAATATTCTTGTAGGAATTAAAATTCCTCAAGTATTCATTCTCCTGATTCGATTACAATTTTAACTAATAAACATTCATAGGAATTAAAATTATTAAAAAAACACATATCCAAGCGAAAAAATTGAATGATTTATAAATAGCAATATTAAGACCGTAAGAATGAAGATGAATTAAGACTTATTCTCGTTGTTTTTTTGATGAAGTATTGATTTTTTACATTCTTCATTGAATTTCATTAAAAAAATCAATTAAACTAAATGATAAATCTGTATGGAATGATGATAATTTGGAATCCTCTTTTTCAAAACTGGAAGCTTAAGAATAATTATATGTGTTTCAAATGAAATATAATAACAGCATTTTTTCTCTTTATCACTCATATGGAATAAATAATTTTCGGGGGATGAATCATGGAATAATTTAATAGTGAGGTATTTATTATAAGCATGCCATATAAACATATAAATTATGGAACAATTGAAAAATAAAAGAAGGGTTACTTTTCAAATATTTTTGATCAAGAAAAAAAAAAGCTCCTTAGAAGTTTCATTCTTATAGAGGAGTAATATATACTATATTGGGTTTCTGAAAATCGAGTTCTAAAAGTGTTTCGTCTTTCCGATTTCCCTTTTGAGCCTATCTTTCAACTAGAACAAGATCAGAAAACTGTATAATGAGATACTGATGGAGACTATGTGAAATATATATGGACGGTAATTAGGGTAATTGAGTTATCGGTAATTAGAATGGTGTAGAAATTAAGAGGTACGTCAGTCTTATAAAGGGCTTTAATTTTATCAAGAGAGCTTTGTGATTAAACGGAAACACTTCAGCAAAGTTTTTAATTTAAAGAACTGAGTAACATTGTGAAATTCCACAAATTTTCTTTTATTTCGTCTTTACTCAGATTTCTCTTGATTTCCTTCCTAATATATCTGAGACGAATTAAATTTATTCAAAATGCTATTTTTATTTTGGTTTTATTTTTTATTTAATTACTGAGTTAAATTGTTACTGATTTAGAGATTTTGGAGATCAATTAAGCTCAACACTTTTTTTCTAAAAAAAAAATAGAAAACAATTTTTGTCAGTGAATGTGTTATTAGAATTGCAAAATACTTCAAGAATGCACAAATCAAATTTTAATTCAGAAATTGGATGTAATTAAAGAAAGATTTAATACTGAAAATATTTCATTTTGATTACAACCAAATAGAAATGATATAAAATAATATCCCGTAGGAAATGTGGTATGCAAATTTAAAACAACCTAAAAAAAGGAGCACAAATTATTGGTGTTAAGGGCCATAAGCAAAAAGAATTCACTTTACATAAAAACAAATTTAAGAGATCATGATAGCGTTCCGAGTAAAGTAACTAACTGTAATATTTTTGAACGCTTTTTATTAAGCCAATCTATGAATTTGAGAGTTTCCACCACGACCGAGAAAAGAAACATATTTACATCGAATTTAGAAGTTATTAAGCTATTTAAATAATGCAACACTTACAACGAAACAGGAAATTAAAATATGTTATTTGAAAGCGAAATGATTTTGAATGTAAATGAAGCCGATTTTGCCAGAAAAATAATAAAATAACTACATCCATACTATTATATCACAATATAAAAACGATATCTTACTAAGGAAAACATTTTACTTACCAAAATATATTTCTGAATCTTTAAGATTAGTTTAAAGGAGAGAGATATATATTCTTTGAAGCAAAAAATCAATTTATGATAGTTATACAAATTTTAAGACCAACCTTCTTCGTATCTTTTTTTTAGAAGGTTTATGTAATATTTTCTTAGTTACTAAAATACCTATTCAGGAAGAGGATATTTAGGTTAGAGGTACGAAAAAATAAGTTTTTTATATGTATTTATTCTTTAGAAAAGAAAAGATTTTTTTTTATGTTTTAATTGGTGCTCAATTTTAAATTGTTAAAAAAAATTTTTAATTAAAAAAATTAGCAAAATACTTTTCTGAATCATTTTGAGAATATTTTAATTTCTTTTGTTTACAAGTGAAATATATGTTAAATTTTCTGTATGATAATAAAATAAAATAAAATAGTATGTAAAATTCAAATTGGCTATGCTTATTAATTTTTCGATATACAAGCATTATTTTCTTGTTACCATCTCGAAAAAGTAAAATTATTCAAAATGAACATTAATTATCGTACAGTAAGTGTACTTCCAAACCCCAGGCTCTACAGATGCTATAAATATAAAGAAAAGAAAATACTTTCTGAACATTCCTAATATCTTTTAATTTTCACAAACAAAACATTTTGAGTTAAAAAATATTGCCAATGTTAACAACAAAAAGAATAAAAACCTACGATAATGCATAAAAATCAATTATTAAACATTAAAATAATATCAAATGATAAATTATTAAAGCAGACAATAATATTCTGTTCGGATATTAAAATAAATGCAGACGATAAAATATTAAATTAAATACATGTTAGCAATGTAAACATACCTTAAACAAACTAATTTTAATTATTATAATCATTATGTATTATAATATAAGTCTTTTAAAGCTTACATCATGTATCCGTTATCTTATGCCTTCTCACTTTTTTGACCCCCTTTTCATAATAATTTTAATATATGTTAAAAATCTGATAATAATGCTATCTACTCTCATAGGATTTACTTTTAGATAACCAACTATGAAACCAAAAATTTTTCGTTAATATTAAACTCAGACTAACGTATCATAAAGCAATACATTTAATAAATGAGGAGATATTTTGGTTTTAGAAATTCATTATAGATGTTAAGGCACTGGCTACATCTAATACTTCATAAAAGTCCCAGTATTAATGAAAAAGGAATCCATGCAGTGGAGAGATGTGAAATAAACCAGAAAAATTAATAAGTTGCTGATATATGATCATCAAAACTTGTCGTTACGACTCAGAGGAGGAAATAAAACATTACGCGGTTTGGTGTTAGAACATATATAATTTTATTTCATATTGTTATTTTTTACGGGCTAATACGTACCATAAAAGGAACTCGTCATTAATTTCTCACCTTCCATTATGACAGCTTAGAAATCCATTGGTCTTCAGGGAGAAAAGCGCATCAAGTGAAATCCCATAAAACCTGTAAATGTGTTGTGTGATATGAGATATTGCAAATCCGTGTAAAGACATTACATTCATCCAATACATCTTTTAAGATAAGCTAGCTATGGTTGTGTACCAACAGTGTTTCGCATTGGTTCCTCATGAGACCTATTTTGTGAACTTGTAATAGTTTCCAAAACATTACGTTTATATGACTCATGTTACGAGCTTTTGCCTTTCGATTCCGAATGATATAATTTTCGATCAATACCTAGATAGTTAGCTTTTCTATTCTATTATTAAAGGTAAGTTATTTGATATATATAAGGATTGCTTCTAAATATAAGTGTGATGCTTATTTGAAATATCCTTTATTATTGACTATTTTTGAGAATGTTAAAATTTGTAGTTATCGTACTTTGAAACATTTTAGCGAGCTGGTTTTGTTAAATTTCCTCAAACACTTTATTCTTAAAAGTGAGATTACTATGATTGTGATCTATTAACTTAAAGAAATATTTTATTTCATATTAAGAGTTTGTTGCAGTTTAAAAGTATCTTATATGAAATTTTTTACTCGGTTTAAATTGACTGCACAATATCATTATATGTTACACAAATAGAGGTATGTATATTACAATGAGTAGTATAAATTTAAAGTTTTAACTAGAAATGTAAATAATGATAACATATTTTTGTTTTTGTTTTCAAAAATACTTTTTGTGGAATGTGAAAAAGAAAGAAAAATATTTATGGGTTCTTTTCAGTTACAAATCATACTCACAAAATATTTACAAAATTAAATTCTTGGGTACACTTTTCGTGAAATGTAATCATCATCCTTCATTAAAGTGATTAAAAATAGCACACTAGGAACACATGCTGTCTAGTCGAATAATTCCTGGGTGGATTTATTCGCATCGTATTCTGGTAAGAGTGAAATCTTATAGTACTATTCTGTACAAATTAATTAGGACAAGCTATTTTTTTTGGTAGATGTGTTTGAAATCACTTCAAACAAATCTGCTTAGACTTAGTGTGAACCATCTCAAACTACATTTATCTGCTTAGAGTAGGTGTAACTGATCGACCTAAACTGGTTTTAGTGTAGAAATACTTACCTATTCTTCATTTATGAGCCTTTGAGTGAGGCAGTTGTTAGTGTTTGCTCTCTCTTTCTTTCATGTGATCAAAAATGGATGTAACTCCAAGGAAGCATGCTAAAATTATAGCTCTTAAAAATCACCTTTCTATGACATTTAGAGAAGTATCTTCTGTAGTTGGTGTAGGTAAATCAAGTGTTTAAAGAGTCCTAACTTCATTCAAAGAATGCGGATCAGCCTCTCCAAAAAGGAAAGGAAGATGTGGGTGCAAACGAGAAACTACTGCAAAAACTGATAAAATTCTAATAAGAATAGCAAAATTATTTCAAGAAATACAATATCAGTGCTTCAAAGGGATTTATTGGCATATGGTTTTCATGTGAGTAGCTCAACTGTGCAACGTAGGTTTCTGGGCGCTGGTCATTAAGGCAAGGAGAGTAACGAAAAAACATTTTTTAACTCCTAACATGAAGAAAAAACGTTCAGCATGGACAAAAAAAGTAAAAAAAAATCAACGACGCCTAATGACTGAAATAAAGTAGCATTCAGTGATGAAATTCATTTATTTGTACAGGGATACTTTTCAGATGTTGTGAGACGAAGAGATTGTGAACCTTTGAGACAGAACCATACACAACAGACTGTAAAATACACGTTAAAGTAGATATTTTGGTTTTTTTTTCACGAAAAATGGTATTGGAAGCTCAGACCCGTTTAAGACAAGATAAATTCGAATAAATCGAACAAAATATTACAGCATAAGATTGTTACATTTATCAAAATCTTGAACGGAACATTTCTACATGACTTGGTTCCTGATCACAATTCAAAACTGGTTAAGACTTTTATTCTGGAAAATCAAATAAAAGTGCCTATTGGCCTGAAAATTCACCGCACTTAAATCCCATTGAGAACTTAAGGAATATTGTGAAGAAGCAGTAAGTTAAAAAGGATTGTACAACAAAAAAGTGCATGATAAGCAATGCAATTCAAGTATGCTTTGATGATGATGAACTTATATGTACTAATTTAGTGGAGTTAATGCCAGAACGTCTGCTAGAGGTCATTTCTGCTAAGGGAGGACATACATCTTGGTAGAAAATGTATTGTAAATGCATCAAATGAATAAAAGCACAATTTTTTTTTAATAAAAAGTGATGTTTTTACTTTGTTCCAATTAACTTGCACATGTATGTAGCTGTTAGTACTCTGGGCAAGGGGCATTGAATTGATAGACATTTTTCTTGTTAGAGAAATAAGTATTTTGGAAAGCAATTGACTAGATTTCTGAACTGTTAGTGGGTGGCTATTTTAATTACTTTATCTATATTGGGCATTAAGTTGAAATTGTTATTGAGATTAGACTAATAGTTATGATGACAGACCAGTCAGTTAACAGAGACACGCCGAAAGGTAGATTCGTAAAACCAATATCGTTATTTTTATTTTTCCTATAATTCTTCCTCGATTATCGCAAATCGATGTAAAAGTTTCTGGAAGATATTATAGACTGAATAATAGAGGAGCCGTTTCTTTTATTTATACTACCATAAATTATTTCACCAATGAAAATCAAAATAACTCGCTTTTTCTTCTTCTCATGCTTTAAACATAACATCACCAATTCCATGGGCTTCCTATTACCTTTTTATTAATATAGAAATCCTTTTTTTTTTTAAAAAAATAACAATCATTTATTGAAATGCTAAACTTATTAGCGTACAATACAAAAGACTAGTTAAATCCTATTTTATTACGGAAAATGTTTGTTCCTTTTGTTTTCGTGATTAAATTGATCCATTTCATGAGATTGTTCACTTCAAAAATTCTTTTTCAAAAGTCTTACTTTATACATTAATTAAACATAAGAATTTAAAAAGACAGTTGGAAGGCTATACCACCTTCAGTTAATTCGGATCAGAGAGTAGCAAAAAAACAGGACAGCTTAAAATTTAAAATATTATTTAATTATTATTATAATATTTACACATGGATACACAGCTTGCATCATAAATTGTAGAAACTGCTGGTTAGTTAAAGAAAAACTGGATGATCTTCAATGGAGTTCAGGATGCTGTCAACTAATCTGGTTGTCACTGGAGAGAAGGGAATCTAGAGCTGCTGTTGTTGCGAGTACGAGGTTGGTATTCTGATGTCTGTACCGTTATAAATACCCATACTACAGGTGCACGCACAGATTTCTTGAAATTTACATAGATGCGAGTATACAGAAATTAGTTGCTCCGGAGTGCCACTTTAATGGCAAAGCGAGAATATGCACATGGTTCTTGCCATTTCATGACTTGGTGAGGGAATGCAAGTGGGGAAAGAGGGCCGCCACAAATTTCTATGTTGTTAAAGAACCGATTCATTAATGGACCGCTAATTTGAGGATGCATTCCATCGCAACGGTCTTTTGGAATAATGAGAACCACATCTTATTATACTGGTGGGCAAAACTTAAGTAACATATGTTTTTTTTTGTCATAACTCCACGAGAAATTATCTGAGTGACATGAAATTCAGAAGTGAGAGACAGCATTTTGTACTTAAACCATGACGAAAGCATAGATGCACAAAAATGAGTACAATGCATATAGTATAGAATTAAACAGAAAAGGGCTTTTTTGAACTCATAGTATCGTTACACATGATTGTCTGTCGAAGAGGAAGAACACCAAGCAGATGTTCCTTAGTAGGGGATATGCTCTCCCTTTACTACAATAGTTTCTTCGTACTGTCTCTCCATACTCAGCACCAGATTGTCCAACAATTCTTGAGGAAAGAGTGCCCATTCCTCAATAAGCATCTGTTTCAGTTCTTGGGTATTCCCCGGAGGATGTAATTTTTCCACAAGGCGTCTCCCCAAATCATCCTACACATGTTCTATGATGTTTATATCAAAGAAGAACGATAGCCAATCCATTAAAGTGATATCTTCACATTCCAGTAGCTACTGAGCGTCAGCAGTCCAGTGAAGCCGTGCATTGTCATCCATAAAAACGAAGCCTAATCCAATAGCATTTCGCAACAGATGCAAGTGGAAAGAATCACCTCCTTACAATAGTCATCTCCGATTACAGAATCTCTATCGAAAACGTCGAGTTGTTGTCAGGTCGTTCAACACAAAGCCTTCCCAGACGACAAATCCAGAGACCACCGTAACGGTCTCTTTCCGTGGTGTTGCTTGGATGAAACCGTGTCCCGACCTCTTTCCAAATCAACTAGAGATGAGAATCACTTATGGTATACTGAAAGGACTCTCATACGTAAAGAGGACACGACTCCATTCCTAAGATGTCCAGTTTTTATGCTCCTTGCACCACTCTAAACGGTGCCATCGATTGCCAACTTTCAAACGATGTAGCGTTCAGGACGGAGGGCAAATAGGTCACCTTTGTGAAGGCATATGGCCACAGTAAAGCGCCATACTTGTCGCCCTGTTTCTGTACACAGTTATTGATTGGTATCGGAAACATTGGCGCTTGCTCACTGGTATAGGATATCATCTGCAGTATGATATATCGGTCATTCATTGTAGTTGTTTTCCTAGGGCGGCCACCACCAATCTATTTAACAGCTGTACCTATGTTTTCTGAGGTTTTCCAAGCTCGCGAAACGACACTTTTACTGATTCCGAACTCTTTAGGTACAATGAACAAACTACTCCCCTCTTCCAGCTTTCCGATGATTCTTCCACGTGTGAAGTCATCCAGGTGATTTCTTCTAGCCAAATTTCACCAAAGAACTCACTTGCAGCAAATATTTTTAATTGAGCTTCCGTTCTTCCTTTTTTTGCGTGTAGTCTTGAGCAGCGCAGGCCGACCACCCGCGGTTTGCTTACACTCCTGTCGCATATGACGTTTTGTTCCTGTCATTTGCATACGTATCACCTTTCTACTGAATTACGTGTTCGTTGTACTGATCGCAACCCCCTCCCCTTTTCTGCAATTTCACGGCTATCTACTTAAAACTTACATTGTTGCTTAAGTTTTGCGTACCATTGTAAATATATCAATTTCCAAGGTCTCCTTAATGTGTAACGTGAAATTTAGAGAAATAGGTTTTCTCGGCCGCAGTTCCTGTAAACTGATCATAGTTGAGATCCATTGCCTGTAGTTCGTTGTATAACTTAAGTACGATATTCTTTATTTAAGTGTTTTTGAACTATTACAGTTTATCATCTCGTTTTTGATATAAAATACAAATTCTAAAAAATTGACTTTTGGAAAAATAACCTTCAATATTTCATTTAATGAATGTGGCTTAGAGAGAAGTCTACTTTCAAAAAGTACCTAAAGTACAGAAATGGGAATTTTGGAAACTATTAAAACTAAAAAGAATGAAAAAGGCATTATAAATGCTGAACTACTCAAACCTGATATTAAACTTTCGGCACCCATATTACACAAGATGTTTAATCTTGAGAGGTTACAATAGCAAATGCCGGATGCTTGGAAATAATCATTAATTGCAAAAATACCTAAGATGAGAGATTTACTTAAATGTGATAACTGGTCAAGAATTAGTCTACTTTCTGTTACATGAAAATTCATTACCAAAATGATAAAAGATTGAAAGATTATATGAATAAAAATTTCAGATCAGAACAAGCTGGGCTTAGAATTAGAAAAAAGTTTATTAAGCCATATTTTTGCTCTGAGGAACATTCTTGAACAATTTAGGAAACTAAATTTCTTTTTTCTGCCTGAACTGTACAGATATAAGAATTTGAAAGTATTTGTCAGCATGTACAGAGACTATCTCTGGAAAAGTATAACAAACAAATTAATTTTATTAGAAATCTATATTGTGGTAGTAGAGCACAAGTTAGTGTAAATAGAACTCCATCAGAGGCATTTCATATAAAATATGAAATAAAGTAAGAATACAACCTATCACGCAAGAATTTTTTTTTATAATTGTAATAGATTGGTTAAGGAGTAAGGCTTTAAAATATCAAAAAAACATAGGAATACGCTTGGACTTCAATTGCGCACTGGAAGATGATAATTTCGCAGATGATATTTTCTCTTAGTCTTCAAGCTTTGCTGACTTGAAAAAAAACGACAGACACTGGTAGATATTGCCAAACAATCGGGATTGAAAATAAATGAAAAATAAATTGTAAGAGTAAGGACTACTTCTAATAAATCAAAACAAAATGGAAGAGAATGAATTTTTCATATTAGGAGTTACAATATATAAAAAAAGAAAGCACAGATGAAGAGACAAAAAACAAGAATTAGAAAAGCCCAACATTCATTCAAAACAGTGAATAAATTTTGAAAAGCCTTAAATACAAATAATGAGCTCAAATTGCTTGTATTCAATGCAACAGTATTTGCGGTCCATCTTTTCGTTTTGGAAACTCACTTAATCACAAGAAAAAAAATTAAATGCCTTTTATACTACGGGCCTCATAAAGGTTCTTAAAGTATACTGGATATATAAAATTTCCCATTTTGAATTGTGCAATGAAACATGTGCCAACTTTGAAAGCTGTCAAATGATAATACAAGAATTGTTCTGTCATGGACACCAGATGGAAGAAGATGAAGACCAAGGATTACACGGCGCTTTCTGCCCTCAAAAGAGAGGAATTCATTTGAATGGCCGAGATGGAGAAGCGCCCGGAAAACAGCATTAGATCGAATTAAATTACCCGTAACTGTTTTGGCCTCATGCACTAATTTCGTATGAGGAGAATTGATGACTATTAAAAGTAAAGACGCAACTTATTGAAATATGTGTAACTCTCTCGCGATCTAAGAAAGTTTTATTTTATAATAATGTATTCTCTGTTTTATATTTTTAAACTAACAAGCTGAATAATAAGCTCTTTTGATTTGTTATTTGCTTATTTTCAATTCATAAAAGAATTCCTTGAAATGAATTCAATCAAATAGTTTTCTTCCTCGTAATTCTATTTTTGGTAAGCAAATTTCGAGTTCACTTGTATTGTTTTTGACAAACATTTCTCTTATTATTGAAAGCAATTTGTATCTTTCCAGAATTTTATATCTAATACCATCTTCAATAGGGAAAAAAGCAACAAAAGAATTCATAGATTTCTCTATATCTTGAGAAACATTTCTTACGAACGAAATAGTTATTTTCAATAGGAAAACAGTGATCTTATTAAATGTCTTGTGTACCTTGTTAGTTCTTATATGAGAACATTATGTTCAGGGTATACACTACTTAGTTGAAGAAAGCATTGTGTTATGTAGAGAATTGTAAACTATTATAAAAAATGTTTCGGCAAAAATATGATATTTTATGTTATTACCATTATTAGTTAAATATTTATATTTCTAACACTATAAAACTTGACGAAATTGAAACGCACCTCTGTAGTGTTTTGAATTTTATTTAAATATTTTAAATATCTGCTCTCTAATATAAGTTTCATGTTTAAAATTATGTGGAGTTTTATTCATACATTTTCAAATAAATTGTGTAACAAAGTTGACATGGATTCATTTGTCTGCGAAATTAAATTGAAGATAAAGTGTGTATGCGTTTCGAAAATATTCTATCATATTAAATTTTCCCATGTGATTTGTATTTATAAATTACTATAAGTAAATATATAATAACAGCTTATACATTTAGAACATGGCTCAAATTATAGATATAAAAAGAAAAAGACCTTCAAATTTTATATATATATATATATAAAGGCATAAGTGCTTTTTTTTATTTTTTCTTGAATAATTGAATAAACAAATATTTTGATATTATCAAAGTACTTGTTTATTCAAAAAAAAAAGTAAACTAGAGAAAATATAGCGATTTTTTAAGAATTTCAGACGGAATTTCTTCGGAAAAATTATGCTATTTTGTTAAAAAAATATCACAAAAATATCATATGCCTTAACTGCTTAGTCAAAACTTAAATCCCTTGTTTGGTCTTAATATTAAGTGATATGAAACTTAATTTATTATTCATCAATAAAAAAGAGCAAAACTCCCTTCGTGAACCATCTCTTTCAACTCAAATGTGTCAAAATAAATCTGAGTTGAATTAAGCAACGAACATATAAAATTTGATGCTTTCACTTCTGATATGTAACAATGTTATGTGAGTGCATTACTTATTTAAAAATGTTTGAGTTAGGTAGAAACAGATGATAAGGGAACTAAAAATTTAAAATATTAAATTCACAACGCATTATACCATTTCCCTCTAAAAAGGAAACAAATGTCTCAAAAAGTAAGAGCTTATGTAAAATGTAAAAGTTGCTTTATCTAAACTCCATTGCGTCCATCAATGTGCCTTATAAAGCGGGAAACTTTCCAGTCAGTAACCACCTATTTAAGGTATCAAAATGACAAGTACTAACATTTGAAGCGATTGTAAATTCGTTGTGATGATTAGCGTTCGTGGAATAAAACTAAGTACTTTGAAGGTAAAAAAGAATTTTAGATTTTTTTCATGAGCGACTATTATAAATGTATACTTTGAGTGCAAGATTTCTTATAAGACCTCCGAATTATTATGTTAATGAGGATGGAGAACGACGTCAGATGAACTTGGTCCCTAACTTCTTTGAGCATCATTTCAAGGAAAAGATGCGTAGTATCCTCATGTCAGAATCAAAAACTGGAATTTTATAAGAATGAACACCCATCTATGTCTTCATACTAATTAACTGAGACTCTTCCAACTGGCCAATGCACTTTTATCGGGATACAGTATTGGGATTATAAAAACATTTCTTCGAGTTTCAAGTTTGTAGAGTATAGAGAAAAGAAAATAATAAAACATATTTCAGATGTCATGCAATCGAACAGAGAAATTCAAATTTGTGAAATATACCAGAATTGTTGAGCTCCCTAGAATTTTCTCGTGTAGTCCGTGCTCGGTCGAGTTCTTATAGTTTTTTTATGGTCCTACCAAGTGTTAGATCAGTGTTTCTCAAATTTTGTTTAACTATGCACCCCATTAAACCTTTTAAAAATTCTTACGTCCCCCTCATACACACACATGTACACATGTATGTATATATATATATATGTGTATGTATATGTATATACAGGGTGGTCAATTTAAAAGAGTACCCAGTGGATTTTCTTATTACCCTTAAATTTAACAGATGTGGCAACTGAAGTATAATTAACATTGAAGTACAATTGCTTAAACTTTTGACACACTTCGCAACATTGTTGGTGTTATTGACGTGATTTCTTCAGGTTTGATTTGTTTTAATTTATCAATGATTGCAGGGCTTCTCTGAAAACCCTATCTTTGAAATGACCCCACAGAGAAATCTAACTGGGTTAGGTCTAGTAACCTCAGTGAGCAGAGGCCTATTGAAATTAAACGGTCATCAAATAATTCCTTAAGCACTTTCATTGTTAGATTTGACGTATGTGGAGTGGCTCTGTCTTGATAAAACCAACAGCAGTTGTCCTGTATCTCAAGTGAAGAATAAAATTTTTAATTATGTCCAGGTACACTTCAGAATTCATTAAAATGAAAGAATAGTTCATGTAGACATTTTTTATTGTTGTCATTTATGATCTTACGAAATGATCTTTCTAAAATAAAAAAAATTAATAAAAACGCCGAAAGAAGCCAACGATTTACTCAAATTATTTGCGTAGAATCGGATTAAAAATTATTAATGATGTTCACGCGAATTTATGTTTAAAAAACGAATTTTTGCATTTAGAAAGTGAAATAAACAACACCCGCATATTAAATATAAACATATTAAATAAGTAATGATGTCGAAAGTCTTGCTACATATATAATAGATATGGATAAAATAAAAAAGAAACGGGTACTGTTTTAAATTGATTCCTCTGTATATGTATATATATATACAGAATGAAATACCAGGTATACACTTAAGTAAGCAACACCACGAAGGACTCGTCATCATCAGAAGAGAGCGAAAATTTTTTCTACAAACAACCTATTTTAATTCAAATAAAGGATAAATTTACATACCAAAAAGACAATAGAAAATGAGAAAGATACAAATATTCAAAAAACATTAGGCATAGAGATATTGCAGCATGTAGAATTGAAGAGTTTCAATAAGTGTTTTTATACAATGCTGCACCAAATGACACAAATTTTGAATTTTTTTACTTGAAGAACAGCATTCCGTATGGCTTCTATCCAAACCCAAAGTTGATTTGTGTCATCTGCGGGACGAAACTAAAGAACGATGTCTATCGAAGTAATCCTAGACATGTTCAATAGACATTATATCTGGTGAATATGCAAGCCGAGAAAGAAGCCTTACCTGTTGAAATGAGAAAGTTTTAGCAATAAGTCGACGAACACTGTCCTGTTGAAATATAACTCCAGAAATGCATTGAAGAAAAGATAAAACGTCGGGCTCTAGAACTTCTATGATGTACCAGTTGCTTATGAAATTATCCATATTGTTAGCAGAGCGTAGATCGTCAATAATACATAATGACACCCTATACTACCTGTGAGGCACTGGCGCCGTCTAGTTGTGTAGAGTTCGTCAGCGCCTGTGGCAGAAACGACGTAAGCCCCCGAAGGCGTAACACGCCTTGATGAGCGTTAAGCTCGCTGAAAGACTTAAATCCATTCTATGTTGAATTTCTGTGTTTTGTGTGTGTTTCAAATTTCTAAAGTGTCGTCCTGTGATAAAAATGATTAGAAATGAATGCTCGTAATTAAAGGACACTATAAAAGAAAAAACACACAAAAAGGGCCATCAACGAGCTCCAAATTTAAGCGAGATTCATTAGAAAAGACAACTCGTTCATAAATGGCGCACCGGTATCTATGTGGATGCCTTGGCATAAGACGAATTCTGAATAAGGGGACTCTTACATGCAATCTATGGTTAGAGTATTCAAAAATACACTTGAAGCAGAGCTTCTACATGCTGCCTACTCTTGAGATAACGCTGTACGGCTCCATTGCCGGATTTTCAACTCGTCAGTGCTATACTCCCATTAGTTTCACATGCTCATCAATACGGAATAGTGCCATGTTCGAGTTGTAATTGTTCAATAAGAAAATATCCTAACTGAAAGTTCAACACAGGTTCCTATTCAAACTCCGTGATTTGCTCATGCGACCTTCAGTATCGGTGTCCAGGGATTATGGACTTCTCATGAAGCGTTCATCATTGTCAAAACAACCGTAGATTATTTTCAGCTTCCCGTTATAGTTCCTTATATATATAACTATTATTTATCAAATATTCAAATGGCATTGCTTCGCCTATGCAATCCCTCGAACTCTGAAATTTTAAGCATTATTGTAGAGCAATCTAATTTGAATTAGCTGAAAATGTAATTTCATTGACGTGATTTCTTCACAGTGTTGCAATATTTACAATCAGGAACTTATGAAGAAAGAAAAAAGTTGCTACATCTTTATTTATACTCAGACAGTAATATTCCGCTGAAAGATTCATTGGAATATAGAGTATTTTACAAATAATATCTTGGCTTTTAGTAATAAAAAAAATAATGAAAATATATAAATTCACAAATGGTTTCATATGATAGTGGCATAGTTTTTATATTTTTTCTGAAGATTTTCATTATAAAGAATAAAAAAATATGACCGATACTAAAAATTCTGGTTGTTTGAAGCAGAGGTCAAATACACTATGAGATCAAAGATCTCAAAATTTTTCTTGGAAGTTTGTAAAAAGTATGACACAAGGTTTCCCATTTTAACAAATGTAAGGAATTAAAAGATATATATTATTTACGTGGTTCTTCTTAAGTTCATTTCAGATAAATGGTGCACCTGTAATATTGCTTAAAAATATCTTCCTTAGAAGATGCAGCAATCTCAATGTTGCGAGACCAAAATTAATATAAAACTGTATAAATACAGTCTAAGTATTCGTCTTGTTTCGAATCTATGAAAATCGAAAGGAGATTCTAAGAATTTCTAAGAAAGGTCTTTAAGAAAGGGACTCTAAGAAAGGTCTTAAGTAAAAGGTCTTAATCACCTATATTTGTCTTGAACAGTAACAGTTTATTACTTTCATTCAAGCGTACCGAAAGGTAAAATATCAAATTGATTAATAACAAAGGCTGAAATTATTTTTTAATGAGCTTTATTGGTGAAAGGTAACGAATAGCTCCCAAATTAATAGTCAATTAAAGTAAATCCTTCAAGCTTGCGTTTAATTACTTAGCTGATATAATTACTCTGCAATGTTAGGTTACTCGTGATTTTCTCTTCACTAACCTAGGGGACTATATAATAATTTGTGTGTGTATGTGTGTGAATTGTATAAAATTACAATTTCTTCCAAACCAGAATGAAACTTTATTAGATAAATTAGATGAAAATAGAAGTGAATTAAATTAGAGATAATGACAAAAATTGAAATACAATTAAAGGGAAATGAGGGGAGATAGAGGACAACGACTTGGTGACAGGTATTTATAACTGGGATTGAAGCATCTTTATAAGCTTTTGAGATTGAAGTGAATTTTAGTTAAAAGTACTAAAATAAGAACCAGCTATTATCAAAACGTGTTTGAATAAGAACAAATGATTTGGTCAGATTTCATTATTAGAGCATAATCTAGAATTGACGAATTAAGTGGGATTTTAGAGAAAGCTACCTAATCTATTCTCTAGTGTTTATTAATATAGTATTTTATCTTTCTTTTATGTATCGTTATTTGGAGTCTAATTATTATTGACGGTGATTAAGAAATTTGGCAGTAGAGTGGAATGATGAAGAAAAGTCATTACAACATTATATGTGAGTCCCTGACACAGAATTTTCAAAGGTTCTTAAAATGTTTCCAACAATAATGAATGATAGCTATTTATACATTTTAGCCATCTTAATCAATTTTACAAATTATTCTCGAAATTTACATTTTGTTCTTAACTTTAGAAATTAGTGATCTTTGCGCTTTGGAACATAATTGTGTGTACAAGTTATAAAACCTGAAATGATTACTAAAAATTGGTTGCAAAAACATCATTCTTAATGCTCTACAGAGTTATACCTTACAGAGTTACACATTTCTCCCAGCGTATCTTGATCTTTCGAAGGCTGTGATCTAAAACTTAGTGAATAGATTTATATCTTTTCCATATTTAGGGTTACTTCGATCAATGGCTTCTCATACCAAACAAATAAACATAAACAGCAATAATTTGCACTATCATGTACATAAGGATCAATTTATATGCAGAATAAATTTTATCAAGATATCTAGGTGATTTCTTAGTAATAATTAAAACTTTATTATACCTTCACATATACGTGTTTATATTCGTATATCTAACTTCATTATATATTTTAATTTTTTTATTAATTACTTTTACATTTAATCATTTTAATCTAAGTATTCATTATTATCTTCAATCTTGAAAATAATGCTGTTTTATTTCTAATATATAAAATAACTTTTTTGTTTTATACTGCTCAACGTCTTACCCCTGAAACTTTGACAACGATGCAATTTTCTTTGAATGAATGAATTAATGAAAGTTGAGATATGTGGTGCAAGAGTTAAATCTGGCTATGCGGTTTCAAACCCTGTGTAACTGTGTGATTTAGATGTAAGATAAAAGAAATGAAGTTGGCGTAGTATCTGTAAAGTAAAGAATACAAAATCTACCATAATTCCTTAAAATTAAGCCTAAGAAAAGCTTTTAATTACTGATTTACAAAAAAATAATACGAGAATATCGTTCAATTTCTTATTGCCAAATAACCAAAAATCGGTGCAATAAAATAAACATAGTGAATGTTAAATGAAAATAAACCTAAATATAATATAAAAAAGTTCTATGCAAAGTTTTGCAAAGAACAGATTTAACTACCGAAGTCGCACTTTTTCTTATAATTATTCATAAATTTCTCAATTACATATAAGAATTAAGATAAACGATAGAATATCGAGAAATGAGCAATAGTAAACTTTTCCGATATTAAAATATAATACATTTAAGTTAAATGTAATTAAAATCAAAGCAAACGATAAATTATTAAATTGAATATATTTACGCTAAATGTAATTAAAATTGAAGCAAACGGTAAAAAAATTTCAAAAGTGATCTGGTACGCCAAAAGTAATCCACCTTAGGTGGTTAATTAGAAAAAATGGCTGACATGAAGGAGAATAGAAAACAGAGATGGATCAATAGGGCATCCTGGAATTGAGTCACCGCTTTTACCAAAGTTGGTAAATCCTAGGAGAAAGAAAAACAAAGAATAAAAAAATACTTTGGGATTATTAACCAAAAGAAGGTAAGTCTCTGAAGGGAGTTCCCCCCCCCATATAAATATTTATATATCTCGTACTTTTTAGATCTCCTTTTTTTCTATCCGTTTTAAATTCAACAGAAAAATGTAGGAAAAAGCAAAAGAATTAATTTTTTTTATTATAGTATTAAAAGTTCGTGTACAAACAAAAAGTAGGTAGTAAACATAATTTTATACAGGAAATTTGTTCATTTTTGTAAAGTTGTATCGATTGTCGTTAGATTTTCAACTACAATATTAAAAGCTTAGTCGTGACTTGATTATGTAATTAAATAATTTGTAATATAGTATCATTGCATGAATGTTCTAGAATAAATATGCGATTGATATAATTAAAGTATTTAAACATCATTTATGATATTGGAGTATTTTATATAATGAAGGAAATTTTTAAAAAGCTAAAAAAAAAAATATTGCAATTTGAAAAATATCTTCGAAACTGATAAAATTGAGTTTACATTTGAAATTTTCTTCTTTCATAACTTTCAACAATTTTTCATTTCAATAAAATGTTACGAGTTATTTTTAACATTTTAAAATTATTTTTCAATGCTTTTTTAAATTCTTTTTGAGAGAAGTGATATTAGTAAAGTATAGAAAATAAACTAGTCCTGCGCAATACGAAGCTTTTTTTTTATTTAATTTGAAATTATTTAACATATTTATGTTTTATTTTATTCCTCAAAATCGTACTTAAGACTATAGAAGAAATTTAATTCTTCCTTTCTTGTAATCTTGCATTTACAGAAAAATATTCCTACTATTGTCAGTAGATAATGTATCATTTAAAATGAAAAACAAATCTTATTAATAAAAAAATTAGAAAATAAAATTGAGTAGCTTGTATCTCATTTTAAAGTTAAAAAATTAAAAGCATTTTGTTCAAATTTTTTCTTTTCGAAATGCTGATTTTATAAACCGAAAAATAATCAACACAACTTTTTCTTCTATTCAGAGAAAAATAATTCTTTGAATAGATATCCTGAAGAAATAACGCTACAAACATTACCTTTGGATTACCATTTACTGTAGTTGGCTGTGTTTTCAACAATTCTTTGAAGTAGATACCTTTGTACTTGAGACAGATATTCGTAACAGATATGTAACCAAAAACTGCTTTCTAAACGTTTTATATCGATCCTATCGTTATAGATCGAACGTCCTATCGAATTCTTTCGGAAGCTGCCATTCATATTTTCTTATAATGAACATCTACGGCTATCAAATCTCATCTCCATTATATCAAAGAAAAGTAAACATTGAAAGGAGAAACAACTCACAGATATACACAATGGTCTATTTACCAATAGATTGAGGGAAATATTCCGGGGCGAAGCGAAGCAAATATATGAGCACAAAAGAATTTGCTTTGATATTTCTATTCATATTTGATATGATGAGATGATTATTTTTCTAAATAGTGATGTTATTGCCATATTTCTATTTCCTGTGTAATTGTTTATTCATTACATAATCCTGGATTATGTCTCTGAAACAAGAATCAAAGTTGTATGGGAGTCTTTCATTAATGATAACAACTAAGTAAAGTATTAAAAACAGAAAAATCTGGCGTCCTATTTTATTAGGACTCAAACACGTAGAATCAATCACAATTATTCCCAATTTTAAAAAAAATTAATGCATATACCAAGGAAGAATTCTTTTTAACAAGTTATTGTAAATTGAGTGACAAAACTGAGTTAATTGAGTGGTTAGAGGCAGGTTTTTTAAAATGTCAGGTAGGAAACTGCAGTAAATGTACATTGCATAAAAACATTAAATACAAATGCACCCATTTCATGATTCTTGGCCTTTATGAAAATTCTAATTACTATTTCCCTCTTTATATATAATTTCCTTCATAACTCTTCTTAGTAGAAGAGTACTACTTTGATTTTAGTATTTTATTTCAAATATGTTTTGATTTTTCTATACTATATATTCATATTCATACCCAAAATGATCATTACATAGTAAAAATGTAAATATTAACAACCAGCCGTATAAGCGATTGGTATTATATGATTAAAATTAGACTTATTCTGGAAAAAGTAAATAATTGAATACTTTAAATGGAATTTGGGATTTTCGAACACATTTCTGAATTGGAAATCCAAATATTGGAAAAGATATTCTAATGATTAAATATTTTCTAATGTTTAATTGTATGTATTAACAATTTGTGTTAATTAAATCACTTTTAATTGTTTTCAAAGCTAATGAATTATGCACATACGATTTTATTTTAGACGATAACGAACAAGATATTTTGATTGTTTGTTCTGTTGCTACTTTTTGCTTTGTTATCCATTTTCTGATAATTTCTTCTGTAATATTTGTTATCTTAGAACAATGTTCAGCTTACTATCAGTAATTAAAATAATATCATTCATTTGAAGAAACTAAATCTAACTTATGACAGGTAATACATTTCTTTTATTACAAAGAAGATAGAAAATGCTTTATTGATTTATGCATTTTTTGCGATAGATAATAATTCGACTTTCTTTACTAGCTTGGTGTTATGGATTGGAATATTTTATTAGTGGAGTTTCAATTACTATTGGAATGATGCCTCAGACATATTCAGATATAAAACAATATTCGTACCATTGATGAGATCTTTCAATATCATAAAATACTCTCTGCGGATAATTTCACACAACGTAAAATAAAGATAATAGTCTTAGAATATGTTTTTCCAATAATTTCGTGGTGTTAAATTCTTCTTTCACTGGAGGGAAAACGGAAAATACATCAAAAATCGTTTCCGATTGTCTTTTAACGTAAAGAAGTTACATTTTTCAAACTATGCGCTACATAGGAGTCTATTAAATGAAAGAGGTTTCTTTTCAAATCATAACTTTTGATCATAAAAGTATTATTTCTAAGCGGTTCGAGGAATAGGGTAGTTTTAAAAACAATTTTTTGAAAAACTTTGTGATGCACTAAATATTTATAAATAATTGATATTAGTAAGTTTTCCTGTTAATACCATGAAGCGTATTTCTGTGTGATATGTGCAGGGGTAAATATAGCCTGAAATATAAAATATATTATCTAAAGAAATTCTGAATATTTTTGAAGATATATAAAATAATAAGTACTTATACTGGTATACTTTCTAATTTGTTCCCTCCGCCCCAATTTCTTGCTGAAATATCATTATAATATTACCAGACTCTTTTCAATGTGATTTATTTTTAAAATAACGTAAGCAATTCTGTTTTGATTATTTTTGCTTCATTTTTGTGATTGAATTTCCACTTTCGAAAACAAAGTTAGCGCTGAATTTTAAAATTATAACTAAAATGTTATTCCTGAAAGGTTACAATTTTATTAATTCAATTAAATTCTAAGAATGTAAGGTATATTATAGGCAATAAGGAAATCAATACCAAAATTGAGATATATATTACTTAAAAATTTGAAGTTCTTAATTATTTGAAATTTTAATGTAGCATTTCACTTGGATATAAGCAATTTTAGAATATATTATATTTTTAGATGATATTTTTTACAAGCAATTGCTTTAATTAATCAAAAAATATTTAGTATACTTAAGAAGAGTAGTTGTGTTAAAACATTATACATATTCTCAGTTAATATTTTGCAAGATAATTTTGAACATAGACGTTAAATGAACTCAAATTCCATCCAGGTATTTTTATACTGATAGTTAAGAGTATTTTTTTAAAGATATAGCATCATTATTTTCTATTGTTAAAAATAAAATCAAAATAGACTCTTTCAAAGTTCGTAAGAAGAAATTATTCATACTTATTTTTCCTGCTTTTTTTAAATCTCAGATTTTAATTACTGGGGAAGCGAATGCTTAATTGTACATATAATGGATTACCAATATGACACAACCACTATTTTTTCATAAGGAAAAGAAAACTTTCATTTGTCTACTTTATACTTCTATTTTTTTGAAAGATTATTTTTTCTACTTTTTATGGCCATCTTTTCTTTAACTGACAACTAATGTTGTTTACGTAGTCGCCTTTTACATCATTAATTAATTTTTATGCTTAACATTTTTGTCATTTTTTGATTGCAATTTTTTTTTGGAAAAAAATTATTTAAGCGTGTATTTTCTTGGCATACATCATTTCCTTTAAATTAATTTTTCCATGTTCCTATCAGGATTCGAGGTAGACCTTTGCTTCCATTATCTTGCTAAAATATCGCTTGTAATAATACTGAGTATTTCCATTTAGGATGGAAAAACTAAATAAGTCATCATTTCATTCATAATGATTGCTTTTGGTTATTTATAACATCAAATAACTAAAAAACGGAATAATCTTTTACTACCTATATCTGGTTTTCTAAAATGCTATTTTAATTGAACTTAGAAATTGAATCAAAATACAAATAATAATATTAATGCACACTTTACGAATGTTTAATATAGGTAAGTAAGAATCATTTCTTTATAATATAAGAATATATATTTATTAATTGCGTAAAATTACGTTGTACTTAGAATACTTAGAAAGCAATTCTTTAAAGATAGCACTGTAATTGCTAATTATTGTAGTCAAATAATAGACCTGTTCCGAAGTAAGTGAAGTGACTGAAGCTTGATTTTCTTAAAGACGATTTTTCAGAATATGCAGTTAATACTAAAAGGGAGAGGACAAAGTTTCTGGAAATGAAACCGAATGAATTTTTTCCCTCTCACCAAGATCTTGTATGTAGTGTATTCTTTCCTGATACTAATCAAAACAGATTGTAATTGTCTGGGTTCAATAAGAAAATGTATTCCCTAGAAAAGAGCAACGTTCCACAAATACCCGAGTAGAACAGATCATAGTAAACAGTTGATTAGTACATAGACTGAGAGAATCTCAGAAGCACCAAGTTCATGGAGTGTTGGAGTGACTAACATGCAGCCCTCATTTGTCAGCAAATCTTCTATTTTATCTCATCACGTACTTCAGGAAAAAGGTCTCCACTGGATGGACAGGTCCAAAGGGTAGAAATATATAATAGAAAGGAGGTCTACTATATTACATTTTGTTTTGTTCATGAAAAGGGGTTATGATTTAAGAATTAGTTTTATATTGAATAAATTTATATATATATTCTAATATTCTATATTTTTCTTCCTATTGTTTTGGGATTTCTATGGTTGATAAAATCATATATATATATATATATATATATATATATATATATATATATATACAGGATAATAATCTCTATTACTAATCCACTCATTAAAAGATGGATTTGTGGAGAGGTTATTTATTTGATTAATAATCTTGCTATTAAATTATGTTATTTACCATGTGAAGTATTTAATAAGTATAAATACTACATTTATAAAGATATTAGTGTTATAATTTTTAAAACTAAATTTGAGATGAAAATATAAGGTATCAAAAACAAATTACAAAGATTTGTAATATTATATTATTTATCATGTTGACATAGTCCAAAATAAGCAAGCAATTACGTGCAAAAATTATAATTCAATTATTAATAAACATATAGAAGAGAATAATGATTATTTAGAAACTAATTTTAGTGACATTGAAATTAAAATTAGAATTGTAACTTTATATAAAATGAAAATGGCTTAAAAATTAAAGAAATTATATTTTTTCAGATCATTATTACTCTCCAAGATTTTATGAACACTCGATTAAATTTGGAACAGTCGGTAATGGATATAATACTTAAATTAGAAAAGGGGTAAAATTTATACAAGCAATATTACAAGAAATTTAATTAATTGTTTATAACAAATAATATTAATAATTTCATCTCTAATTACAAATTAATATCATTACTTAATCTCGTTTTTAAAGAACTTTAATTTAAATACATTGTTTTAAAATTAATTATTTAAGAGATTCTCTCCATGAGGAGAATTAGTAAATATTAATTTGACTAATATTTATTTACATTCTTTTGAAGGAAGTTATATAGATAAAAATAATTTTACTACTTATAAGAATATAGATGATCTTCTTGTTTCGAATTATAATAAGCATTCTGAAGGGAAAACTTACTTATATCTTTATATTTTATGCTTAAATTTAATACAAGCTAATAGTAGTAATTATAAAACAAAATAATATTTAGACAAACAATTGAAATGTTTTGGTAATGAAGTTGTTATTAATATTTATGAAAGAGAAACAGTTTTAAAATTTATAATAATGTCTATCTCTGGAATAGTTGTATTTTTATTTCTATTTTTAGAAACATTATGTTTAATTATATTATGCAAAATAATGTGTAAAAATTGTAAAAAAATTTCGATTTATAAAAACAGTTTTTGCAATGAAATTTCTAGTTTCTTGAAACTAAATAGAGGTATAAAATTTCAAAATATAGAGGTTGCACTGTATATTTATTGCAAAACAAGGTGAATTGAAATGGAATTCAGAGAAAAAACGATCTGCTGACAATAGAAGTACAATTTGCTTGACAAATGAATAAGCTTTGTACTTCGTTGACAAAAATACAGATCTGGGAGTACGAGAAGTTGGGCAGATTATTGATGTTTTGAGAGCCCTTCAGCTTTTATCTGACTTTTACTACGTGGAAGTTTTCTCATGTTCTTAAATGTGCAGGATAAGACACACATCTTGATCAACTTGTTAATAATGTAATGAAAAGGAAGTAATTTGAAGGAAATACTATATTAAGTGTATGTGTTTCATAAAGAAAAAGACAAACCTTTCACTAATTTATAATCAACTATTCATGAAATATGATACCTGATGATAATACAACTTGTTCACTAATGCAATCACTTGTAATTGCAGTGTTGTGTTGTCTCCTTATCTTTTTCGTCATTTTAAATTATTACTTAGCCTAAGCACAGTTATATCCAAGAAAATAATGTAATCATAAAATGTTAATTTATGCTTTTTAAGGGAAAATATTTTTACCTGTTCCTGATTCCTCAACGCGTTTACTAGCAAATTTTATTAAATTACGAAACATCAAGCTTACCCACATACTCAGATCTGCGATGAAATAGTTATGACAATAGTTCAGTTTTAATACATCAGAGTCAGATCTTTGCAATATCAAATTAGGTTTCACACACGCACAAGTATATTCTGTGCGTACAATTCAATTTCTTTCCTACATTTCCATTAACTTCAGCATTATTTATAAACCCGTTTTTCCCTATCAATTAATTATAATTCTTTTTTCAAACTAATTAACATAATAACGTTTCATTTGATTGGGTCGAGGTTTTATTTTTGGTAAAACTGAATTATAAAGATACCCCAAGGTAATTAATAGAAGAACACATATAGACCGTCTCTCGTTACAATGTTAATTTTAAAATTAACCAGCCGAGGAATCTATTACTTTTAGAAAGAAGTTATAAGAAGAGACTATCTCTGTGTAATGAGCAGAAATTGTCAAGAACTCTTTCCTGAAGATTAGGAAATCATACTTACATATCTTCCTAGAATGATCGTTGTTATTTTTACTTGGTAATTTTACCTTTTTTAGAAATGGTTTAGAAATCTGTTTAATTAAAATGCATTATTAATTACGTTAGATTTTTTAAAATTTTGATGAATCAGTGTTTTGGAATCCTATAATTTCCTCTCAAAAGACCAAACATGGCTGTATTTTACTAACGGCTGTAATACCTGTAAGCGAGTTTTTTGTTCCATATGTTAATATCATACTTATTCTAATTTCTTATCATATTTTACAGTCTGGTTAACATGTCACTAAACAGACATAGGATTAGGGGAACTAAAATAAAGAGAATATGAACTTAGTTTCCTTACTTATTTAAATTCCACTCATTCCAAACAGAAATAGTATTTCGAATATAAAAATAATAAAATCGTGCTTTTTCTATTACCATGTTTATTTAAGTGAAGTAAAACTTGGTAGAAATAGAATTATTTAAAAAAAACAGGACAGGGACAGTATTACTTTCACTGTGCATATTATGTCAAAAAAATTTCAAATTTTTAAAATTCAAAGTAAAAATCTTAAGTGAAAGCCAAACCATTTTAAACATTTTTAGAAAAGAAAGCCCTAGTAATCCCATATGTTTCATTTTTTTTTTTAACTTTATCGCGACCATCACAATTTTAGTTTGAAAAATAAAAATAGCAGTAGTAACCCCTCGGGTATCTTGCATCTATTAACATCATTTTATAGCCTACTTGAGATGGGGAATCCCATAAATTTCAATCAAATGCTTGGAATATTATACCACGATAAAGATTTAACTGTATTTTTGAACCAGCTTTATTTCTAGAGTACGAGAAGTACTATACATTCAATTAATATCAAAAAATATATTCAGTATCAAAAGAGGTTAAATAAGGCATAAATAATTATTATTTTTATATATTTTAAGGAAAGCATATCATGTGAATTGTTTCACTTTCATTAATAATTCTTAGAAAGGATTAAATTTTCTTTTCGCAAATAATTAAGGATGTTTAAATTAACATTTTTTCCCTCTCCGATTACAGAAAAATCAACATAAAGGATTTAACAATAGGAATACATAATAAAATAATTTACGCGCTTGAAAATATAGTTTACTGTATTATATTTGCCCAGTTTTATCCTGAAATAAGGCTTTCTTTGTTATAAAAGAAACATGCTTTTTCCATCTTTTAAAAAATTCGATGCCTTTTCTCACCAAAAAATATTTTGCACCTCTATTTCTTTCGAGAAGTTTACAGAACATCATTGTGAAGATAGAACAAAGAAAATCAAAATTTATTGTCTCTAAGATATAGAGGTATTTGAGAAAATTATTGGAATATTAATTATTATTATTATTAATTTAATATTAATTATTTTATACAAAGCACATTATTTATATTATTACTACTCATATGTAGAAAATATGAACTATAGCTCTTTGTATATTATTATACGTGTATTGTCAAACAACGTACAGTTTTAAGATGAAAATCTATGAAATAAAGTTATTTTTCTCCATCTTTATTTTTACACACACACACACACACACACACACACACACACACACACACACAGCACACACACAGAGAGAGAGAGAGAGAGAGAGAGAACGATGAGATGATGACATACAGATTGTAGCAGAATACATTTGGCTGGAATTATTAATTTTATTAATTGGTGTTGGCTCTCTGAGTGCATTATCAACAGTAACAATTTAATACGTAACAGATATACATAGATCACTCACAATAGGTATAGGTCTTTTATACCACATTCCTCCTGTTAAATATGTCCCAACTCTGCTAGTGATGAAGGTGGACGAAATCGTCGCCCAAGATAATTATTCTCTCATAGTCTCAATACGATTAAGATATGAGGACTTATCTCGCCAAACAAACTGTTTCACTTCAAACTCATGTTCATTATACAAACGTAAGTGCGATACTCTTTTCTGTACGGACGGAAGTATTATCCACTTGAAACAAGGCCAGCCATTAGAGAATATTGTCTTCACTGTCAGTATTGTGGATCTGTGTCTGTTCAACTTAGATTTCATATGCATACTAATGCTCAGAACTATTTGTCTTAAATAAGAATGCCAATAAGTAGCACCTCCTTCTAAAAAGATCCGTTTCCATGCTTTACAGTTAGATCAAAGTTGGAAGTTGCAGTTGGAAATGTTTCTCCAGTACTCTACCAAACACAAATTCCCCCTTCTTGTGTTGGAAACAAAAATAAAAAAGACGATTTATCCAACGAAGTAACATCTCTCCAATAATCAAATTTCCAGTTTTGATGCTCTTTTCACCTTTGTATTCGTATTTTTGCTTTAGAGTCAAGAACATCAGAATTTTGTCTTCTGAAACACGTAAGAATCTTAATCAGAAACATCCCAAATCAAATGTTTTTTATTTGTAAGGGGATCAGTTTCGTCCGATGTTTAAATCTGTGTATTCCTGCAATTGTGTCGACCTTTATATTTTTGTATGCGAATAGTTCATAAGTCTGTAGTCCCTGATCTCTACCTGCGAGAACTTCCTTCTCGAATTGGTTCGTTGTTCTTGATATTATAAGGCCAGTTTAGACAAAATTCCTTTTCCTAAAAAATTTTTGAATCGTGTTAGATACTATGAAGTTAACATTAAGATATAATTATACATACTAGTAAGAAAAGAAATTCACTTCAACTTTTTTAAATTTTACTATTGTTGCATGAAGAATTTTAGGAACTGATTATAGTATCAGTTGAATAAGATATACAATTATACAAAAAAAGAAAGAAGTACAATTATGCAATTTGAAAAATGTAACAAATCATACAAATTGAATCAATATATGTAAAGAATGAACTCCCAAGAAGTTTTCTTGCACATCTGATATTGTAAGTAAAGTAAAAATGTAAGAAACTACTTGAAAACATTTTGTGTATTCAAAAGCAAATAAGATGTAACTTCAAATTTTACGTTTTATAAATTATAAAACCTAATGTGGAAGGTGATTATAATGCATTTAATTAACTCTGGAAGTTTTTTTTAATTAAATAGAATATCTTCAGAGTTTATATACTAAGAAAGAAAAAAACTTATATATATTTAAAACAACATTAATATTCTCATGGTTTGATGAGCAACTTTTAATAATAATTAATATGGACGTTCAAAACTTTATTAACACATTCCAATTTGCGCACTTTAAAATACCTGATAAGTCCCGAGGTTTTTTTATTTTTTGTAAAATATACAGATAGTCAAATATATATATATATATATATATATATATATATATATATATAAATATATATTATTTCAAATCGTATAATATATAAAATCTTCCTTAGAATACTGCCTTTTCAAGATAGTTCATGCATCCATAAATTTAGCTTAAAAGTGCTTGGTATTCTTATTATTGATATTAATTAATTCATCGCTGAAAATTTTCTGTAGAGGCAAAGTTCTTTACGTTTTGGAAAAGAAATACCTATTTATTATTTCTTTGGAACATGCCTTTCTAAATTATTCTCAAAGCTATATTGCCACAGAAAAAAGAATGAATTACCAGAAGAAATACTACAAATCTTGAAACAAATTAATGGTAAAAGAAAAGAGAATTCCATAAGCATATTGTCTTTTGTGTTTTCCTTTAGCACTGTTTCAAGACACTTATTGTAGTACCTGGGAAAAAATTCTGTTCAATAAAATCATAGAATTAAAATTTCTTTTCAATATTCATGCTTAAGATACTACAAGATTGTTATTTTCAGTAACAATTGTTAGAATAACAACAAAAACATGTTAAGACAACAACAAAAAATCTGTTAAGGTGTTAACGAAACAAATACAATAAAAATAAGTTTTTGAGTTAAATATTTTTTTTTTGAAACCTTTACCAAAGCGTACCGCCGCCTTTTGCTTTGCTTTGCCGCGCCTTTTTGCGCGCAGAAATTAAAAAAAGGAGTTTTGAAGAAGACAAAAAATGGAATTAATGCTTAGAATATTGTAACAGGCTTTAAGTCTGTTATGCTGGTATTTTAGAGTTATAGGCTAAACTATTTGCCTCAATACATATATATTATTTAAATGGAAATCACGAAATATAAAATGAAAAAAGTTCCAAACTAAAACCAAAAAAAAATATATAATTATGAAAGAAAACACACGACAAACCCTCCCCACTTCAAGAAAAAAATAATTAATAACCAAAAACTTAAACACTCAAGAGAAAAATCAAGCATTTCAGTATAATTTATATACATACTTATATAGGTAAAACCAAAAAATATTAGAAATTTAATTAACAGAAAACACAACACTTGGGAATAAACCACTCACATTCATTTCTCATGAATCGCTTTATTCATGTCATAAATATATCTTGAAAAAGATTACAAAAAGGAGTCAAAAATTGAGTTAAATAAAAACATATCATCTTTCCGTTAAGAAAACAATATTTTTCGTTGCCAAAATACCTGTACTAAACTCCTATCAAAAAACACTTTAAATGTTGGAATACAAACTGCTAAACTGAAAACCAATATAAAAAAAAAAACACGTCATAAAGGAATATTGAAAACAAAAAATGTAATTTAAAAAAAAAGTTAATAAAATTGTAAATAAAAATAAAGAAATACTATGTAATTAAGTTAATATTGAAAATAAAAAATTTCAAAATAAATAAATAAATTAGATAAGTAAAGCAATCGTCATCTATTAAACTATTTCATAATTAAATCTTAAAAAGAAAAACTTTAAACAATAGGATTCCAGTAGTTGAATTAAATTGAAATGAAAAATAAATAAATAAAAATAGATATAAAAGATTAAGAAAATTCCATAAATAATAATAATAATAATAAAATAAATGAAATGGAAAAAATAAGAAACTTTTTAAATTAAAAAAAAAAGTAAAGTAAAATTATGAGAAAATGAAACAATAAATAAAATACAAAAAATAACAAAATTAAAAGCGAAATAAAATGTAGAAAAATAATTAGGGAAGAAATTAATGTTAAAATCTTAAACAAAATAAATGAAAATTTTATTTTAAAAAAATAGCATCAAAAAAAAAAAAAAAAAAAAAAAAATTATAAAATTACACATATATATGCATTACGACATGATGTAATTCATCACTCATGTATTGGTTATAATGAATTCCTAAGTTAAAAAATCACATATAAAAACAGTAACATATAATCTATTGGAGAAATAACCAATCCTAAAATTAAAATGTAAGAGTTAATCTTTGAAACTTAAGTCACATTATTATATTAGTAACTATCTAAATTATTGAAACTATAAAAAGAAGAAGGTAAAGAAAAACAGAATGTCAAAATATAAGGAAACAACTTAAATAGAAGTAAAGCTAATTTAAAAGAGTGCTGTCATGGATTTAAGAAAAAGAAAAATGCTTCGGACAAATAAGTATTACATATCCAACCATTCCATTCAGCCTAATTAGCTCTGTAACAAAAGATTGTCACACCAAAATCAACATCATTGTCTTATTTAAAAAATTAATCAAAGTTACTTTTATTCATCGTAAAAATTAATTTATTACATTTTTACTTTAAACATATTTACATTTTTTAATGACAGATAGTGATACATTGAGATTGTAGTTTTATGCCTACCTATTTTCATCTTTCTCTTCAAAACTTTCTACACTTAAAAAGGCGTGTGTTGTTTATAATTTAACTTAATTATCGCTTTGATTTATTAATTATTTGATTTATTGTATAAATGATCATAAAGATAAAAGTAAAAATCCAACAAAGTTTAATAACTGGAAGAGAAACCTATTTACCAATAAAGACATTACTTAAAAACATAGAATTTAAAAAATATGTGCTGAGAACCATTTTTTATATTAATGTTAATTCGATAACTTAGGAGTTCTTTAATCAAGAATACAGATGATAGATAGTGCCACTAGATATTGGCCTGCTGAATAAATATAAAAATAAACATGCAAACATTTCTAATTTTTAATTATTTGAAATTATTCTAACAATAATATGTATCGTAAAAAGATCTTATTTATTTAATACTAATGATTTTATAATGTCTTTTTGAAAAAAATATTTTGGTATAGTTTCTCTTTACATAACTCATGAAAAAATTTCTCTTATAATCATCATTTTTAGAATAACCTGATATTAAATTGTCATTGCAGATAATATAATTAAATACAAAATACTCTCACTGCTGCCGCCTGCCTGCCTGAAATTTAGTACAGCATTTGTACCTTTTAGCCGTACCCGCCGTAGAAAAAATTGCTTCGCCGCCGTAGCAGCAGGCAGGCAAACAAAACGGTACCAGCTGGCAAAAGCAGGTAGCGAAACACCACCGTACGCTGGCAAAACTGCGCACAGCGAATTTCCGCTGCACTGTTTATTTCCAGCATTGCCAAAGCTGGTAGTAGCACATACTGCATTTTGCAGTACGCTACCAATGGCCTTGCTGGCAAAGCCGACATTGCCATGCCGCCAGTTCGCGAGCCGCCGTGTACTTTTTGGCCCGCCCAGGCAAGCGTATTTGCCAAAAGCGCAGCGAATCGTGTAGCCACTAACAATAATTTGCAATATTAATTTAAAGTTTTCTTCGGTAATAATCTGTATATTTATTTTTTATAGTATCAGTTTAAATAAATTTTCGAATTTAAAAAAAAATGTGATCTATATTCTCTCTAACTTCCGTGTACATTAAAGTATTCAATGCATAACTTTGATGACTTTTTTTAAAACTTTCTAGATCATATCGTAACAATATATATATATATATATATATATATATATATATATATATATATATATATATATATATATATATATATATAAAACCAAGCTCATTGACTGACTTTTTAATATTGCAGTCACTAGCAATCCTAAATGGTCAGAAATCAAAATGTCTTGAGGCAAGAACAAAAATCTTATGATAGACACGATGCCATTGCGAGGGTATTTCATTTGAATGTCAAGCACTTGATGAATATTCTGACAAAAGGTTGCATCTTTGGCAATACTAGGTGTAACATGTATACGGTGGAATGAATTTTATCCATTTTATATATAAATTGGGTGACTTTTTACTAAATTTTTTTTTATTTTACTCATACATTTGAATGTCAAGGATAACCATTATTACAGAGAATCGATTTCTTAAAATTTTAAACTTAGATTATTATTAAAGTTTTAAAAAACGAAAATTTTCTTGATATCTTACGTATAGATTCCTAAATATTATATTATCGTCTGTCCAGCGAAGCGGGCGGTTATCAGCTAGTATATATATATTCTATTTCCAAACGAAACAATATTATTCACAAATATAATCACAAACAAGTTTTTTTCTTCTATCGCATTCTTCATACGTTCTAAGTATACTATTAAAACTCTGCTTAATAATTTTCAAACTATTTTAAACAAAGATCATGTCGCACTCTTAAAAGAACAATATGCACCCGAAAGTTCTAATTAATCCAACTCAACCAAGTTAAATTTGCACCAAATCCCTCGTGCAATAGTTAGTTTCCTGTTATGCCCTCTTCCACTGATTTATCGTATCACTGCTAATCGATTCAGTCGTACGGAACTTGGGTGCTCTTGTATGAATGATCATGGGTCTTGTTCTCAATGAAGGTAGAGTTCTGAATCAAGCCATACCTTTCGTGAGTAATCACCTTTCGGCGCATGTGACAGCTAAAACGTATCGTAAACTCGATCTTTAAATGTACCTTTGCTTGTAAAGTTATGCCATTTAACGTTGTGCTAGGGATCTTTGCATAGTTGTTGAATTTGAAATATATGATGCCTAAGTATGGAAATATATATACATTTTTCTTTCATACCCATTTAATATGTTACAATAAAGCCGAAGAAATATTAAATTATATTACATTGTTAGCTTTCTTTTAATTTGTTTTAAAACTGATTATTGAATTATTTTTTTCCTCATTATTAAAATAGTCTTATAAGCTAAAATAGAGACATTAAGATCCCATACAATGAATAGATACATAGTTTTGTAAATCAATACATACTTACACAAACATAATTTTTAATTTATATATATATATATATATATATATATAAATCTTTTTAAGTTTCTAAGAAATTTCTAAGTATTGTAAGAACTATATATCATGTTCCATTTAAATGATATCATTGAGATCGTTTTAATTTTTTGATTACTTCAGACAGTGACCTTTAAAAGACTAAATGATTTTATATACGCTTATATAAAATATAATGCTCACAAGTATTAATCAATATTTCTTTCTTAAAATATTCAAACATAAAAAAAATATCCAAAACTTAAGTAAACCTCATTTGTCTTAAGAAATGTTGTTCAGAACTTTTTAAGAAACAAAATAAATCTAGATTACCTAATAAAAGTATAACTTTGAAACAAAAATAAAAACAATAAAGTTGTATCAATATTTATTGCTGTAAGTAGATTTACTCGGAATAGCCAAATTTATATTGATCACGATTCATAAGATCGATTTTGTTTACCCTTTTGCAGTGGTAGGCCTCATGCAGTATAAGTGGCATAGTACTTTATAGAATTATACAAATTGAAGTTATATATATAGATCTATATGTAAATATTAGTGTTGGGTTCAAAAGCTTCAAATTAAATATAATACATTACGATTCTAACAATTACATTCAGTTTGCATACAATTTGCTTCCATTGCTAAGATATATTAAATATAATATTTTATCATCTGCTTTTATTTAATATGCAAATAGAATATTCTTGTCCGTTTTAATATTCTATCGCTTGCTCTTATTTCAAATATTTAATTTAATAATTTTTTTTTGGCAGAATCATCGGTTTTTATTCTTATGTTAACATTGGCAACGTTTGAATGCTTTGTTTGTGAAAATAAAAATGCATTAGGAATTTAAAGAAGGTTTTTTTTATATATAATAATTGTTTCTGTGGCTTCAGGGACTCGGAAGTACGCTTACATTTAGCTAAATATTATTCATTTTGAATAATCATACTTTTTAATAACTTAACCGAAAAAAAACATTAGCACTTATTAAAATGTATTTAGCAAAGCTAATTTAAATTTTATTTCTGTTAATTATATGATGGCGGTTGATATATATAACTATGTTCTCTTAAGTTAAGTAATAAACATCAAAAAAATGTTTTATTAATTATAAGAAATTCTGGGTGAAACCAAAATTTCTTTGACATTCTTGCTAAAAATGTTTCGATTTAAGAATATGAAAAGTGAGGTGTATTAAAGTAAATTCCCTCCGTGTATATGAGCTTAAAAGTTTGAAAAAAATGAGTCCTTCTGTTTTCAGAAAGTACACTATCTGATGAAAGAAATTAAAGAAAATACACCATTCAATGTATTCTGTTTCTTATAAATTCAGAAATAACTACAATATTAAAAAAATGTAACTACTAATCTGCTTAAAATGTGATAATTTTATTTTATTCCAGTACGCATGCATACTCGTAAGTGTTGCAAATATGGAACATATGCAAATGTAATCCTTCACTTTTAATTCTTCCTCACATATGACATTGCTAAAAGAGTTTCATAATATAAATCATGCATGTGCAACTTTGACAAAATAACGGGTTGGAGTCTTTTGGAATTATATACATACATACATACATATATATATACATACATACATACATACATATATATATATATATATATATATATATATATATATATATATATCTTCTGATCAAAACAAATGTCACGAAATTTTATTTCTTTAATTATATAAGACCAAACATTTTAAGATATATAAATTGCATTTATCCAAATAAAATTTTATTTAAACCTAATTTTCAGCAAAAGTAATTTTTTTAAAAAATCCCTTTTTCTCTTTCATCTATATTTTTTCAAAGCATTTACCTCAGTCAAAATTTCAAGATAAGGCAAATCAAATCATAAAATTGCGTTAAAGTAAGAGTTATAAAACATTTCCCTTTGTTACATATTTGCTTTTAGGTTAAATTATTTTGCTGGGAAAGATAAAAGCATACGGGAAATGATAATCATGGATTAAATTGTTCTTCATTCTGATTCTGACAGACTCAGCCTGTGGGTAGAATTATATGCTCTGGGTTTTATCAAATTCTCTGTCAGAAGAGGATTTGGGAACATTACTCACTTAGATTCACGAGGACATGCCATTACTTTGTTATCTTCATGAAGCAATACAACTTCGTCAATTGTGCTGCGTAATCAAATCAACGAGAATTTAAGAATGACTAAACTTTTTATTTGATTAGCAAAGAAAGCGTGACATTTAAGTATAAATTCTTTTTTTTTATATTTATGATTCAATACTAATAGAAATTTAAATAGCATTAAAGAGAAAAAAGTATTACAATGAATAAAAAAGTAAGGTAGCCTCTTACAAATTGAGATGCATTTTAGAAAATGGAAAGAATTTTTACATAGCAATGAAAAATTAATACTTCAATAATTTATAAGTTGCTTTATTTTAGCAATTTCAATTCTTGATTAATAATGTATAGACTTAGTCATCATTACGTATACATGGTATTTAAATATTGAATTAATGATAATCATTTTGAAAAGGGGGAAATTATAAGGAATATTGTAGCTTATTTAGGCAATATTTTAATCCTGCAAATGATTTTAAACTTTTTAACGTTCCATTCCCTATAATGTAAGTGTTGGAAAAAAATTTAACTAAAGTGTTAAAGCATGTATGTTTATTTTATAATAAATATATAATATATTTAAAAACAAACAAACATAATATATATTTAGGTGAGAATATATGTAAACAATTGTCATTTTTAAAAAAACTCTATTTGCCATTTTCTGTAACTCTATTCATGCTTCTTAATATTAGAACATATATCCAATGAAGTTTAATGAATTGTTTTATGTCAGTTAATTTTTTTTTATTTCTCTTGGTTTATCTTCTTTCTTTCTTTTTAACTTCTGTTGCTCAATTACATTTTTTAGAGTTTCGACTTTCATATTGACTCTTATAGTTTTTTTGCTTATTTATTATACATTAATTTGCTGAGTGGAATGCCTTGATCCTTTACATTAGCTTAACTATGCATCTCAGTCCCAAGCCTGCGATAGCATTTTAATTTGTTTTATTTCTATTTTTGACTGTTTCATTTTTCGTGATTTCTGCTTTTTGAGTTTTAGTAATGCCTATGGCTTTGAGACTAATGTAATGATAGAATATTTTTATATAACAAGTTTAACATTTTGAACGGTATTTAATTTTATGTTGTTTTAGTTAGTTAATTTATTTTATATATATATATATATATATTTATAAATCTGTAAACAGCTCATTTACATAATCAATTTCGTGTTGCTTATTTTAGAATCAAAATATAATTGTATTTAATAGTTTTGAAAAACTTTTTATGAAATAATTTTGTTTAGATATGAATCTGAATTTTTGAAAACAAAATATAGATTTTCTCATGGAATATAATTGCATTTTTTAAACATTTATATTACCTATTTCTCGTTTTGTTTTTTCTCTTAAAAAAAGAACTATTTTTTTTTAATGTAAATATGTATATATTTTTTAATGTATATTTTTTTTTAACGAAAAATAATATTTTGAATCGAAATAGGAGATTATTTTTCAAATTATGGAAGAAAAGCTTTAAATATTGAATTATTACAGACTTTTAGCATCTGAAAGTTATAAATATTGGTTTTATGAATATTTAATAAAAAATTCAGCAACATTCTAATTCGAAAAGTTTCTAACTTTAAGTGTTATAAAATTTATATCGTACCGACAAAGATTTCAATTATTTTTATTTTGGATAGCTGTCTAAAAATTTTCTTTTGAAAAAGGGAATAAAAGAAGACATAATTATAATTTTATTGCATCTAAAAGCTTTTCAGAATAATGCAAAATTTAAAAATTTAAAAAAGTATTTTAATGTAAAAAAAAATGCACAAACACATTATATGTGTGTGTATATATATATATATATATATATATATATATATATATATATATATATATATATATATATATATATATGAAAAATGATAAATCTTGTTTAAATATATATATTTATAAACAAGATTTTCATAAATACTATTTCTCTCTTCATTATATTTTACTTTAGAAATAAAAACAAAAATATAGACAATTTTGAGGTCTTGATCTTTTTACTTTAATCCTAATTTTTTTCGGTTTCCTTGTCATTATTATTTTTGTTAAAAAAAAAAAGTCCTCACTGATAACATTACTTCTGATAGTTGAACTGAAATAGGATTTAAGATCCATAGAAATAAAATTACAGTCTAATTTTTTAATCTAATGAACGAGAATTATTACCTTGGTAAAGGACAGACTTAAATAGTCAACTAATCCAAACGATACAAATTCTTAACAATGTTTTAGATTAATCAATATAATCTTTAAAATTTTATAACTAAGTTCCTTTTTTCTCAATAGTGTGTTTATAAAGGGAAAACTACATTCTTATTTACGTTATTAAGCATTTTTCAGTTTTAGTTTAGTAATTTTATTTAGGATTTGAATATATGTGTTATTAAACAATAATAAAAATTAATTTATACGAATTCTTATTTCCTCATTTTGGTCAAATCGATGATATTTACGAGTAATTATTTATTTTAATTTAAAATATTTTAATTGAGTATTCTCATTATCAGAAACATTAAACTGAATTTGGTATTATACGTTTTATTTTTAATGTTTGTGTTTTTAATCGAAGTCCAGCGTGCAAAATGTAAAATATTTATTACTTAAAGCAATTAAAAAAAGTTATATAATTAATGAATCTTCATTCTCATTAATAGAAAATAAAATCCTTACAATACTACCAAGGAATTTTTCCATTAATTTAGAAAAAGAAGGTATTTTGCGACTGTTTTTGCTCGTCTTGCTTCCTCACTTTGAAATTCAAAGTTAGTTTACTTATCATCCACCAGAGGGCAATGTTATACCATTCACGCAAAATTTATTTTATCTCTGAGTCGGATTCCCTCGTTACGGGCTTGACTTCAATTACCTTATGATCACTGAGAGCTGTAATTAAGAAATAAACGGTTTCATCGCATTTTTTTCCTGTGGTGTCGAATAAGTCTGAGTCAATTTTTGATGCATTTTTCAAACGATTAATGATAATGAGAAATCGATGGTTTCTTAGGAAGCTTGGAGTAGTTGATTTAAATGAGGTTTTGATGGACCAAAGCTAATAAGCAGAGTTTAATAACTCTCGTAAAAATAATCAATATTCACCAACTCATTCATGCAAAATATCACTGAGATTCAAATGTGATATTAAATAGTAGATAAATGGAATTTTTATCTCATTTATGATAATGAGAATAGACATTTAAGGATGGATGCTCATTTCACACAAGAAATAAAAAATAACTTATATGAGTTTATTTAATGATACTTTGATCCAATGTAGAACTTTTTGAATCAACTCAAAAGATATGAATTGACGAGTTTGAAAAAATAAATAATTGGCAGACTTTACATAGAAATACTGCGCAGTTTTTGAAGTAAAAATTTTTACTTTATAAAAAAGTTGATTGTAATAATTAATATTGTTTTCACAATTACATTTTTTACGTTATTAAAAATATTCAAATCTTTTTCGAAACATATGTTTATAGTAAAACTTACAATTAACCTGAAACATAGTTTTGTGGTGATTTTTTTTAAATATTTTGCCAGCTAGATTATATCAAGCGAAAGTCGAAAAGATTCTTTCCTATATCATTTAAAAGCTTGGAAAACACATAAAATGTTCTCACTCCTGGAAGAATTTTTTCATAACCTTAGAAAGATTTTGTATTTATTAAAAAAATGATATACTGTTTCATAAATTTCATAATAATGTGATTTTCGGCTGTTAGTTTTAACGGATCATTGCATACGAGGTGTTATTAAAAATGATATGGGCATTAAAATGCTCTCGTTAAATTTCTTTTCGCCAAAAATAATAGTTTCATTAAAAGTTCCATGTGTATGAAATAGTTATTCTAGTAATTCCTTTTTGGAAAATTTATGTTGTTATGAATATGAATTCAGTTAATTAAATTTCATGAAAGGCTCTTTATATTTGAAATTCATTTTTTTCACGTTAATTCTTGTGAAGGAAAAAATTATTTTTTCCTTATCGTAAGAGCCTATTAAAGTGTAACCATGTTTTATTTATTTTTTTCAGCTATCGAATATTTATACTTTATGATTTCAGTTGTTGAAATATATTTCAAAAAGGAATCTTTTTAACTTCGCAGTATCAGAATAATAAGAGTAAATAATATTGTTTAGGTTCCCGAAAATATTGTTTCACAAATATAAGCAATATTTTCGAAAATATATTTTATATAAGTTTTTGTTTTCTAATTCTACGTATTTCAAACAACCAAAAAAGTGACTGAGAATGGAATTTATTTTCAATACTTTTTTCCAGGGTTTTTATTACAGTTTTTCTTTCCTTGTTTTGTTTTCGTTCTAAAACTTTTTTATTGTTCTAAACAACCAGTTTTGATACTTATTATTTTAGAATCATTTATTGGAGCTGGGAATAATTTCTGTATTTTATATATTCAAAAGTATAAAGTATATAAATGACTATTTCTAGCCTGTAATTGAACCATCTGGGTTGTAAGCATTAATATTTGTTTAATGTGTATTACTTCTAGTCATTGATCCTATCTTGAAGGCGCAATGGAGTATTTCACTTTATATTTTTCTGTTATTTGCGCCTCATATTATTATCTAATTAATCTCATATATAGATAATTCTTTTACAGAACTGTGTATACTATTAAATTAATTTCTTTTCTCGAAACAATTATTTTCTATTCCTAAGCTTTGTGCGAATGGGTATTGTAACATTTTATTCATTACTAAGAAATAGATGAGATATTTTGATACAATTTATTCTGCGTGTTTAATTATCTTTATTACATAATGGTGTAATTCACAGCTGTTAATAATGATTTATTAGGTTTCAGAAAGCCATAGATTTAAATAACTCGCAGTATCGTGAAGTTTAATAACTATCCCGGGTCATTGCAAAGTTTCAATTACTTTTAAAAATAATCTAGATAGAAACTTAATTTTCAACTGTTGTTCTTATCAATTTCTACCTAGTTAACCTTCAGAGTTATACATATTTCTCTGTGTTACTTGACTTTTCAGAGACCGTCATTGTAGAACAAAGTAGATTGAACTCTAGTTAGTTTCTCCATCCTGTGGATTGTTTCAATCTACGGCTTCTTGAAACCAAAGAATTCAACATTAATAGCTGTACTTTAAAATCTATACATCAGAATCATTTAATACGCAGAATAAATTTTATCCAGATTTTTCAGTTATTTCTAAGTAATAATTAAAACTTTACTATATTCCATCGTATATAAACATATATTTATCATAAAATCTCATTTACAAAAAATCAGCATTTACATTCCATTTAGTCTCCAAAAAGCTATTGAAACAAGTGATTTATCAGTTAATATGATCTAAAATATCAATTAGAAATAAATTTGAAGTACAGTATATTTGAGGTGATGAAAAAGAGATTTAAAATTAAATACTATGAACAGTTTTATTACATTTGCTTCTCGATCTCTTTACTTTTTTTTACTACAATTTTCTGGATTTCGATAACATCAGTACGGATCTTTATTTAAGAGAGTTCCGAACAAACTGATGACATGTTGACAAATGTAAGAAAAGAGCAGAACAAGAATGAGAAATTGGAGCCTTTGGAATCTGACATCTGAAGAAATGAAGAAAGTTTCAATTTGATTTTATTTCAAGATCTAAATACAAGAGGCGAATTTCAATGTGACAGCTTCTTGCGAAATTCATTGGTAAGTTCCAAGCAGTTAAGGATTTAAAACTTCAATCATTTGTTACTTTTTACTAAAACATATCCACATTATAAATAAAGTCAATATCGAGGGTACATTCAAATTATATTCTTCGCTTATATATTCCATTTCTATGTATGTTAGTTTTATCGAATTCATTGGAATTTTATTTTATTCCCTATTTAAATTAGAAATTTTCATAAATAATGAATAAATGATAATTATTAATCTTTTGAACTTTTTAAATAACTAAAAATGAATAACTAAACTTTTAAAAATAATGAATAACTGATTGAAGAGCTACCTCTTGACAATCATAAATTTTAGTAATCACTGCAATTTAATTTTCGGCTCTTCTATTAAAAATTATAGATTTTCTAAATGACACATACTTCTTATAAAAATCCAATACATCTTGAAAATAGGAAGGCGTGGAAATTTAATAGTTAAGGTCGAAAGCATAAGAACTGTTACCTTCAAGAGAAGTTAATGGTTCGAGTCCCGATTACACTTACGAACATCGCATTCCAGGAGTCATGGTCGTAAGCTTCAGGGCATTGTTATTCAAAAGTCGTTAGAGGTTTGAGTTTTATTTCTTTTTGTTTCGTCCTCTCTATAACTATTATAGAGCCATGCCTTTTCAAAAATTTTGCAAAACACTGGGTTAGTTTGGTTATATTAAAGTCGCACTAGAAGCAACACGAGGCTATTAGCGACGGACCTCGTAAATATGAGCATCGGTCAAGTGATGAGGGCGACACTTGAGCTGATTCCCCCTCTCCTAACTTCCACACCACCATAACTTTGTGCCTCGATAGATTTTACGTGCATCAGTCCCTGATACACCGCGGGTTCTTTGTGGCATCAAGGCTTGAAGTCACGACTTGACGATAACCGCGACTATGATCACTAGGTTATCGCGGTTACGACACTGAGTTAGTGTAACTTTTTCTTGAATTAAAAAAAAAAGTAATGCATATTTTAAGTAATGCTTTATAAATCCTTGGCAAAAGGACTAAAACACCCAGTTTTGAATTTAAAATAAATAAATGAAATAAATAAATAAAAATTTAAAAGAAAAACAGAAATGTGGTAAAAATAATAAATGAATGCAAATTGTAATAACTAAAAAATTTTTTAATCTATTTTTGATAATTAACTGTATTACCTTGTACAAAATAATAGATAAAATTTTAATATAAATAATTTAATATTATAAAACAAATATTACTGGAATTCAAAGATTAGAATAAAAAATTATTTTACTTGTCAATTTTTATACATTATTCACTATAAAAGGTAAAGACGTAGGTAGATTAACATTAAAATTAAATGTAATGTTCATAAATATAATTTATACTATGAAAGGCTTGTGAAAATAGCAGAAAAATTAATAACAATACTAGATAGGTTTCATTTTTAAAAAGTAAATGTATAATTAATGCAATCTGCAATTCTGAGAACTAGATATCTTTTCGTGAAATAGCTCATAAGTTTTAAGAATAGGGAGAGATGAAATAATTTTTCCGTATTAATTTGATTTGCTTATTAAAATAAGACTTAAAATGTTCATTTCTGTTAAGAACATCGGTAACTTAAGGAAATATTTGAGCTATTAACTTACCTATGAAATCGTAATAGATGTCTATTTTAAGATATAAACATTTCCAGTTTTATATATAGGCATTGACGCTTGAGTTATCTAACAGTAAAACAAATTAGCTTCTATGTAATAGAGTAACTATTAATTTATAAGAATGGAATAAACCTCTATTGATGCAAAATATAATTTAACCGAAATAAATGTATTTGAAAAGTATTAAATTTAATATTTCAGAAAACCATAATGGCTTAAGAAATTTGTGGTATGAAATAGTCGATTAATTCGGAAGAGTTTAAGATTTTCGTATACGTTTCAAAATTTCTTGTTCCAGCATTTCTTGTTCTTTCGAAAGCCATTTTTGTTAGAACCCACTTATTGAATTCTGCTTTCTCCATATTATGGGTTACTTCAGTCTATGGCTTCTTGAAATAAACACATAAAATTAATATCATTTAATCTGTATATTACAGCATTATGTGCATAAGTATCAATTAATATGCAGAATAAGTTTTATCCAAATATCTCGGTTATTTCTAAGTGTTAATTAAAACTTGACGATTCTCTCTCGTTACATCAACAAAGTCGAGAAGAGCCCTGGCTCCTTCTACTCTATAAATAAAGTTCATTGCATTACAGGAAGAAACGGAGGAAATGATAAATAATGAACAATTATAAAATAATTTAAATAAGTTCAGTAATTTTTAATTTATCTGACATCTAAATGAGAAACATCATTATTATAGCATTAGTAAGGAGAGAAAACGGGCTTAATAGTGGCAATCTTCTCAGCTGTTATGCTTTTCCAAGTCTAGTGAAAATGAGATTGTAAAAAAACGTCGGATACAGCTTGATGATTTGGGAGGTGAGTTTTGTTTCTCTTAGTAGTGGATAATAATGCTGAGATTTGATTCCATTATATTTTAACGATCAATTTTAGATTTAGTGACTTTTTATTTTGATTAATTATTTAAAAATCACTTCATACATTGCTAACTATAGTCTGAGGACGATTATTGAAGAGATTGTTTATAATACAAATAATGATTTTTGAAGTTTTCAAAACAATTGTTCTTATCTGCATCAATTAAATAAAGCTCTTCTCGACTTTTCACAATGGAGAAATTATTTTTTATACTGCAACTCATCATTTATATAATTTTTGACTAAGAATTAGATCCACGATTTCCAGGATTTAGTTCTAACGAGCACAAAAAAACCCAACTATCAAGTTCAACATCGTTGATAATATGAAATTATTTATAAATGAAGGACTGCAAAATCTCATTTGAAATTAGATAACATTTTTAGTTTAGATGGAAGGGAGAATCATTAGTCGAAATAATAAGAATGCTATCCAGATTTCGAATCCATTGCATCTAAAAAATTTAACATGTCAAAAAAAGTTTTAGAAAATGATCATTACAATTTTTCTTATAAAAATATTAATAGTAACATATTTTTAAATATTCTTTTATTCATTTTCAAAAAATTTTTACTTTGGTTTTAAACATGCATTTATTCGCCTCATATAAGAGGGTAGTAGATAAAATTCAATCCAAATTTGAGTAATACAAATTTTACTTTGCATATGTTAGAGGTTATATTCATATTTCAGCATTTCAGGTACTTTATAATATTTAGGAACGAAACATATCCTATACATTTGAAATCAGATGACACTGAATAATACAAAGTTACATTAAGAGCGAAGGAATTTTTCAGAATTTCATACCACAAGCAAGGAGAAAGTTCTTCATAATGCATTAGGTTTTCCCCACAGATATTACGAATGGAAAGCCAGAAAAAATAACCCTTTTGCTTCTATAATAATGGATGTAATCACAAATTGCATTTGCTTTCATCCAGTGTGAAAAGCAACATATATCGACATTATCTCTCACGCAGGTGCGAGTTTGATAAAACTTTCCATAAGCATTTACTGCACGAGAACAAGATTTTAAAGAATATTCTGAAAGAAAAAATTGTATTTTTCTGTCGTATTTTAATGAAGGCAACATGCAACAATCGTGAAAGGGAATGGGAAATCATTTAAGTTGCGTACCAAAAAAAATCATGATAAAAAAAAATAGCAGTGATAAAAAATAGAACTTGATACACTATTGAAACTTTTACGCTTTATGCTTCGTATCATAATGATGATCATCATCTTTATGATGTCTATTATCATTAGAATCTGGGCCCCGATGATCTTCCTGTAGGTGATCTTCTTATGGCTTGGGTGGATCCAATACAGTTGAGTTTTCGATTCCCATCGCATTTTTGACTAACAGGGGTTAGTTAAAAATGATTCAATTTAACTACAAGCAAAATTAAGTAATAGTATAAATATAAAAACTACATAGCTGTGTTTTTACAATTTCTTGTGATTTTGAATTAAATTAAATTCACAGAAGAAAATTCGTTTTATCATAGTGTTTAAAATCTTACAAAGTAAGATTAAAAATCTTTTACTCTAATGATCGTAATAACAAGATTCTTTTTTAATTCGAGAAAAAGATAAATTATTTCTGTTCCAAATTATACTGGTAAGACATTGGTGAATAATTGTAGGTTTTTATTCAATCATTTGTATTTATTTATGCATGAAATTATAATTTATAGATTAGGAAAATGGTAAAAAAAATTGTATTATGCATGGATATGGTGCCATATGATTTTAATTACATAAACACATAATTTCACAACAATACGTAGCAACAACAGGTAAAATCAGTCAGCGAAATAAATGATCAAAATTCTTCATTTCATGTGACATCTGACTGAAAAGATATAATTGTAAGCATAAATTTCAAACAAAAACGTTTAAAAATAAGATATATTCTAATTTTCAAAGCTTTATTTTTACAGATTTGTTTGTTTTACTATATTGGAGCGAATTGTCACTTATTAATGCGGACAGAAAAAAATTTAAAAAAAAATTCTTACATATATATATTTTTAATAGTAGAAAAAATACGTGGCATTCTCATTAAATATGTTGTACCTTTCATCTTCTATAATAAGGAAAATTCTTCAGAATGATTTTAATACCTCAGCGTTATGTATTTTTTATTTCAAGTTCTATGTCATATTGAGTAATTGACAAAAAAATTTCTTCCCCCTTATCCACAGTTTCTTTTCATTTCGAAGCTGAACAGTTCTTAAAAAACAAAATAAAATTAAGTCGGATTAATATTCAGTTACATTAATTGGATTATAAATCTAAAATAAATACAAACATGCATGTGAAAATCCTTTTTCAATAATCGACTCATTTAAGTTTGTTTGAATAGGGGAATGCTCACTTTCCCAGATGTGAATGTTGAATGTATATTATTTCCTTTGTCGATACACATACATACAAATCCAACTAAATATAAAAGAATATTTTTCTACATATTCGATTTTTTTTAAGAATGCACTTCATGAGTCGAATAATGAATTTTCTATTACCTTCGTCAAAAAAAGTCTTCCGTCACTTTTTTGGCCAAATGTTTGTTTGCACTATGGATCTCATCGGCTGTCAAAAACCTTTTCCACTCATAAACGACTTCAGAAAGGTGTAAAAATCAATACTTGAAAGTGCCAGATCTGGACTGTAAGAAGGATAGTTGTTGATGCCCTATACGAATGATTATGAAGATCGTTTTGCGGTACTGAATGTATGGGGACGTGCATTTTCATGCAACAAAATACTTTCTTCACTACCACTCTCTTATTTTGTTCTGTATCTCCCTCCGTAACTTTTTAAGGTTTCTCAGTATGGCTCGGAATTATTTGCTTCCCAATGGTGTAAACATTTAGTGAGGAGAATCCTTTTATAGTCCCAAAAGACAAAGGCCCTGATTTTTCAGGCAGAAGCAACAGTTCCGAATTTTTATTTCGCCAGATTTGCAATCACAATACCATTCGTACACATTAGTAAGGTTCTTGAAAACGTCCCAGTAAACAGTTTTTGTGGTGTTAAAAATCTGCAACAGTGAGCTTTACTTCGCGAGAAGAATCTAGATTTCGCTTCTCAACTAGTAGCCAGCGAAATTTGAAATCGAGACACTTATTTCAACATAATACTATAATAAGAGGCGTAAACCATCTGAGCCATTCATTCTGCTCTGATGATTTTGGTCTTGAACACAGCGTACACAATTTTGTAGAAGAAAAAAAAAATTGTGCATCAGAAGTTCGTTACTCTGAATTTCTGGATATCTCTCGTAATACATGGTGTGTTGTGATTTTAAGTACACATTTGGGTTGAAAAAAAAAACGATTATTGCATAGATTAAACGAGATAGATAAATTGAACTTTTGTAATCAATATGAAATTAATTAAATAATTATTTCTCAGAAAAAAAATCCAACAAGGTTATCAAAAGGATATTTAAAAACAGATATATAAAAATTGTCAGAAATAAAATTAAAAATGTGTAGAGGTAAATAATGTAATAAAGTACATTATATTAATAGTGTAATATATAACATATTAGTGATATATATTTCCAATTCAAATCAACAGTAGATTAATGATTCCAATTAAATTCTACCTAAATATATTTGTAGATAAATTGGTATTTTTGCACACAGTAAAAAAAATAAAGGAAATATTATGAGAATGATTAATAAATCGAAAAACTAGATTAAAAAAAAAAATTTTTTTTCAATATTTTCTGATGCAAATCATTATTAACATTTTTCAGCGATGAAGCAGTAAACTTATCGTTTCAACATAAGCATGCAGTTTGCTGATATATACAATACGTAGAAGAAAAAATATTATAATTTTGAAGATTTCTGAAGTATTTCTCGTTAAATTTATTTTACAAATTTATAAAAATATCCCTCAATGTGCTATTGTTGTTCTATAATTTTAATTTATCATAAGGCATCGTTTTTATTTCATGCTGTCATATTCTGTAAGGCATAGTTTTTTGAATTTTCAATCGAAACAAATTAGAACAACAAACTGGTTAATATAATATTTATAATGATGGCATGCTCGCGTTATTTATCATTTACTATTGAGATCAAACTCTTCATCATAATTTACATGATTCACATTAGTTAGCAATCTTGCATTTGAGATCGAAAGTAAAATCTACTTTATTATTAAAACTGAAATGTTCAAACATTTAATTAATCCGTCAATACTTTCAAAAGTTTAGTAGCGTAAGATTCGTCAGCTTTTTTTTGAGAAATAATTCTCATAAATATTAATTATCAAGCTTCAAGCGCGAAAACCATTTTTGACTCTTCGTTTCTGTTATCATTATTCAATATTTATTTATTCATTAATATTAAGAATATATGCTGAAACTTAGTTTTTGTTGTTTATTTTGGGCTTCAGGCAAAAAATAATTAACCGTTTTCTTTTGGAAGGAGTGCTGCGAAAAATGAAAATTTCTTTCTAATGAATGTACTCAGATATTCATAATATATCTAACCAAGCATTTTAAGACTCCTAATGATGCTTAGAAGATGAATTGCAATAAATGTTTTAGAAATTAATAGCAAAGAGGTTATTATGTAAAATAAATTAAAAACTCTGCACCCAAAAGGCTTGATTTCGATAATTTGAACAAAAATTCTAGTGTTTGTACGTATGCTTTTATAATTTTAAATCCATGTTCTGAGTTGTTAAGAATTAAAACGTTTACACAAAATAGCCACGTTTCAATTTTTTATCATCGCCTTGGGGAATTTTCAACGAAATGGTGGAGGAGTGTGTATATATATATATATATATATATATATATATATACTAGCTTATGTTTACAGAACATTAACATTAACCAGATTTAAAAATAACTTTATATGCTTTTGATATTTGTTCTATGATGTAGGTTTTTTTTTATAGTTATAGGATGTTTTATGTAAATGATCATTTTTTATTTCTCATAAAAATACAAGTGTATATTATAAGTATTTTTGTCATAAGAAAATATTCTTAAGAAATGTAGAATATCAATTATTTTTTATTTTTATTGCTATATTTGGGTAGTTTTGAGCATATAATACTTTACACTCTTGTAGTTATTTAGGAATACTTTTAATAATTATGTTCATAAACTAACAAATAATTGATTTGGGCTTATATTATGTATTACAATTATTTCTTGTTGCATAATTTATTGAATTTATTTAATAAATATTTAAATTGAATAGAATTATTACTTTTAAAATACACATCTCCTTGATTAATTATAAATATTAGAATATAACAAATATATTTATTTTAGCTTTTATATAACTTTAGTAATTAACATTCTCAATCTTACACCTTCTTAAATAATACCTCACTTCGTTTATGTTTTATAATTCCATTGTTTAATTATGACTTGGATATTGAAAAAAAATCACCACAAATTGTTTTTATGCTCTCAGGAATAATTGAAAATAGCACTCCTCAAGAAAGGAGCTTTGGAACGAAATAAAATTTATTACACGTAATGATACAGATAATAGACTTACTTGATCCCAAAATCAAGACAATAAACAAATACAGCGTTTAAAATTAAATGGATACAGTGTACCTTCAATAGAACTTCGGATTGAAATCTGTTGCAATTCATGCCACCACACGGTCCGACATTGTGTTGATTATATATCAAGACGTCGGATGTCTTGAGGCAGATGGGCCCACAGATCTTGAACAGTCACCTCCAAATCTTGTACAGATTAACACGGTGTTATATAGCTTTTCAGCTGGACCTACAAATGCTCTATAAGAAACAAGTTCAGGTAGCCGATAGATCATGGAAGAGTTTGAACATGATGTAGATAGTCTGTAGTTACTCCAGCTGTTTGCATTAGCTACGAGCCTGTCTTGAGCTATGAGCATTACCTTGTTGAAAAAATGTCTCTGGAAGAAAGATTAGGTAAGGTCCCAAGTGGGGTCAAAGAATTTCATCACATAAAGCTGGCCCGTTAAGGTTCCACGCTCCACAACTAGAGTGGACCTGTTATCATAGGCTATGACCTCCCAGACCATTACACCTTCAGAGCGAGCAGGGCGAAAAGGGACAGCATGGGTAGAATTCCATCGTTCACCAGAGCACGATTATCATCAGTTCCCAAAACGAATCGAGATTCATCATTAAACACTACATTTTGCCTATCTGTGGCATTCCATGTCGCCCCGCTTGTTACAATTGTAGACGGAGTCGCGAATGTTTCAGTGTTAAAAACAATACACGAAAAGGTAGCTTGGATTACAGATTCACTTTCGCAAAACGTCTTGAAATGGGTTTTGGATTAACTGGTAATTCCACATCTAATTACATCGTGGAATGAGTCACTGTAGGATCCACGAGCGCTTGGTACATAATACTTCGATCCTCCCACCTCGTCTTCTTCCTAATCGATTCAGACCTGGTTCTCCGCACGTGGGTACTGTCTCGTGTCCACTGCTTCCAACATGTTTTGACGGCACACTCCAAACGATCGACTTGACGATCAAGACGGTTCGTCGAATAACCAGCAGTTTTCACGCCGACGATCAGATCCCTCTCAAACTGGCTTAACTATCTTGTCGCATGTCTACCTGGAGAAGACTTCGTTTACTAAAGTTCTTCTGGAGTAGGAATGAGATCGTTACGTTTATGAATCTTCCACTATGCTTTGATTCATATAGAACTCACTTTCTGGGTCCAGCGTCACTTCAAGAAGTATGGTCATGAACACTGACATAAACTTTGTCATATCAAGTATATATCATTCAAAACTACTTTGCAATGTTTTGTGATTGTAGCTCAATTTCTTCTTGGTGTGCTACTTTCAATGTTTCTTAATGTATTTTATATATATCTTTATTAGTTAAAGTATACAATTTCATATTTTATATACATTTTCATTGTTAACATATATATAATTTTATCTATTGTATAAACATTTATTAGTTTTAACGTATACAATTTTATCTAACATATAAACCTTTATTAGTTTTAACGTATACAATTTTATCTAACATATAAACCTTTATTAGATTTAACGTATACAATTTTATCTTTTATATATACCTGTATCAGTTATAGCGTATACAATTTTGTCTTTTATGTAAACCTGTACCATAACCTGTATATAACGTATACAATTTTATATGTTACAGTTTATATTATATACATTTTCATTAGTGAACATGTATAATTTCATCTGTTATATGTACCTTTTTAGTTAACATGTACAATTTTACATTTTCTATGTTAATAATTCACTTGGTCTCATGATTGTGTTATTTAATTATAACTTAAGTATTCAAATTAGTTTTACACACATACATTATGAAAATTGTAATAAATAATTCAGCCATAATCTGGAAATATACACTTAAAATTAACCAATCTCTTAAATAATACATATAAAGCTAGCCATTTAAAATAACGCATTAAATACACAGCTTTCGTATAGCGCTTTTAAAATGTAACTAACACACATTATAGGAAAAGTACTTCATTTTGAAGAAAAGTTTACACTTTATTTAATTCTTACTACAATAGTGAAACTCGAATACATATTGGAACATTGCTTTGTTATTTAAAATCGGAATTAAGCATTAAATATCTGGCTAATTCGGTTCAACTGATAGATTTTTAATGATCATAAACATCATATTGCTTTTTTTTAAAATTCATATGTATTAGACAATTCTGCTTTGGAAGGGAACCCCCACTTGTTTGGGTTTTTATACAAAATAGAATTTTTGTATCATATATTTAGGATTTTATTCCCTCCCACTTCTAGAATTTTTATTTTTACTTTTTATATCTTCGTATATTATATATTATCTTGTTTTTTTCTTAATGTGTTTTTATAAAAAAGATATTGTTAAATATTATACATTAAGTTGAATATTGTATTTGTAAAACAGTCTAATTAAATGTTATATGTGTCAAAAGAATGTATACTCTCCCTGTAGTGACATCGTTAAAAGATGCAGGTAAAGAATTTGTAGCGATATCAGATTTTTCTGGAAACTTACTACTTCAATGATGTTTGACTTCAATAAATATAAAATTACAATATCAACGGGGAATAGGTTTATTAACGCTTTTAACAAACGCAAGATTCTATTTACATAAAAATTAAAACTGTTGCCAATACAGCAAAGCAGAAGAAAGTTACAGAAAGTAATTTGAGCAAATATGATTTTAACATTCATTTGCAAATTAGAATTTTCATTTTAATGCATTACAATTGTATCTGCCTCAGTAGTAGACATCACTATTAAAGGATTATAAAAGGGAAAAATACAGTACACAATGCCGTTTAAAAATACAAGCATAAATTTGTCCCTTTTATAAATATTATACGCATTTTCACTCAAATGTAATTCATCAATATTTAAAAAATAATGAAGAATAAGATATAATTTTAACGAATGTACAATCACATATATCCAAAATAGAAACACTTTTTAAAACTATATATATATATATTCATAACAGCATCTTTTATATTTTTATACCAATCCCTTGAAAAAAAACTTGTTGCAATTCGGAGTTGTCTGGGGGTGGAGGAAGTGGTATAATTTTTCCTTCTTTTTTCCAAGAAAAAATGATTATAGAGAAATGGTGGTCATTGCGCCCTATCATTAGAAACCAGTCGTCAGCGCCAACTTATCACAAGGCGGAATTGGCTAAATTCAATTTTCGCTTCCATATGTTTCTTTCCCCAAGCATTATTTTGTACACTTCAGAAGTTACAGAAAAGGACTACATTACCAACTTCAAACCACGATTCACTTAATGTTTTAACCTAGGTAGCTCCGTGTAGATTATGTTTCTGGAAACTTCTTGATTACTTCTTTACAACGCCCAGCGGTTTTCCACTAATTTGACTGAGGTGTTGGTAGGAGTGAGCGCGAATGAGTTGAGTGTGAAACCATACAGGGTATTTTTAATGTTTTTTCCCCTTCTTTTTTTCGGTACCTTCCTTCCAACATTGCGGTATTATTATTTTTCTGACTTAGAAATATCCCGAGGAAAGAGAAATGAAACAGAATAACTCTGTTTCTCCACAGTATATTAGTACATTGAAATGCTTCAGTATACATTTCGAGATTTTTATCTTATCCTATGAAAAATTAATTTTGCAGTGCTGTATACAGAAATGCGGATGACATATATTTCAAAGACATTGTGGATCAGTAATTCGAAAATGATTAACATAATAAAATTAAAATGATTATTTGTAGATGTCCATTGCCATACATTTAAAATATTAAAATTGTTAATGCAGAAAAATTTCATTTTTAAAACATTTCATTCAGTTTGTTTTAATTATGATTGAAATTATATATAACGAATTGATGCAGAATTTCTTACTTTTCCAAGTGGAAAGAATGACTGTGAATTGATACATCATTTTCGTATTTTTTTTGTATCAGATGCCAGCTCTGATATTGTCCTTTTCACTTGACCGTGATTAAAAATTACGAGGTCCATCGCTAGTAACTCCCATGTTGCTTTTTAGTGCAACTTTAATAAACAACTAATCAACCTATCTTCCATACTATATGACAGGTTTTTGAGATGTATTTGCTCGTGAAAATATTATTACTCCATACTTCTATAACGCATTTTCTTAAGTATAAGAATATGAAAAAAAAAAATCATATTTAACTACGGCTTAAGAAAAAGAATAAGTTATGATGAACTTTAAATTAATAAATTTCAAACCTATTTAAGTCTTTTTTATTACTACAATAACATGATTTTACCAGAGATGATTAAGATAACGCATCCCTTTCCGTAGAATCGAAATTGAGGCATGAAGAGTAATTAGTAAGGGTGATTATAGTTTAATTAAGTAACAAGCCCCAAGTAATTTTGGATATGTCTCATTGATCATCTAGTAGCAAGTGATAGTGAATTCTATCAGCAGTTGCTACATTATCTAATGCCGGCTTTTCGGCAAATTTTAGAAAGTAAAATTGCTTACCTATATCATTCATAATTTTGCCTGTCAAACCAATTATTGATTACACAAGGATCGAGGCGTAGTTTACTAATAAATTGATATCGAGTCCTGCATTAAACATTTTAAGTGAAGAATCCCAATCAGTTTTGAATATTAAGATGGAAGGATATGTCTTAAAATTACATATTGAGCGAAAATCTAGGATATTATGCGTAACGATTAAAAGAGTTATGATTTCCTCTTAATTTTCTGGTTATCAAACTAGAAGCCGAGATAAGGCGATATTATAATTATATCGAAGTGGTGTAGTTATATAAAAATCATGTGAGAAAGAAATGTTCCTTCAAGAACTTTAAAAATCTATGAATTTTTAAATATATCGTAGATGGCAAAATGAGTTTCAGTATTTTTTCTTCTAAATTTATTAATTGTGTATTGTATTGTTTATAAATATATTTATGTTACGTGCAACTCAAGTTTGCCTTTCTTTAGTCCCTTTTAGAATTGATTATCTAAGTCATACAAATGTAATTACAACTAAACAAAAATCACGTTTTTTTCTTCTTTTTTTCAAGAACCGATAATGAAGTTCAAAGAAGTTTTCTCTAATAGCGTAAATGAGTTCAACTGTTGCAGATAAATGAATTCAACTACCTATCCATGCGAGTTCAAATAACGGCGAGCATAATTGTTAAAGTTAAACCAGAATTTAAAATTATTAACAAACTTGCAACTTTTATTACACGTGCATGATAATTTAACTTTTTTACTGAGGTAACTTGAAATGAAATAATTTTATTTACTATTAAGTTTTTCACCGTAAATGAGAAGATCTTAATAGATTTTTATTCGTAACATCTCACCATTTTTTAATGCATTTATTTTATTACAAATTGGTTCCTTTCAAAGTAAAACTAAGAATTCCTGGAATGTAAGCGCATGCTTTAAGCCAGTGTTGATGAATCTTTTGAGTTTTGGGCTATCTAAATTCATGAAAAAAAAAAAAAAAAAAAAAAACAGTTTAACTCGGGAAACTTAGCACATCTAGGAATATCCAAACTCTTGTATTGTTTTCAGCTTGATTATAAGAAAAAATTGGTTTTTTTCATGCGTTTATTTATTGAAAAAGCAAAAACAAGTAATTCTATACATTAATGATTTCTTGTTGCTGAATTATGTTCGCTAAATATTCAGTTGAAGTTTGGTATTTCGAGGACTTCGAGAACAATGAAGCTATTAACTTCATTAATACTCTGTTTCTTTTATTGGGATTAATATTATTTAAATCTGAGAACAAGGTCCCACAAAAGAAAGTGAAAAAATTGCTAGTAAAGCTATTGCTAGCTATTTTAGGGTGTTGAAAGTATTCAGAATAGGTTCTAAACACTCTAAATTTTCTGTTCTTAGGGTACTCTTTTCTTTTTCTAATTGATTTTCTTCCAGATACTTAAATTTTGATTTCGAGTTGCCCTGCCCAAATGCTGTATTAAAATTCTGCAAATTGCATCTCCAAAACTGCAATTCAAATCCAATGGAAATAATTTAATTTCTAAATTCTGTATGTACTACTAGGTCCGTATACTTAATTATCTCAACTGGCAGCTCAAAATTTGTTATCTGTTCCGTAATGACTGTAATCGGACGATGACAATCCGTGAATAATACAGATAACACAAAAGGTATTAGAGTATCTTCTTTGGAGTGACATATGTTTGTCATTATTACTTTAAGTGATACTAAACTAAATTAATGCATTTTTCAAAAATTTACTATGCTTTGTATTTATGTTAAAAATTTTATTTCATCAAGATTTATAAAAGATATTGAAACATTGACGTTTTTTCTAACTTTTTTTAGGACGAATTCAATCAATGTAATATGTTAGATCGTTAAAAATATTGTGGTAAGCGAAGTTACAGTGGATTGCATAATGGATTGAAGAATATTTGCGATATATAAATATATATGATGTAAAATTTTAATAAACCAATGTTAATTATATAGATATAAAAGTTTCAATCGTACATATGTAGCATAGAAATTTTTGTATGATGAATTTATTACATTTTTTGTTGTTGCTCTGATTAGTTATGTTATGAAAAAAAAACAATTCGAAGTTAGATATGTATTACAAGAACTAATATCATAGTAACATAAAATATTTATTTTATACATCCTTCATTTTTTATATAAATGTAGAAATCTAAACGTATTTATAAATATTAAGTAAAAACTCACATATTAAAAAGTCTAGGAAAACTTGTATGAAGTGCCGGATTTTCACAAAGGTCTTATAAAATTCTTGTGTATTGGATCTTTAGTATAATTAAAATTTTCTCCTTTTTTAAAAATATTTTACGCATCTCAAAAAAATTTTTTATAAGAAATGTGATTATTTGCATCATTTTAAAAGGTTTGTATTGCACCTGATGAAAAAAAAAAATAAAATCAATTCAACTAAAATATAATCGGCTTGTTGAGTTGACTAAAGTTTAGCCCCTTAAAATAATTTAAGTAACTGATAAACAAATTTGTAAATAAGGGTACATTTATAGAAAAATAAATTGTTACAATTTCAGGAAAAAAAAAAAGATATTTTTTAAAGAGATTGAACTACATAAAATGCAGCAAATGAATAAAGCTTTAGATTACTTCTGTTCAAAGTACAAGATAGATGTGTAGTTTTGGCTCATGAAGTTGGTGAATATATCTTGCCAAATGAGAAGACCTCTGAATTTCTTCTGAACGATCTTAAAAGAAATTATATTATCTCTCTCTGAAACACACAAGCACCCCCCATATATATATATATATATATCCATTAACCTTTTGAATTATACATTCATAATATGCTTTTTAACGAGGATAAGGAAAGTTAAAGAAAATATCACACTTTTTCTTTTTTATGGCTCACAGCATGCTAAGAATTATAACTCTTTAATTTTATTTATTCCCTGTTTTATACTAATTATAACCTTGAAATGAAATTATGAATGTTTTTTAAGCACTCAGTAAAAACGCTTGGCATATCAAAAGCTAAACATCAGAAAATAATACTTCGTTAACAAGTACGGTTTTGAATCGTATTATAGGCCATTTAAACAGCTTATAAATAAACACTTTTAAGCAGAAATTGCCAGAAATTTAAAAATAAACTGTTCAGTTTTCTAACTTCTCTCCAGAACAATTGCGAAGAAAGCGCAAACAAATGTTTGTGATTCTCAAAAAACATAACTATTAGAGTTGGCAATATGAAACAAGAGCAACATCGTATATTCGAACGGGTGCAACTTAAAATTTTCCTCCCAAACTACATCATTTCCGCGATTCATATGGCAGCAAAAAATGAATAAATAATCGCTTGTCTTACTCCATCATAAATTCAGTTTCGCAAATCGCTTCTAAAATTTCCTCCTCGTTATCTTTCTCGAATAATATGACCCTTACGCAGCGTCATCGATAGGGTTGTATCTTAAATTTACAAGCAAAACCGCCAAGAATAAATTTTAAAAAAGCAAACTCCTTTTCGTGTAATTTCCGAGACAACTCCAAATTTTAATTGAATCGTTAAGACTGCTTGTTAAGGAATTTCGAATGAAACAAATTTCCATTATAACGAGCTCTTCCAAGCCTCTAATCACAATGAATTGTTACCGTGGCCTCGTCTTGCGAAGCTAACAATCGAGCCGATGCAGATTTGTCCCTTATTGTTCCAAGATAAAGCTCAGACAATTGCTCTAGAATAATCTGCTGCTAAAGTTGTTGACATCAATTTGATCGAAAACAAGGCATTGGGGAATTATTACTTCTAATAACAGACCAGTGTAGAAAGAAGGATTCAAGTCCTTCGTTAAAATCAGAAGTGCCATTTTCTAAAGAACAACATTCATGACGTAGAATTGTATCTAAAATTAATCCCGTTTCTATCTGATTGGTGGGGATTCATTTCACAAGATTAATGTGAAGTAGTTTGGGGATTATTTAATATGACTGTAAACAATTTAGATCCGTTGTCATTTCCGAGTAAAGGATTCTAAAATAATTTGTTCTCGAAATTAATTCGCGTAGAAATTTAATTCTGAAATAAAAGCTTTGGGAGATGTATTGTTACGAATGTAATTTTAAGTCCCGTATTTATTCGTAGTGAAGGAGAAGAATGGCATTTATGGTTATATTAATAAAATGTGATTAGAAATTTTTAATTAGTTGTGTCTCTCTCTGAGGATTGTTTTCTAGATGAAGATAGAATTAGATTTATCAATGCTGAGTGTGCGATGCTGTAAGTGTTGCGAAGTAGTATCAATTCATTTTCATTCTTCCATCTCCAATATTACAAATATCTACTTGACAAAAGCATAAAAATAATACTGTTAATATTTACATAACGAAATATCATTTTTTTCTGAAAATATACTTTTTGAAGCGTAAGTTTGAAAATGTCTGATACTTTACCAAAATACTGTAATTTTAAATTACATATAAGCTGAAAACAATGCAGTTATATTTTGTAAACTATATGTTAAGTAATGTTTGAAAGCAATTGAAACATTCCAAGGATTCTATAATTGAGCACTGATCAAAGGAATTCAAATAAAAAGAAAGTCAATTATTTTTTTTTACTATATTAGTATTAAATTAACACTATTTATAGTAAAAAATTTTATTAACCAACATTAGGGTATCATTAAAATAAATAGATAAAATAATGAAAGTAATAAAATAGTTGAAGAATTAAATTAATTAAATTGGTAAAGAAAAACGTTTTAAAGTAATTTTTACAAGGATATGATAAAAATAATCGTGAATGGTGTTTTAAAATTTTTATAGATTTCAGTTTTAATCTTTTTTTGGTTTTGGATATCAGTAATGTTATTTATGAAGTACGAAAACAAAGACTAAAATATTTCTGAAGCGGGTAATTGTATATATAGTTTTTAGTATTTTGTAAGACTCGTCGCGTTAATAATAACTAGTTAATTGTAAGCTGAAATTCTCAAGCTGCTACATTATATAACAATGTATTGCACATGAAATAGAAAACAATTTGGTAAGAATATTTTTCAAAGTCCGAAACCCTAATAGATTGTTAATTAACACCGCACAGAGAGGGAACAGGAGAGTTATCAGCTTTGATAATCACAATTATGAACCAAGGTCAAATTACGAAAGTATATATAACTAACTCCTGAGCTAGCACCCCCTTCTTCAAACTTCCACACAAGCGTGATGATATGAAACCAAGGAATATTTATCTTGCATCCACTCCACTGCATGACGAGATTTTAGAAGAATAAGGATTCGAATACGTGATTCGAATGAAGCATCATCGGCCACGAACTTGGTGACATGACCACTCCTCTGTTGCAGCCGCTGCACGAAACATAAATTGCTATTGTAGAAGTTTTTTTTATTTATATGTACCGCTATAAAAGAATTTTACTCTTTTTTGAATCAAAAGACACTTTATTCACTGAGTCTTTAATTTAGTAAATTTTAGTTGTGCTTCAGATATTAAAAATTGTTTCATAAAAGAAATATTTTATTCATTGAAGCTCCATATCAAGAATTTTAGTTATTATTCATTCAATGTGCGAAAACATCGAAATAATTTGTTTCAACTGAACAATTTGGAAAGGGGTTTTAAGAATAATATTATTATATTATTGTTGTCTTTTATTAAGGGCTTAAATTCTTCGTAATATTAATTTAACTTCATGTTAACTCATATATATATTCATTTACATAATTTTTTTTTAAAAAAACTTTGTTTAAAGCTGCAAAATAATTGAATAATTCAGTGTTCTAAAACACTTTTAGTTGCATAAAAAATAAAGAAGCAGTTGGCATGTGCTGGTAACCTCAATTATAGTAAATGGAGTTATTTTAGACATTAAATAAGAGTAATAAGAAGCTGAGAAACACGTAAGAAATATTAAAGTGAATGTAGTTATTCAGAAATGTACAACTAACGCCTTTTAAATAAGAAATAAATTATAAAGAATTTTTTTTGTACAATTTTCAGTTTATGTAAATACTTTGTTTATGAATATTTATGGTATTGAAATGAGATACATATTTAATTCACTAACACAGAAAAAAATAACTTTTACGTAATTCAAGATAATATGAGCCCTAGTCATTATAATTGAAGTTTATAGTACAATAACTATACAATGACATACAATATTCTATTAAATTCATTAGAGTTTACAAAATTTACTTTCATTACTTTTAGGTATTTTGTAGTTAACTTTATTTCTATAAATTTTTAAAACTTATGAGCTATCACAAAAATTCCCGAAACATTTGAGAAATAATATTTTATTTTCAGTCGTGTAAAATTCGATAAAACTTTGCCTTCAATAACAATTTATAAACTTGAACTAATTATTTATTATAAATTAAAAATAATTGAAGAAATATTAATATTCTCATTTAATAAATTATCATTTCGGTTTGATAAAATTTGCAATTTAATTGAGCAAATCATCAAGCATTCCAATGATTTTTCAACAATTAATATTTAGTACATTCATATTTTATTAATGCATCCAAATATTTTGAATTAATTAAAAGTGTTTATAAATAATTAAAATATTTTTAATGTTGTCCGGTAGAAGATTCTATAACAGCATGCCAAGAAAAAAACTTTCTCATTTCTTTACAGAAATGAGAATACATTTCTTCCTATTATTCTCGAACAACACCTAGATAGAACTCGCTCAAATATTTTCCAATATTTTTCATTTGCTACAGATATGTTTTTGAAAAGCAAGAAAATTCAATACAGAAGGGCTACATGCATTTATTTAAATACAATTTTGCAAGAAAAAGCCAATTGTAATGACATCTGGAGAATTAATGAATCAGACGAAAGCATTGTTTCCTTCATTCAACCACACGATTGAAGATATGGAGGAATTCTTATGCGATATACGGGGTTTCTTCAGTTACGACAGAGTTCCGTTCCGACTAACATGTCGTTAGTCGTACTTATATTTTTCCACATTTATTTATCTCGCACAAATTACAAAAGTTGTACATGAAATACAAAAATCCAATCTATGTATATATAATTATTGTACATAACGTGAAAAATACATAATAATGGTATATTCTATTGTAAGTAATTTAAGAAAATACAGGAAGTGTTAAGTAAAGTAAAAATAGTTATTAAATGAAATTCCGCAAGCTTACACATATAAAACATTGTTTGAGTGAAAAAAAAAATGTTCATGCTTCTCCTATTACACTAAAAAGTTTCGTTGAGAAGTAATGTCCCTTCTTGAACACATTTTTTGTTAGCCAATTTCCCCAATTCTTTTCGCAACTGAAAGCTACATGTATTTTTTATTCCATACATTTTTTTTAAAATTACTATTAAATGAATTTATTTCCTAATTTACTTATTTTTCTATAATGAGCTGCTTTTAATTGATATTTCAGCCTCCACCCTTTGGTAATACTATCTGTATAGTGTAATCCAATTGAAGCCATCATGGTTGGATCCGTAATACTAATATTATTATATTTTTTCTAGTGTAAAGTTTGATAAATAAATTTTTGGTTTTACTCATTTTCACTTTCACACACACACACACAATATTTTCATAATAATAATAATACATATATATATATATGTTTATAAACAAGTTACATTTTACCCACTCCACACCTGACCATTTTTGTGGTAGTATGTGTGCGGATAATCGATCGTGAGTCACACAGATTTAAGTTGAGGAGTCGGTGCATTTTAAGATTATTGCTTAGGTTCGCGGCTACAATTAAAATAGATTGAGATTGCTTGGAATATGTTATTAAAATAGCTGTTAATCGCATATGCTTTTGAAGATTTTTTCTGTTTCTCTTTAAAATGGATTCAATTATATATTGATATTCCGAAAATTTTTATAAAATAACTTTTTATTATCTTTTTAATTTTGATTAATGAAATGTTATTTATCTGCTTCATTATTTTCATTTAATAAATAGATATAGTTCCAATTGTGCTTAAAATAAAAATTGAACGACAATGTAAAAAATATTTAGTTCTACTTATGAGTTTATTAATATATTTAAAAACTTAACTTAGAGCAGTAAGTTCGTAAATTAATGTATCAATTGTAACGTTACCTAACACAAAATCCATAAAATCGTGATAAAAAATATGTTTAACGTTTTCAAAAGAAATTCTAAGAACTTATACACTTTATGTGTTTCAAGTATCATTAAATAACAATTCTCTCTCAATACAAGTTTTAACTTTCCAATTTCACTTTTGAGATTTTTTGTTCAACTTTGACTGTAGTCTTTCTAGGTATTATACTGTCAATTAACATTGCTAATTTTTTTTTGAAAATGCTCTTCAATAAAATAATTATGTTTGTATGCAACACATCTACGGAAAATCACAAAAAAAGTCACCCGATTAAAAAATTCAATTTACTTCAAGAGCTTATATTTTACAACTATTTTTAATATTATTTCTTATTTTACCAAATTCATTGCATTATTAGCTTTGTCAAAAATTGAAACTCAAACAAAGTTTTTGTTTCTCAAATCAAGAACAACAAAGTAGTCACATTTAAATTTGACTATGTTTCGGGAAACGAAAAAAATAAATTCTTTTATTTAAATTCAGTATACAAGAATTTATTTAGAGGAATTCCAAAATTTACCGGATAGGAAAATACTAGAAGTCGTAGCAACAAATAAAAACATAAAAATTGTTTCCGGGATTTAATAACAGAGGAGAAAGAAAATAAAGATCAAGTCTCGTCATCCTTCCCCCTCCTACATTTTCTGTCCTTGTTTTCCTGGAGCGCCTCTCACAAAGCAAGGAAGAAAAGAAAAAAAAAAGAGAGGAAAACCTTGTCAAGTTTACACCAAGGTATAAAAGGAAAAACCTTAAGAAAAGCACTCCTACCCTCTAAAATAAAGCAGGCTACGAAGAAATGTTGTTTTTACTTAAATAGAAAAGAACTTAGTACTTGGAGTTTTATTTTACGTTCTGGCTGTTGGTTCAACAAGGCAAATACTCCCTTTTACTCTGGGAGTAAGAGAATCAACAAAGTTTAAGAAAGGACTAGGATGCAATGCTGACCGAACTCATAAAAGAAAGAGAAGCTTTGTAGAACGTGTCTGTCAGATCAGATCTCGTGTTGTTGCAGAAATAAATTGAAGCGAAATGAAGAAAAGAAACAAGTGAAGAAGCCGTTTTTATTGTCTCCCTTTCAGAAAGTGGGGAACCCTGCCCATGGTGGGGAATTTAATAGCATATGCCAAGCTTTCTTCGCTGTGTTTGTCCAAAAAAGGAGGTGGGTGATTCGTAGCTTTACTTTGAGATGAAAAGTGATAAGTAGAACGTAACAATTTACAAAACTTTTCAATACCAGGAACGCAACTTATTCTTTAACTATTGACTTACAAAAGAAACACTATGAAAGGTTCATTTGCTTAGGTTGAGAGGTGTAAGAGTAAAATGGAAAAAAAGACCGAAGTCTGAGAGTTTTAATATTTAACGAAGAAAATAAGATAGTTCGGGTTATAAATATACTAAAAAAGGAAGTAGTGTACTCTCTAAATGTTTTTTTTTTTTAAAAAAAAATTATTAATGTTAAATATTAAGAAGTATGAAAAAAGGTTTTTATGAAATAGAAAAATTAGTTTAAAAGCCCGAAATGGAAAACAAAAACTTAAAATAATATTTTTTTGAAGTATGTAACAAAACTTAAATAAAGGTCCGTTCTACATAATTTTAGCTTTATATTTAAGAGCAATGGCTTATTTTCAGTGTCACAAGGAATAAATATGAAGTAATGTTAAAAGTAAAGCTCTGTGATTTCTAGAATTGCATTTGTTCCTACCTTAATTAATATGAAAGACATAATCTTCAAATAGTATTTTCTGTCTAAGAAAATAAATCATTTTAATCAAAAATAATAAACTAATAAATAAATAAATAATGCATGAAGATAATTTTCTAGTTCTCTGAAAAAGTAGGAATATATGAATGTAAGAAAATTATTGTATTAAATAATGGAAAATTTCATTAAATATATGTATCCTTTAAAAATTAAAATTCCTAACATAATTAATGTTTTACAGATTTGCTGATATAATTCCCAGCACGTCTTATCCATTTTTATACGTAAACAGATTTTAGGCATTTTGTTATTAAATTGAAGCTGCAAGTAACACATTCTATTTTAATAATTAAGGATACATATTAATCAAAGCACTTCATGCATGTTAAGAAAAACAATGGATGGAAAGTAAATTTAAAAAATATTTTGATTTTCCAATCATGAAACCGTGTGGTTGTCACTGAGGTTCGAACGTTAAAACTCGTCTTGTGAAAAAAAACAACTACTACGAATTATTTATATATATATAGAAGGTAACATAAGTTATCTTTTTATAGGTATAAGAAACTTACGAAAATGTTTAACTTTTTTTCATTTATTATAGCAAATGGTAAGAGCTCAAATAGAAATTAATATGCTAGTAAAAGGAAATTAAAAGCTTTATTTTTTGAATGTCTTTCAAGAAAGATAACGCACATCATTTTGTAAGCATACTGTTTAAATCTCATACAAAAAATGTTACTTATACAGTGCCTTTTAAAATCGGTGGTGTTATTTCTCTAAGTTCTTAAACCCGAACTTGTAAGTCCTGCATGATTGCTGAGGATATCTCAAAATTCTCCAACTTGAGATATCTACTTAAAAAGTAGTCCCAAAAACTTAAATTTGACGATCGCGAAAGTTACTTAACATCCTGATCGTTCTGATAAGAGGATTTGGAAGAAGACTTCAGGAAGTTGACTGTCAGTAGTTGCTCCCTCTTATTGGAAATGAGTGTTCTGATTCATATGAAATCGTAAGTTATAGAATGTCCGAAAATCCGAGAGTAACGCTGGCTGACCTTCGAGTGCTTCTTGTAATAGCTATGCATGTAACTTCCACATTCTAGGGATTCCTGAAATTTCTTGCATTATCATCTCTTTTTATTGATCCCTTGTTCTTAAACCCAAATAAAAAAGGGCATTCCTACTTGGATCAAGACTATGAGGCAGAATATAAGAATATAGGTGAGAGTCGCCTTTTATACCCACGTAACTTTAACTATTTTCTAAATACTCAGTAACATTCAGACCTCCTTGTTCACCGGTCCAACAATACTCGTTATAACTGCCAAGTTAGTGGAACATGATAATTACTGCCTACCACCCTCATCATACATGCCCATACATATAAACATTTTAGAAAACGTTATCTTTTTTAGAAATGTTCGGTTTCACTGCCCCTTAAATATTTTTAGAATCCAATTTCAATTAAATATTCACATTAAATGCATTAAATTTATGAAAATCAAACACGGATTGTTTTGGAATATTATTTGTAACTAAATTAAAAATAGGAACTGATATTAAGTTCATTAAATGTCCAATTCAAAACTTATAATACTTAAGAAACATGAAATATATACCTTTTCCGAGAATATTTTTTATTCTGAAGAAATTTGGTGAAATAAAACAATCGCAAGAGATCCAAAAACATTAATCGAGATATAGTTATTTGCAATTTCATTTAAAACAAAGATGGCACTAATACTTAAACCAACTGAAATTCAATAAGAGAATCATTAATAAAAAAGACTATCCCCTTTAATTTTTTTATCTATGAAAGCGTAATGGAATCGTGTCTAAACAATGCAATAGCAAAGTGAAACTACGTCTGGTTAATGGTTTAACTAAAATTATTTATAGGCTACTAAAAACTAATTCCTGATTGTTTACTGAATCTAACTGTTCTCGTAATCGTCGTACTGTTAGTATTTACCCGCTTAAAAAGAAGTTTTATCTGATCGGTCCTAAACTACCTTTGGCTCTAATTCTCTTCTTGACTAATATTTGTGTTTAAAAGTAATCATTTGCTTTTTAAGTCATTAAAAGGAGTTAGTGAAGTCTAAACAGCTATTATTGGAACTGTTGCGTGAGAGAATGTGTACACTCCCACGTACAAACAACGCAACTAAAGCAATAAACCTCATTAATAGTTTGTTTAAATTGTCTGGGAGAGATAAAAGTAGATTACAAAACACAGCCTTCCGGTAAGACTTTGAAATAGAATAAGAGAGAAAACTCTTAAGAGCTTGAAATATATTTCTTGTAAAATAGGAAATTCAGCTTTAAAACAATGTTTTTGTAAAAGAGGAAACTCCCTCCGTAGAACAAAATCAAGCAAGAAGTCACGGTTCTCAAGTGAATTTGGTCCCAAACTTCATAATCTGTCAGGTGTCATCCTCACTGGTTGGTCATGGATCAGAACAGCCCAAGATGTTGTTAATAACCTTTATGTAAATATAATACGATATTTTTACAAAACAAATCAGTAGCAGTAAAATAACTGCGCTGGTTTTGAGAAGTTATTTATTTGTTTATTTAAGCGTTTATTTATTTTGAATCTCCAAAGAGCTACTTTTCAGAAAAAAATATTTTTGATTTAGTTTGTTTTAAACGTTGCGCTAGAAGCAACACAAGGGCTATTGGCGACGGACCTCGTTATTTTGAGCCTCGGTCAAGTGAGGAAAACGACACCTGAGCTGGAACACCTCTCTCCTAGCTTTCACACTAGGTCAAAGGGAAGACTTTGGACCCAGACAGATTTAGCGTGTATGAGCGCGGCTACAGACGTGTCTTTTGTGACATCAAGGATCGAACCCGCAACTCGATGAAAACCACCAACAACGAGTCAGAAACCATGACCACTAGGATAACGTGTCCACGAAAATATTTTTAAGTAACTATTTTTGAGAATCATAATTTATAAATTCAGAATATTGTGCATTCAATTTAGAATAATTTTTCCGTTTCCGTTACAAATTGCATGATCTAGGAAATTCTAAAAAATATATATTATTATTTATTTTTCATTTAACGTACAATTTTTATTAATGTTCAACAGGTAACTTTGGAGAACGGTACCTGTACACCCTCACCTGGTGTTCAGGTACCTTACTCTCCAGCCCGAAAACTAAGGTACCTGTACACCAGGAAAGAACTTTGAGCCCTTTGATAATTAAAGTGCAACTAGACCCATTTATTCCAAATAAGGTCTTTGGTTAAATAGTGACTCAAATCTGAGTCATAAGCCGTGAACTTCTCTTTATTAAGATTGCCCTAGAAAAACATGATGGATATTGGTGATGGACCTCGTATTTTCGAAACTTAATCAGGAACTGAGGGAGAACGTACGCTAGTATTTCATTTTTCCAAATTCACACAATTCCATAAGACGACTTTGAGGTGTAGTTTGATTTAACGTACAATTGCCTCCATTATTTTGTACAGCATTTTTTTTTCAAAGAATAAGAATTCGACTTAATGACTTCACGAGAATAATATCTGCCATGACCATAACCATTGAGTTATTGAGGATAAAAATCTTGGGGTAAGAAGCTACATTTATTTTGAAGGAATGAAGAAATATCAAAAAGCAGCAATAGCGGCTAACATAATATATATATATATATATATATATATATATATATATATTAAAAACATATTATTATTTCATTTTATTTTATAGATATTCTCACAACTTTAAAAAATATTTATCATTGTTTTAAATAAGTAATGTTTTATATAAAAAGTCAGAATTATGTATACAGAGGGATTAAAAACAGGATGGCAATTGTAAGGAATGGTCTTTTTAATCAAATGTATTTAAACATTAAGGTTTTTAATATGATTAAAAGAAAAAAAAATGTTTAGAAGACTAGCTACCATGTACTGAAATATGTATTTCATGGAGGGTAAAAAAATTCTTTATTTTAATTATTAAAAACTCTTTTTATTCTTTATTAAAAATTCTTTTTAGAAACCAAAATTAGAACTATAAAGCAAATTTGTAAATGCGAAAAATGATATACAATGAGAAATATTCTTAAATTTGTTCAGAGTTAACACTTTTTTTTCCTTCAAAAGTTGTAATTTAATTAAATTAATTTTTTTAATTAAAAACTGAAATTTACAGTTAAAATGTTGCTTTAAATACAATATTATTACAGAAACTATAACGAAATAAAAAAATTTCCTTAAGGTATAGAAAATTAATAACTAATTTTAACTGAACGAAAAGATAATAGAATTTTAAGAAAAACAGCAACTTATTTCTGGGCTATCTAAGCAATATTTCCTGCAAAGAGCCGCAGTGGTACTTGGTTTGGGAAAAACCACTAGAACGGTTAAATAGAACGATTAAATACATCTCATGCGTTCCATGCTTTCGTCATTCCCTCCAAAACAGCCAGCTTTTATTCCATGACAGCTTAAGAGAAAAAACTCTTTTCAGAAATTACCTTCCACTTTTCCTCACCATCGTAATCACTCCAAATAATAATAAAATAAAAAAAAAATGACTCACATAAAATCAGTTGAGGCCAGAAATTAATACCCACCCAACCGATAAATGAGACGCATTAGGAACTGGGCTCCCATCCTAAGCCCCCAAGTTTCGAACGAACCGGACCTAAATCGTTTGCAAAAGAACGTGGGTGGGTTCTGGAAGGAAATAAGGCTACTATTTCCTGAAGAACTCGTGTCGATCCGGGTAGTTCAACCCAGCAAATTAATCGACTCCTCTTTCCACCCCCCTTACCCCTCACGAACATTGGGAGTGATCAAGATGGGGTGGAGGACAGAGTTGATAGGAGATCGTCGTTGTACTCTTGGAGAAAATTGCTGCGTTGATAATCTCATAAGTAGTGAGAATACAGAGCTTCATTCGGTTGCTCAGTCAATGCTCTTTAATTAAGGGCAAATCCGATGTCTCAACATGTAAGACAAATCAAAAGAAGGAAAGAAAAAACCTCTTGCTAAGATTAGACGTTGAATTGATCAAGCGACTGCTATACAAATTAGAGTGTAAAGGTGTTGAAAAGTTTTGCTACAGAGCTAGTTTTGAGATGGCTTACGTTTCTGAAGAAAGTACCTCAGGTTAATCTGTGATTTGCATATGCTATAGTCCCTAATTGTCTAACTTTGCAATTTATTTTTCACTACATTTTTTGATTTTATGTTTTTAAGCATCATTTTAAAATTGAGCATTTTTTAAAACTAATTTGAATGGTTAAGTTTTAAAGAAGTCAAGTATAAAATAATTTTTAACATATAAGTAATTTATGTAATTAAAATCAACTTTAAACATACACAAGTTATTCAACCACAACAGTTCGAAATAGAACGCATTAAGAATGCCGATCAAAAACATTTCAAATAACAACACTAACATGCTGGGATTCTTGATATTTAAATTCTTGAAATAAAATTAGAGAGAGGGGTTAGTATTTGAAAAAAAATTCAGAATATATTTTGAGAAAATATACACACTGAAAAGGTATAACAAAAAAAGGTTCGTATTTTCTTATAAGAGTTTTCAATGGATGTGGAAACTTTTGACATATCTTATTAACACTTCTTAAGGAATATGTTCGAATTGCTAAGAAACATAAATATTTTCATTAATAATTATTTTAAAACATAACATTATTTTTTTTTCAAAAAAAATTGTGGCTAAAAATTAAACAAACTACAACTTTTTGGCTCTGATTGTGGTTGGAGTAGATTTGACCTTGAATTTATTAATATATATGGCTGAACTTTAAAAATGATTTTCCCATAAAGTATCATGAAAGCAAAAGAAACAGATTCAAACATTTTGAAGCTATTGATATTTTTCTTGAAGTATTTCATATGTAAGCAAACTAAATTTTTCAAATATTTAGCGTGTCTTCTGGATGAAAAATATTTTTTTTAAAAAAAAATTGTACGTTTATGAGGATAGCTATGTAATAGATCCATATAAAAGTATTTGGTCATTTCTTCTTTAATATTACAATTCATGTTTAAAAAATGGTGGCTATTGAAATTCAAAATAGCTCTAGTCACGATTAAGGTACATAATATTGTAGAGAATGAATGCCATGAATATAAAATAGCATCTTTTGTAAACTGAGTAACTTTTTTCATTCCATGTCACATAGCAACGCTTTCTCACAACATTGAATTCCTTTATATTATTTCAGGAAGAAAAATAAAACTTCAATATGAATTTTATTAACTATACTATTCGAAAATACATTTTTTTCATCAATACTTTGTTATATTTCATCACATTATTCTAATCGTATATGTATAAAATGCATAATTTAAGAGGAACATTTTTAAAAAAATGTTTTCCTTGTACTGATTCTTATGACACGAACAGAAATTATCTTTGAATTTATATGTTAACATCCATAATATTTGAATATTATTTTTTTTAATCTTGATGTTGTTATGAACCGAGGAAAATCCATTAATCTTCTGAGTTCTTTCACACAGACGCACACACACGTACAAACACATATATATGCGTGTGTGTGTGTGAAGAATTTTGAAAATTCTTTAAAAAATGTTAACTGTTTAATTTCGGATTAGAGTTATTCCTGTGGATTAAGAAGCCCGTTTGATCATTAATATCTTTATTAATATCTTTATTTAGGTAAGTTATAGAGGATTTCAAAAACATAGAAGCATTGTGGAGCCAGGATATGTTACAAACAGAGAGCAAAGCGCAAGGTCTCAATCATCATGCATCACCAGGTGTAATTTGGTGTGGTCTCTCTTAACTTTTTTGAATTCACAAGTGAAGGACCCTTAAAGGATAATTGCACTTACAATTCTCAGAATATCATCTATTTATTCAGGAGGAGAAAGGATGCTTACATTCCATTTGTTGTGACGCATTACCCTCGAGGTGATTAATTTAAATGAGGCTTTTTGAAAGATTCGTTCAGACACTTACACAGTTTCAAGACCCAACCATGACACTTCTTCCCGGAGACTCTTCATACACACGACATTCACATACACCCACCCTCAGACATATTACTTCACGTATAACAATTTAACTCACCATCCCCCTAATACGTAACATGAATTGAAACACAGTATCTGTGTCGAGGCATCACGTATAGTAGCTCTCAGGTATGTCAATTCTTATGTTATATAACCGTTAATTTTCGACTTATCTGTTTTAATAAGTTTCATTAGTTTACCAAATAACTATTATCTTTTGAATAACTTTGTCACTCATTCCTATCTTACTCATTTTTCATCGGAGTTAATTCTCTCTTCGCTATATAAAAATTTGGCTTGTTAATGTTGGTAGATACAGTTTATCTGAAAATTCATACTATAAAGATATCAATTAATCAGAGAAAAGCTCTCCGTTTCACTAGACAAAAATGTAGCGGAAAAAGAGAAAGTGGTCATCGAAAATTGAGGTATTATAGTAACAAGCACGTGATACATATATGTAATATTTATTTATTTCTTCCATTGATTATTTTAGTATTTGTAATATTACTTTTTTCGTTTCATTTACATAATTTTCAAAATTTACGTATAGTATATACTGTTTTCTTCTATAGATAAATTTTTAATTCTTCTTTTATTAATATTTTTTGTTTGCACCGTTTCATTTTCATATTTATATGGCTTGTTGTATATGTTTTACTCAATAGTACAGTACGAAGTAGGATTCAAGAGTTCCCGGAATGAATCTATCACATAAAGATATTACCATTAAAATTACTGAATATTACAAAAAATATTACCATTGAATTGTCCTTCAAAATAAGACCCTTGAGCAACAAAATACTTTTGCCATCATTTGTAAAGGTTATCGAAACATTTCTATAATCAATTTTTAGCTTTGTCCTTTCATTCAGCTTGCGATGTAATTTTAACTTCATCTGCAAAATGAAATCGATGACCTGCAAGGGACATGACAGTTCAGGGAATAGGCTGAAGTCACAGGGAGTGAGATGAGGAAATTAAGGAGGCTATGGAAAAACAGTTGTTTTCGTTTTCGCAAGCAAGTCAGTGACGAGAAGGAATCGATGTGTAAGAGGAATGTCTTACAAAAGCACCCATGACTTCTCAGCCCACAATTTTGGCTCGGGCAAGTGCAGGATGTCTACATAGAGTTTTTTGTTCACAGTGCGTCCTTCAGAGATAAATTCCAGATGCACAATGTCTTAGATATCGAAAGACATTTCTAGCATGATCTTCCCTTTAAAGCGATCTTGGCGGAATTTCTGCTTGCGTGAAGATTGTGGTGATTTCCACGTACCGATGCTCTCTTAGATTGCGGGTCGTTTAAAAAACACCACTTCTTGTCACCAGTAACAATTATGGCAAATAGGGAAGGATCTTTTTCAACAGCCGAGGTTAAGTCTCCTGACACTTCTGTTCGAATAGCCTTTTGATCTTCGTATAACATGCGAGGAACGATGTGTTGACACACTCAATACATATTAAGATCCTTAGTTAGTATCCGTTGACATGTGGCCTCATATATCCCATTTGATTCTGCTATTTGCTCTATTGTTTGAAGCCTGTACTTACGTACCGCCGCAGAAACCTTTTCGAAGTTTTCAGCGGAGCGGGAAGTCTGTGGATGTCCAGAGTGTTCGTCGTCTTCGACACTTTCACTGGCTTCTATGAAACTTCGATGTCACTCATGCTCGTTTGCAATAGTATATCACTGCAGTACACATGTTTCAACATTTCGTAAGTCTCCGTATCACTCTTTCCCAAGGGGACGCGAAATTTGATATTCATTCTCTGCTCAAGAAACGTCATTTCTTTCAATCGCTGGTTACGAAATGCATCTGCCTACAAAATACGATGCCTCGGCGAGCTGCCGACCACATGATATGGGAAAAACCACTTTTAGAAAAGGGGGAGAACGCAGTGATACAAAAACGTTATCGCAGTCACTCCGCTGCAAACATTTTTCACGTTATATGCTCAGTCCCGGAACTTTTGAATCCTACCTCGTATAATTTCTTCTTCAATATACTCTATTACGCATTAAAATTGCAACACCAGGATGGAATAATCTGACGAACGTTAAAATCACATGAAAGGAAGAGGAGGTTAAGAATAGAAAATGATTAGTGTTTCAACGCATTTAGACGAAGCAGGAGGAAGAAACGACATTTGAAGCACTGCATAAAAGAAGAATTGTGTAGTGGATTCCTCACTCGGATAGCGCTTTGTAAGGTCGGAGTTTGCTAAGAATATCATGTTATGTCTTGAATAAGGAGAAATGCATGGATTATCGTTCCGTGATATTGCCCGTCGCATTGGTCGAAATCCGATCATGGTCATACGAATATGGAATCAATGGGTTTGCTGAGGATCACACTAAACGGTGTGCAGGATCCCTATGCCCTCCTATGACTAAAACCCGAGATGACAATTATATTGTGAGGTCAGCACTGCAAAACCGTACAACCACATCGCGAACTACTAGTTAGTAAATGGACAGGTTTGCCACACTCTCAGTGATCCCTCGTACGGTGTGACGACGTTCGCAGCAGCGTGGACCCAGTCAGCACGGTGAGCATTATTTCGATTGCCCTTGACACTTCAGCACATAAAGAGATGGCGACTCTAGTGCACCGATCGACAAAACTGGATGCAGGAGTGGCACAATGTCGTCTTTTCAGATGAGTCCTGGATCTGAGTGCAGTATGTTGATGACCGTATGCGTGTCGCGAAGCTCTGAGGAAACCGCTCGTGGCCTACTTGCATTCGATATCGGTATAGAGACTTTGCTCCAGGTGTGATGGTTTGGGCAGCCATTGGATACACACCACACTCATCTCTAGTTCGGATTGACGGTAATTTGAACGCAGATCAATACATTTCTGACATCTTACGTCCAGTGATTGTGCCCTGTCTTTGAGGCTTGCCAAACTTCATCTTTCAACATGATAATCCAAGTCCACATATTTCACGTCGTGTTCTTACCTTCCTCGATACACAGGGTATTTGATTGTTGCTCTGGCTTTCATGGTCTCTAGATCTGTCACCCACTGAAAACATCTGGTCATGGTTGCTGAGAGACTGGTCCACCACCCCTCTCCAGCTAATACAATAGATAAAGTGTGGCAGAGACTTGAAGCAGCATGAAATGAGTAACCCATTTTAGTCATCCAAGGCCAGTTTGACACCAGGCCTAATCGCGTAAGGGTCACTTTAGCTTCTATTGGTGGCAGCTGTTTCTCCTAATTTCGTACTCCTGTAATCCCCCAAACTTCTTGAAAATTAAATAATTTTTTCTTCATGCCATTCTGTTTATTTACAACAAATATCTTTTTTGTATTTGCTTTTCTTCATGGCGTTGCAATTTTAATGGGCAGCGCTGTACTATTTTATAATTACTGAGTTTAATTTTCTAACCTGTTTTTATATATATATATATATATATATATATGGTTCAATGTTTTGGTGTTTGTAAATACATTTTAATTTCAAATTATATATATATATTGTCACGTTGCAAGAACATGTAAGTCTCAATAAAAAATATAGGATTGAATCTCAGCTGGAGATTTTGTTTATAAAAATAATTAAGGATATATTAACCACATAATTTTAGTATAAATATAATTAACATAAATGAATTTTAAGTTTCGGATACAAAGCGCAACAACAGGAAGATGAAAATCTATCTCGACTCCACTGCTTGGCGAGAGGTATAGATACATAAAGAAGAAGAAGCACTTTTATTCAGTTCAAATTTCCTGGATTTTATTTAGAGCGTATAACCCATGGTAAATTTCTCGAAATTCCTTTATTTGTACCTCATTTACAAACTACAATTATCATATCGTTTGACAAAAAAATGACCTGCATGCCTTCCAGGGTCTTCTGAAATCACGAGTAATAAACTTCGTCAATGTTCGTGATGCCAAAGTAAAATCAACAAATGTGTTCCTCATGTGTCAGTCTCTAATCACGGAAATTATCACAACAAAAGTGCATTGAATACTTTTGTTGCAAATGACGAGTTTAAAACTACAACAAGAAATAAATGCTCAATAAGAAGGAAATGTTACTCCTTTTTCCAGGAAGCAAATGTATTTTATTTTATGTAATACAAAATTTTATTAATAAAAATGTTTGCTGTGCTTTGAATTGTTTAAAAAAACTTTTTATAACAATATTTGTGATAAAGATCTAGTATTTACTTTTAATTTTTTATTGCAGTGAAAATGACCGTGGTAGCTCGAAATATTGGTAGTTCTAGTGTTAAAGGACTTCTCATATGCCTTTAGATTAAGAATACAGAAATAGAGAATACAGTGTACTAAGTGTCTTCAAAGCTCTTTGGGAAGATAAAATAGATTAAAATAGATCCATGGGTCTGCGAGACATGCAGTTTATATGTTTTTATTCCACGTAAAGGATGTTTCAAAAGACATGAAAAAAAAAGTTCGAAATTACAATCCGATAGTGTAGATAATTCTATAAAAGTGTCGAATATATTTCGATCACACAAATGAAGATCTGAATACAAAAATTTTGTTGAATATTTCATCTGTATGCTTAGCATGTAAAAATAAAACTGGTGTGTGATACTATTGTGATTAAAAAATGCATATTTCTGACGTCATATGACACGAAAAGGATGCAAATAAGGGATCTTCAGAGGAAAGCCCCAGTCCATATCAGCATTGAAAGGTGCCATATGATAGGAAGTAGCAACCATTGCAGATGATATTGTATTCCATGGCGTCATTTCCAGGTGAAATACTGTTACTGCATTCAATATTGAAATGAAGAAATGGACATATTGAGCTTTTTGTGGCCGTAAAACATGTTAAAGGAGATGTCTCATTTCGCAATTTTTGCCTCTCTTCGCTTTTTCTTTCACTTCCGTAGAAAAAGCAACACCTTCTTTTAAACTATTTTTTACTTATATTATGTAATATTTACAAATGCAGTGAAAAAAATATATAAACTTCATATCTCTCCGACCAATTATATCTTTATTTGTCACGTTTTATTTTCGCTACGAAATTCTGAAACACCTGGAACATCTAATTAGAAAAGACTTCGAAAGAAAGCTCCAATTTCTCTAAGAATAAACATAGCATTAAATTATAACAACCAAGAAAAAATAATTTCATAAAAGTGTAACTTATTACACTATTACATGCAATTATTAAGTATGCCTTAAAGTTTTGGTAAATAAGAAATTTATGAGAATAAAATGGTTTTTGCTCGAATGTTGGTAGGGTTTTTTTTGCATTGTTAGTACAAAATTCACTTATGTAATTTTTTTTATGACTTCACACATGATGTATTTATAAAAGCTAAATTATACATTTTAAATTTCTTTATACATTTTTTGCTATGCAAATAAAATTTAAGAGGCTTTTGAGCGTAAAGCCTTAAAGCAAAAAATATTTATTTGCGGTATGTTTCTTTTATCTATTTTCATAGTAAATATTTGTATTTTATTTTTTACAGGAAATCGTACTTTATTTTGTTTCGTTCATTTTAAATTCATTGCTTTTTCTATGAGAAAAAAAAAGAAATAAATTAAATATAAGTTCACAAAAAGCAATCTAATGAAAAATTCAGCGTAAAATGTGTTCTGAATAAATATTTAATTTTCCTTTTTGTTTAAATAAAGCTGAAATAATTGAGAATATTTTAACAAAATTACACTTTTAAAAAACTAATGTTTATTTAACTTCTTCGTTAAGAAAAGGAGATAAAATATCATTTTCTGACTAATACACATGTTTAAGAAACGTGAGACGTAAATGAAAAAAAAAATTACTCCAAAAATCATAGGTATAAGACTTCAGGTGAAGAAAGTGTCATATAACTATAAGTTAAAATATGTAGAAGAACATGAGAATATCTGAAAAATTTAAACAATTGTATAAACTGTTGTAACATTGAAATAAAATTACACATCTATTTAGATAGATTATGAGAAATAATTTCTCTTTCTCGTGGACAGATACTGTTAGAATGAATTTGTGTTTAATAGTTTTTTTTTCGTTTTGAAAATTCCAACATTCATATAAGAAAAGAAGTTAAAAAATTGTATTGGGAATTTCAGAATTCCTTTACTCAGAAGAAACTATTAAACAGTAAAAAAAAATTTGAAATACTAATTTCAAATTTTTATCACTATCTTTATTAACTAAATATACTTCATTATAAAAAATCATGACGCACCAAGAAGGAGTTGCCTGATTGTAATGAAATTTCATATACAAAGATATTTGGAACGAACATGCGAATGATTAGAATTTGGTGGCCACTGAATGAATAGAGGGAACTGCAGCACATCGGAACTGCCCTCTCAGCAGGTGTATATAAGAAGCGATTCTCATTCTGATGGTCAAAATTTCAGTTGCATTACAATTTAGGATACCTTTCAACGCCCGAAAAAATACCTTGCAGCAGGATTCGAGCTCATTACGAGAAATTGTCAGAGTTTCAAAGAGGTCGTATCATTGGATTGAAAGAGGCAGTTTGGGCAAATCGGAGAATCGTTCGTCATACGGGTCGAAGCGATGCGGCGATTAGAAAATGCTAGTAAGAATGGATGGACAAAGGCAGAGTTCAGTGTCATGATGGTAGCGGTCGACCTAGGTCCACAGCAGATCGAGAGGACCGAGTGATAATCAGATGTTAGCTGCCACAGCTCCTGATTCATCGTTATCAACCATCAGACGTGCAACCCGCACATAAATGTCCACCATGAAAATTTGTAGACGGCTGATAGAGCAAAATCCACGCTTGTACTGATCGCTACGCCACTTGCCACTCACGCCTGCACACTGTCGAGCCAGATTAGAGTGGTGCTTAACTCGATCAGGTTGGAAAGATGCTGATCAAGGAGCGACGAATCCCGCTTTCAGCTGAGTCCTGACGATAATCGAAGACTGGTCTGGAGATGCATAAGGTAGCGTGCCGATCCTGTTTTCATTATAGCACGCCATACAGGCCCTCAACCAGGAGTTATGGTCTTAGGTGCTATTTCCCTTGTGTGCCTGCACACTTACAGCACAGCGGAACGTCGACGACATTCTGAGATTTATTTTGCTACCGTTCCTTTTGCAGTACCCTGAACTATTTTTCAGCAAGATAATACCAGACCGCATACGGCCCGTGTTGCTATGAACTGGCTTACAGTTTATCAAACACTTCTCTTGCCAGCCAGATCCTCTCCAATGGAGCATGTCTGGGATATGATAAAAAGGCGAATGCATTTAGCGGGAAATGTTGATGACCTAGTCCGACAAATGGAGCAAATTTGGCAAGAAATGCCGCAAGAGACTATCAGGGAGCTTTATCACTCTATGGCACGTCGTGTGGCAAGTTGCATTTAGTCTAGAGGTGGTCCAACACCTTATTGAGTTCGTTACTTTGTAACCATGTAACTCTGAAATAAATCATTAAATTTTTCTGAAATTTTGATCATTTTCTATTCTGTACATAATTTACCTATGCGCCAATTTTAGTCTCCATCGGACAACGCCTTTTTGGTGTGTCATTTTCTTTTTTTGTTATAAAGTAAATATTTGTTTGTACAAAGTCACATTTTTATGAATGGTTCTGCTAATAAACTACATCTTAACATTCGTGATAACCTAAATAAATGTTTGAAAAATTAGTTATTCTTTTAACCTATCAATTGACTAATCCATTGATTTATTTAGAAGTAAATAATTATTTAATATATAAGTTATACTAGATAAATTATTTTTGCCACGGGAGTACCTGAAAACTTCTGAAAAATTTCATTTTTAATTAGTTTTTGTCGAAATATATTTATGAGGAAAACGATTTGATATTTTTATTGATCCCACACTTTGAATCAACATGAAAGCTACTAGTGGCGTAATTTTGAAACCTTTTCAAGTGGCGAGAACGACAATGGAACATAATAAGAGAGTATTTTATAGTCTTCCACATCTTAAAATATGTTTTACAAATAGTTCCTATATGACCGAAGCGGAGGATTTTAAATACATCTTTTTTCAAAAATTATAAACAGGAAATATTTTGATTGAATAATACGATTAGAACAAGAAACCAAACGTTATCCAATTTTATTTTCAGAATAATTTCTCGATTATCCCTGCGTAATTGCTTGATCCAATTCATATTCTAATAAAAAAAAGGTTGAAGTAAAATGTAAATAATTTCTTCATTGATATTCCAGGCAGACGACTTGTGATTGATTGAGTATTCTTAGCGTAGCATTTAGAAGCAACACGAGGGCTAATTGTAATGTAACCAATCGTCCTCTTTTAGGGAGGACAGTCTCCCTTTTGTGGGTTTTGTCCTTTCTCGAAAAGTGTCCTCCTTCCTGTTCTCCTTTTCGTTATTTTAAGTCTTATCTGTTAATCTTTGTATTCAGAGATGCCGCGCCAAACTGTTACGCAAATGTTGAATACGAAAAACTTTTAGGATATTCAAAAATTTGATGGCTCGCTCTAATACCTGCTATAGAGTGTGTTTTACGATTATTTGAGCTTCTTCGTTCATTTTTTTTAAGTTTAGACAAATGTCCAAAAACTCAGGAATATTTTTTCACTTATGAATTATTGGAGATATAAATGTATTTTGTACATAAACAGATATCGATTTTCCACAAAACGATTCAAAAGATTGATGGTGAGCTTATTTCAATTGCAGAAGTTAGTCTTGTTTTGAACTATTTGTCCTTCAATATAAATTTGAAGAAAAATTTTACTATTTGAAGAAGAATTAATTCCTTTAATAATAAATGAAAGTTGTTATACGAAGGGGAATTAATTTAGAGCATAATGGAAAAGGGTACCATAAAAGTGCAAGATTTTTAACAAACATCTTTAAAATGTGTCGAAAGATGGTCTGAAACAAATATTACAGGAAATAGCAGTTTTCAAATGTGTTTTTTGACTTCATTGCAAGTAAATTGGGTAGATATTGAAAACTGTGTTAAGTTTTTATCGAAAGAAATGCCTGATGTTAAGATCGATGATAATTGTCTGATTGAAGAAATTAGAAAATTGAATAAGTAATTCAATGTTGATAAATTAAAGCAATGGAAAAGTCAATATATTGAACTTGACAAAAGATGAGTGGAAATATTTAACTATTTCAAAAATAAACGTATTCTATATGAAAATTTAGTTATTCTTGTTAGATTCACGCTGAGCTGACCTGGAACTAATGTAACAGTCGAAAGAGGGCTTTTTTTTCATTGGTAATAATTTTTGGATAAGTGAGAAATCAAGATTGAATGTTGATACTCTAGCTGCAACATTTACCGTGAATGAAAGATATTTCTTCAATATATATACATATTAGTATGGAGGATATTTCTTGCTTTAAAGTTTTTCAATATATTGTTATAAAATGATGTATTGACAAAAAATATTCATTCATTGGAAAAACACTCGTTTAATTAAATAATACGGATGTAAGCATAATTAGTATATTTTTGTTTGAATCCATAAAATTTTCAATTTTTCTACGCTGTACTTTTTTTAAAAAAAATTTTCCGTCCTCCTGTCCATTGTAAAAAAAATTGGCCACCTTACTGATTGCAACGACGAAAGGGTAATTTTGAGCCTCGGTCAAGTGACGAGGACAAAACCTAAAGTGGCACAGTACTCTACAAATTTCCGTACGATTTCAGCGCGAAAACATTGAGGCTTGATGAGATATAACTCGCAACTACCCCGCTACATGACAGGTATTTAGTGATAAAAGACTCGACACCACGTCTTGATAAAAACAACTCTGCCAATGAGCCTGCGACCATCACCATTCGGCATCCGCGGCCTCATGGAAAATTCGAAAAAAATATAGTTGTTACTGCCATAACCCTCTAGTCGCGGGTGGTATTCATGAACAGTTTTGTTGGACATCATTATCACGTAGCACATTTTTTTTTATCTTTTTCTGTATCGCTATTTCAATAAAGTGCAATTACTTACTAATATCATTATTTGTACACACACCCGCACGCACATATATATACATATATATAATGTTATTTCAAATTCTAAATTTAATACAAATACGTGAAATTTTTATTCCATACCTCATATGAAAACAGATTCAAATTCTTCATAATACTATTGACATTTAACTGAATTTTACAGATATTGATTTTGTCAACGTAACATTACGATGCATATTTACAAATTAATCTAACAAACTTTTAAGAATATTTTTCTGAAAAAATACTTACGAACTTATAAGAATACTTTATGATATAGATATATTTAAGTATAGCCAGTATAAGCCTGTATATTTCTCATAATTAAACCCTTTACGGTGTGGTGGTATATTTTTCATACCACATATTTAGTACCTTAAAAATCTCTGTAAAATAACCTTCTTTCCAACACTTTTACCTTCAAATGGTAGCTTATAGTGTTATTTACTGAAATTAGATGGCACACCCATATAGAATGATTATAAAAATTATTGCTTTAAATTAAATGAAAGTTCCTAACAAGTGGTAGTTTTATTCCTTACAGAAATGTTTCTGAAATGAATTGAAAAGTTTAAATTCTTCAGCTAACCAATCTGCATGTTTGAAACTTTATGAAAATACTGCTAATTACTCAAAATAAAATATATAAAGCAATTGTTTCGTACTTCAAACTAAGTGGTATAAAATTTATACCACCCCCCATACAGAGGGTTAGAGAGCAACAGATGGCAGCATTTGTATTTTCGAATCAGACTGATATAGAGTTCGTAAACGTGTTTATAAAGGGCCAGTGAGGCAAAAACCAGACTTATTCTCCGAAGAAAAGAAATTTAGTTCAGGAAAAAAAACTCCATGCAAAGTTTTGGAAGGAACAGATTTAGTTACCTATGGTGCACTTTTTTTTATAATTATTAATAAATTACTCAGTTAAATATAAGATTTAAAAGTAAACGATAAAATAAAGAGAAATGGACAACAATAATAAACTTTTCCAATAATAAAATTAAAGGGAACGATAAATTATTAAATTGCATATATATATTTAAAATAAATATAATTAAAATTAAAACATACGATAAATTATTAAAGTGAATATATATCAGCTACATGCAATTAAAATTAAAGCAAATGATAAATTATTAAATTGAATATATTTAAGATGAATATAACTAAAAATGAAACAAATGCTAAAAAATTGAAAAGTGATCTGGTACTCCAAAACACTTCACCTAAAGCAATAGCCCCTTGGGTGGCTAATAAAAATTTATCAACGCTGTACGGGCCCACGAAAAGACAATAAACAAAAGCGCTGGGGGGGAAGGATGTCTCAAAACCAAAACTATTGCAAAAAAAAACCCGAACAAAGCGAAGATGGAGGGACAGTCTTCGAAGGTGGCTAAGATAGAACTGCCTGGAGACAGATTAGGAACTTGTTGTCATTGATAGACATGAGACTTGCAAACGATAATTGACATAAAAATAGACGTTAAGCTGTCGACAATAAAGGGATGACAGTTTGGGTTCATTATCTCTAGTGGTGAACTTTATCAAAGTATTTGAGAAAAATTTGAAAAAAATCAATAAAGAAACGGAAAACAGAATATACAATGCAGCAAAGAGTTACCCGCTTTGTAAGAAGAGCAGAGCCTTCAGTGTTAGGGCACCAGATCTGAATCTTGAAAGAAAGGACAATTCCTTCTAAACTGAAAAGATCTAGGAATACCGCTTCATTATTGATTAAAAGAAAGAAAAATAATTGAGAAAACCTCCCATAAATACTTCAGAATAAGGATGGATGAATTTTTTTGACACATCTGTCCTTCATATATGTGAGAGGGCATGCTTCGAATGCGAACAATTACTATGGATGGCTGGTTTTTGAACTCTTACTTATCTACTCTTACTCTTAATTTTATTTAAAGTAGCCTTATAATCTAGCTTTAATTAATTTTTTAAATATATATATATTTCTAGAATATATCCTTAAAAGAAGGCCTCATAAAGACTTTCGATTGAAAAAAACTTATTTGGTTTGAAGTTTTCCCTTCTGATGGATCGGAGTTATCTTGTGAAATAAGTGGGTAAAAAATATCTTTACAGTACATGCAATATTTTTTTTTTATTATTTTTATTTAAATATTTTTTTTTAAATTTTAAATAAAACTGTATATGTATTTCTACTAAATCTGGTTTATTAAGTTTATAATATAGTTTTATCATTAAAATATGAAAATCATATATGTGTTAAAAATGCTATACTTAAATTACATTAACATATTTTCGCTCAAATTATCACTCTTAGAAATAAAAATACATGACGAAGTTCTCATTTTTCCCAAAGTGTTTTGTGATCCTAATATTTCCCAAATTAACCAAAATAGTTTTCTTTTTGTGTAAGTATTTATTATTTCTTAGAAGGAAATCTCGAAACAGAGAGTGTTCAAATAAGATGTCCCACAGCGGCGGTGATGCATTATATATATACGGAGTCTTGAAAATCAGGAAATAAATAAAAATTAATTTTACCGCTTGGCATTGTGTCCTTTTAACATGATTAGTTCATATCAGATGAATTTTAACTAAAATGTAATGTTTTTTATATAGCGCCCCTCAAAGGGTTAAATGCAACATCTACAGTTAAAACGCGAGACTTTGTTTGGAAGATTAATTTAAGAGGCGTGCAATAAAATAGGTTGTTATGATAATGTAAAAAAAGTGAAAATGAAGTATCTGTAGGACATAACAATCCCCCCCCACACACACCGCAGAACTGGACCTCTGGACAAGCGCTTTCCCAGTGTGGATCTAGGTGCCTGTAAGGAGACTTAAATCGTGGGATCGAAAAATTAATATTGTTCAAGTTAACTAGAGCAATAGTCCCAATAAAAGCATCACTTAAACGGCATGTAATTTACATTCAAAATTTACAATATGTTTACAGACAAATATGTGTGCGGGTCATTTTATTATACGAAAAATTTACATTGGACAATAATAATCAATATTTTAAACATAAAAATTTTCAAAATTGTAATCTATTCTGATACCAACAAAGTGTTACCATAGCATTTTACACTTATAACACATTATTTTGAATTATACCTGCAAAGCACATTTTCTTTTAAATCAAATCATTATAATCAATATTCAAATGTAATAAAATTTATGTTATAATTTAGAATAGCTTTCAAGTGTTGTATCATAAATACAGCATTAGATAACAACCATAACAGAATACAGAAAACACACTATAAAGTAATAATCAATGAAATTAAATTATTTTAAAGACATGTCTGTATCTTAATCTTTCTATGTTATAGATAATGAAAATTTCCCCACCAAACCTTTTCTCGTAATAGCTGAAGAAGTGCGGTTTATTGTGACAAACCCTACTACACTTGCTCGCAAGTCAAACTTTATGCAGTTGCCTAGTTTTATTTATTTATCTACATTATTATATTTACCATATATATTAAATCATCAATTCTTTAAAACATCATATATGAGAAATGGCCAAAACCAGACATTCATTCAATGTAATACAAAATATCTTTAAAACACAAATTACCATTGAAAATTACACTGCTGAAAATATACTTTCATTTTAAAACAATACACACATTCATATTAAATATTCATTTCAAAACAACATTATATGTATCGTTTCTCATTTAATTATTTTAATAAACAGATATATTTCATTTGAATCAAAAGTATGTAAATCAAAAATATTTCTAATAATACCCATTTTAAAAATTTTTTACTACACATATCAAAATAAAACATTGATATAATTATTTTATAAATATTGCACAAACATTAAAAACCAAATTGTTTTCATTTTCAGTTATGCGTCACACAATATCAAATTTTTTAGTATGTCATGAATTTTGAAAACCCACACTTTTAAAATAGAATAATTTCAAAAATTTAGAATAATATGCAATACAACTACAAATGATGCAGTAATTTTCAATAATACTACCATCATTTAATTGAATTCTAAAATAAACCTAAGTTAATTTTTCATTTCATAAAAATTAAGTAACCAAAATAAACCAATAGCAATGTCAGTTCAATATCGAACACTTTATCACTACAATTACTATTTTAAAATGAGATAATACACAATATAGTTTCATAACACAAACAAATCAAAATTTGTTATACATATATACCAAAACACTGTAATTTTTCTCAAAATTTTCGTATGAAAATAAAATTAATTAAAAATTTGGAATAGGCCAACACATGATTAATATTTCTAGTTTACAAAACAATATTTTTCATGATAGAATGAATTTTTTAATTTAAAATCCACTGCGTAACCTAATACAAAAATTAGTATAGTTCAGAATTCAATAAATGTGAAATTAAATATTTGTTGTAAATTATTATTCAGAACATATTATTCATTTACACAAGTGTTATAAATCAAAAGATTATAATGAAAACTTAACCGAATTTCCAGTTTATACGATTTGGAATTTTAGTTTCGATTCTTTGGGTCGGGGTTATCCTTGCTGTATGACCGGGTTAGGGCTAAAATTTTCGTGTTTAATTGTAAATAAAAATCCCAGGAAAGTTAATGTTTTTAACAGAAATCCACTTCGTAGGAGTCCAAGTGTTTTCCAGCTTTTGAATCCAAATTATAGGAACATATGGTGTTCTTTAAAGAATTTCACTAGGTAGAACTTGCTTTTTTTTTAAAGATGCTCGGATTTGATTCGTTCGGCACATGCAGACAGTGCAAGTTATTGTAGAGGCAGGCAAATCAGATTCTGTGACTTCTGATTTACAGTTTTTCATGTGGAAAACGTAGTGATCGGAAAGTGGCAAGGATACCAAAAGTAATCCTGCCGACAAATAATTATAAAATACGTAAGCTGGTGTCATAGCTTTTTGGGAAGAATCCGGTCCTTTTATAAGTAACAAACTCTACTTCTGTGGATGACATTTTATATTATCAAATTGTGATTACATGGGTAGCAAACACCAAAAGTAGACATCACATGAGAACGCAGAGTGACAGCGTTTCATGAACGAGACAGAGAGAAGAAAAAAAAGGGTGGTAAAGATTGCATCAGCTTTTATATATCTGAGGCTCAGAATATTAAACCACGCCTGTTGGTTTCTCTTAATTCAAAGGCGACAGCTGCAGTTAAAATGTGAAACGTTGGCTGGAAGGTTAATTTGAGAGGAGAACTGAAATGGATTGTTAGGGTTAAGCAAATTAAAGCTAAATTGAAGAAAAGAAAGTACTTCGACAGAACAGAGTATATATATATATTTCTATTCATTTATTCATTTTCTATTTACAGTGTTACATATGTTTTTTTTTGTTTGGTTTTCCTCGCTTTTCTCGTGGATTCAGTGGTAAACTTTACTTATTGTTTTGATTTTTAATTTGAAATAATTTTCTAGTTTGTTTTTGATTTAAACATTGAAACGTTAATACACATACATTTCAAATTACACACACACACACACCTCACACACTACACACATATGTATACACATTTTTAAACATACATGTCCATCCGAAACCGGAAACAACATGTTAAATTGCTTTATTTCTGTTTTTGACTACGTTGTCTTTTTTAAAAAACTTATTGATTTCCAAATTTTATCTAGCAGCAACGCATAATATTAGACGTCTTCATTTAAAAAGTTCCTTGAACTTATAACACTGTAATTCATGAACACATGCCACAAGATCTTAATTTTTGGTTTTTGCATCCTTGTGATTTGAATGGATTCTTCTTGAAAAACATGGATTTGGGTATATTGTTGTCCTTAAAGTTTTAAATTCTTAACTTAAAATATATTTATAACTATACTGTTTTAGTGTTTTGAGGAAAAACTTTTAAATTTTTAATTGGATAGTTTTTAATTGAAGGACTTTTTTGGATATTTTAAATAGATGTTTTTAAAGGAAAAACATAATAGATGGTTTTTGATTGAAAAGTTTTTAATTGGAAAGTTCTTAGGTGATGATTATCTTATTTCATTGGGAAAAAATGTTTTTTTTATAAAAAAATTTAGTAATTGAGATATCTTGCCTTTTATTTTCTTCTTTGTTTTTTGTTTCTTTTCTTTAATTTACAAATTGAATTTTAGAGCAATTCAATTTTTACCCAAAAAGATGCATTGGGGGAGGGATGGTATCGTAGAACATGTTTAATCTCACTATACAGTCTCCGGTCTGAATGTGCTTGTTTTGTTTTGTTGGGTATTCAAATTATTCATTTAGTTTCTAATTTGATTCAATTTTTATTCATTTATTTTACACAGTTTTATAAATGTTTTCTTTTGTTGATTTTGAATTTTAATTTTTCCTCTTATTTTTATGTGTTTTAATAATAATTTCATTGCTTCATTTAATAATAATTTCTTATATACATTTATATATATATATATTTTTATATATATTTATATATATGTGTAAGTGTGCTCGCGTGTGTGTGTATCCATACACATATATATGTACGTATACACACACCCGCGCACGCACACTTTTACACACATATATATATATATATGAGCAAGAGGTTGGTTTTTTTTTGTTAGAACTCCACGAGAAATCATCTGAGAGTCATGAAATTTAGGAATAAGAGTCGGCATTTTGTACTTGAACGATGACAAAAGTATAGTAGCACAAAAATGAATACAATGCACAGTATGGAATCAAACAAAAAAGTTTTATTGATCTCATATCATGTACATCAGTGATTCTCAACCTGTGGGGCATGCCCCCCTAGGGGGCTGAGCACACAAGATGGGGGGGCGAGAATATCCAAGAGAAAATATTATTTAAACAAATTTATTAACTGACTAGAAGGAAAGCACTCATATACACAGAAAACAAAATACATTTCGACATATTTAATAATTAACTTATTAAAGTAAAAAAACTTCTAAATCAAAACTTACTTAATCAAAACATACCAAATTAAAAACAAATTTAATAATTATTATTGAATTCCTTGGGCCTGTCTTGCAGAGCCAAGTTTTTCGAAGGAAGGCTTAATATTAGAAACAGCCACTCTCAGTTCTGTTTCTATATTTAGCCGAGATCTATATTTTGTCTTCAAAGAAGCCACAGCAGAAAATCTAGTTTCACAAAGGTAGGATGTTGAAAACGGTAATGTTATGTGAAATGCCCTTGTTTTTAGTGTAGGAAAATAATCCTCTACTCCTGACCAAAATTCAAATTGTTTAATAATTACTAAATTGTCTTTTGGTTTCGCCGCTTATTGTGAATTCTATGAATTTGTCTTCCTCGTCAATTGAGAGTCCTTTGGGAGTCTTATGAAAGGGATCCCTAACCTACTAGTAACTTGCTATCAGTTTGTCGTCAGCAAGAAAATACTTTTTAAAATTCCTTGCCGGCATGGCTAAATGGTTTTCAATGGTTACAAAAACAACTTTTGCATGTTCTTCTTCAGCTTTGTAAATATTAGTACAATCATTCACATTGGCAAACATCGTTAAGTTTTTTTTGCTTTATATTTCTGCTCTACAATTCCAATTTTCTACAAAAAGCATTGACTTTATCACTCGTATCCAACATATGTGTATTTGCTCCTTACAGGTGAAAATTCAAGTTATTAAATTTCTCGAATATATCGATCAAGTAGCTCAATTTCATCACAAATAAACCATTGCGAAAATTCTTTACTTCCAATCTAATTTATTCTTCTCGGAAAATGGCAATTTCTTCTCTTAATTCATAAACACGTAGCAAGAATTTCCCACGTGATAACCTTTTTTCCTCGCAATAAAATAGTAACCCTGAAAGTATTGCACCCATGTCTTTACAAAGTGCGGAAAAGATTCTTGATTTCAGGAGTCTCGTTTTGATATAATTTACTACGGTTACAACCGTAGTTAACACAATATTCAGACCAGGGCTCATTTCTTTGGAAGCCAAAGCTTCTCTGTGGACCATGCAATGGGTCCAGACACATTGAGGCGATTTTTGTTTTACAAGTGCTTGTCTAATTTGGAATCTTCCGGACATTGAACGAGCACCAACGGTGCTTATTCCTACGCAATTTTTCTATTCTATGTTTGTCTCTTTCATAAAATCATTTAAAGTAGTAAATAATGCGAGTGCTGTTTCTTTGAGTTCTATTGGTTTGCAGAAAAGTAGTTCTACTACTGACATATTATCACAAAATCGAACATAGGCAATGAAATGAGCATTTTTATTAATATCTGTTGCTGCATCAAGCTGTATTGAAAACAATTTATCACGCAACTTTGAGAAAAGCTGACACTATACATCTTCAGCTATATCACCAATTCGACGAGCAACAGTATCATTTGAATGAGGTATGAAATGCAATTGTTTTGAAAAATATCTCCAATCGCAGTTTCTACAATCTCAATTACTGTTGGTAAAATAAGCTCTTCATCAACGGTGTAGGGAGTTTTACATCTGGCTATTTTAAATGAAACTGTAGGATGCAATTAAGGCTTTTTTATTCCCAGACAAAGTTTCTTTAAAAAATAATTTTTGCTTTTCATATTATTTTAATTTTAATTCGAAGAATCCTCTGAGTTTGTTGACGTACTCACTATGAAGCGTTTCCAAGCGTCGGTGAAGTTTAATAGATTTCATGCTGTCTGCGGCCAACATTTTTGAGCAAATGATACTCAAGTGCCTTTCATCTTCATTTACTTCAGTACTGGTTTTCCCAGTTTCTAAAGTTAGCTCACTCAGTCTAGATTTACTTTCATTAACGAATTTTTGTACTATCATATTCTTTTAACGTTATCTCCCCGTTTGACTTTCATTTCAAATATAATATTTAAATTTTCCCCGCTTCCATTCGCTTCATCTGTTCATCACCCGCTTGGCAAAATGCCATAGGTGGTTTCTCGTCAACGTTGGTTCATTTTTACTTTTGTTTTTGCACTTACATAAAAATAATTTAAAAACAGAAATCAAAATACTCAAAATATATTATTGTTGTACACATTTTATTGTATGCGGGGGCTCAATAAAAATGATGATTGAAAACTGGGCCGCGAGTAATAAAAGTTTGAGAAACGCTGATGTATATGATTGTCAGTCCAAGAAGAACAGCAAGCAGATATTTCTTAGTAAGGGGTATGCCCTCCCCTTAATACAATGTTTACTTTGCCCTTTCTCTGCGTATTCGGCACCGGATTGTCCAACAGTTCTTTAAGTAAGAGTGCCGATTCCTCAAACAGCCTCTGTTTCAGTTGTTGGGTGTTCCCCAGAGGATTTAATCGTGCCGCAAAGCATCTCCCCAAGTCATCCCACACATGTTGCACGGGATTTAAATCAGGGAATCCATTCGAATGATATCTTCGTTTTCCAGTATCTCCTGAACATCAGCAATCTGGTGTAACCAAAAAAATTCATTGTCATCCATATAAACGAAGTCTTTTCCAATAGCACCTAGGAATAGACACACATGGGGAAGAATCACCTCCTTACAATAGTGATCTCCGGTTACAGAACCTCGGTCGAAAACATGGAGTTCAGTCCACCTTTTCAGCATAGTGCCTCCCCAGACGATAACTCCAGGATCACCGTAAGTGTCTCTTTCCGTGATGTTACTGAGATAAAACCATGTCCCGACCTCTCTCCTAATCAACTGGCATCGAGAATAACTTGGGGTACTGAAAGGACTTTCATACGGAAAAGGACATGACTCCATTGCTAAGATGTCGAGTTTTTATGCTCCTTACACCACTCTGAACAGTGCCACCGATGGTCATCTTTCAAAGGGATGCAGCTTTGAGGACGGTGGGCAAATAGGCCACCTTTTTGAATGCGTCTGGTCACTGTAAACCGCAACACTTGTCACACTGTTGCAGTACGCAGTTGCTGAGCAATGGCGCTTGCTGACTGGTTGGGCGTTTTGGACGATATATAGGTCATCTACTGCAGTTGTTTTCCTAGGATGGCCACCATCAACCTTTCTAACAGTTGTACTTTTGAATTGGAAGGCTTTCCAAGCTCGCGAAACGACACTGCTGTTGATTCCGAGCTCTTCAGCTACACTGGTCAATCTAAACCTCTCCTCCAGCTTTCCGATCATTCTTGCACGTGTGAAATCGTTCAGGTGATTTCTTCTAGTCACATTTTACGAAAGAATTCTTTTGCAGCGAATGTCTTTAATTGCGCATCCGTTCTTTCTTTTATTGTAGTCTTAAGCAGCGCACGCCGACCGCACGCAGTTTGCGTACACTCGCATTGCGTATGACGCTTTGTTTCTGACATTTGCACACACATTACCTTACTATTGAATTGCGTGTCCATTCAACTGATTGCAATGAACTTCTTTTCTGCAGTTTCATGGCTATATATATATATATATATATATATATAGCAAGAGTAGAAATACTAAAAAAAGAGCTAAAAACGGGGCCCGGGGAGCCAAAACGGGGAAATCCCGAAATTCTGTACCCTGGTCAATTAGTGGAGACTTGGGACGAAAGTTCGCAACACTCGACTTTGTAAAGCGAAGGTAACAGTTGCAGTTAAAAGGCGCATGAAAGTTGTTTGGCAATATTTAGATGGATGAAAAAAAGAGACCGTTTAAAAAAGACGAAGAATAAACGAAAGTAGTTTCCTCACACCATACACACTCATATATATATATATATATTTAAACTCGCTAATAATCCATTATAATTTTTTAAGTGATTCATTTTTTTCTTGAAACGTATTATTTTTTATTTCATATCGAATAAAATTAAAATATGTCCTTTTGTATATGTTTTCAGTTCTTGATAAATATTTTGCATAGTTATTAAATGATTTTTTTACATGTTAAATATTTATTGTGTGTGTGTGTGATCCTAGCTTTGTAAAACTTAATATTTCCAAAATGCTTTTACGAAAAATTTCTTTTCTCTTTGATAAAAGTTTATTTTAAAATATGTTTTTTGTGCTAAAATCATCTTTTTAAATTGACTTCTTTCATCTAAAAAATAGTTTTTTTATATATATATTTGCGCTTTATTATTATTATATAATGATAATCCTTATAACACAACTTTTATGTATTTTATATTTTACTGTCAAAGTATCTTCTGTTTACGAAATTGTTAGCTTTTATTCCAAATATTTCAAATGAATAATATTTGAGTGTTTTCATAAAAGGTTTGGCAATTTTATAAGATGTATAAGAAATATTTTCTCAAGTAAACATAAAAAACAAAGCATTTAAGAAAATTTATCATTTGTTATTTTTTCGAAATGATTTATCTGAAAACTTTAAAAAAACATACAACTTAACTAATATGAGATAGGAATTACATCTATAAATAGAACACCCAGGAATTTTACATAAAAGGAAACTTTTATGTTAATAAAAATGAACATATGGAGATATAAAGCAGTTGCTGTTAACTAAACATATTTTCTCATTTATTTTAATGCTGAGAAACGTGTTACCTGTCATTATATAAAAAAAGATGCGACCCCATTTTTGTAAAAAAATATATTTTAACTTTTGTTAGTGCCAATTTTGATCGAATGCAGTTTTACCACAAAAATCATTCAGTTGGAGTTTCTGATTAATTCAGTTCATTGTCATTTTAGGAAAGAATTCAGCATTAAAATGTATATTATAATTCTTTTCATTATTTCCATTTTATAACTTAAGATGAATTATAAAGAAGATTCACAGGACATAGATAATTAGCTTTATATAAGAAGTTATAAGAAATTACGGTAACTTATACGCTTTACAAATTCACATTTTTTTAAAATTTTATTTACATCAAAACTAAATGAGTATTGCGAGAAAATATTATCAAAATTAGAGATTTTTTTAAATTTAACTAATAATTTTCAAAGTATTAGAATTCTGGAACTTAATTCCATTTCAAAGATTAAACTCATTTCTGAAATAGGATTATATAAACAAAACAATAATATATCCAAAAATGCAAATTACATAGTAAAATACCAAATTCACTATAAATGAGGTGATATAAAAACATTAAATTAAGGATTAGGAGGTTAAAATTTGAAATCTGACTTTAATTAAAAGAATTTTATGGAATAGAATTGTGTTAAATACTTTCAGTAAAATAAATTGTAACATAATAACTCTAAATGTAGTTACTAGTAAATAAACAATTCATCATATAAAGTAGTACTCAGATTACTATATGAAATACATTCAAAATAATTATACTTTATATGATCTTTCTTTTAACAAAAGGATTTAACAAAAAAAAAGAGACATTAAACAACTTTAAAAGAATTAAGTGTTGAGTTCATTTTTATGTTTTCAAGTTACGTTTTAATAGCATATGTTTATAATGCACGTTAAAAGGTTTCGTTAATTCTTTACAACAAAACACTAAACAGAACATATTCAGTTGCTTCAAGAGAAATTTTTATGTTTTTACTTTGAAAGATAACATATTTCACAATCTTGAATTTTTTCCCTTGTTAATCTTCAACATTGTTAAGAAGATAATTAGCTTATAGATGTAGTTTTCCTTTGAAAACCTTTTTTTATAAATAAACCATTCTTTTCGGCAGTTATGCTGGAAGCCTTTAGTTGTTTTTTCAAGTAAAGATAATCATTTATATATGCACACATTATTTGGAGTAGCATTAGAAACAATGAAAATATTATTTTTGAAAAAAAAACTAAATATATATTAATTAATTATTAATATATATTTACTGAAACAAGTAGTTTAATGTTATTATAAAAATTAAACTTTTTAAAACAATATATTAATCTAATCCAAACACGATATTTGCAAAATATTTGTCTGTTAATATATGAAAAATATTTCGAATTCTATTAAATTCTTCCATTCAATTTTCAGAAATTCTTTTTACTAAATTATGATACAAACATTTGATTTTCATTTGCGTTCTAAAGATAATACAGTAATTAGTTATATTATTTATTATTCATTTTGAAATTAACAAGCAATTTCTTTTGAGAAATTATTATGATAATTGATTATTTTTTGTTAGCACACAATCTTGAAAACAATACTAATTATAAAGAAATTTCTTTGAAAAAAATATTTTTAATTAAAGTTACCGCATTAATTAAGGAATTGTTTTATTCTTTAAATGAATTATTTTGAAAATTTGAAAACTGATGAGGGAGTGTGGGTATTAAAGTAATGAAAATAGACACTTTAGTCATTTTTTCAGATGAATTTACTACGACAAATGTCTCGAAATTGTTTTATTAACTAAAAATAAAATAAATACTTAATAAAATTCTACTACTTTGTAAATGAGTTATTTTATATTTAACGTTTTGTTTTATTGCTTATATTTTCTTAAGTACTTGTACTTCTCTTCTGGTATTTTTACATTCCTAATATCTCACTTATTGAATATGTAATAAAATCATGCCCATAAAATTTACACCGATTTCAAAACATATCTGAGACTTCATTTGATTTTTAGAAGTAAACATTGTACTTGATTGATTTGGTAAAATTAAAAATATGTTGAATTACCTATTGAAGGTAATGAATTTTAAATATTAAATGAATAGTATTGAAACTAAATATTTGCATAATAACTTTCTGATAATGTGTTCATAATGAAATTACATTTATTCAGTATTGTAATTGAAATTTCTTAATATTTCAAGAGAGATATTGGATTTTAAGTTTAGAATATTTATACTATTTCAGACCATAACAGTTATTTGAAACAAAAATTTTATATAATGTTAATTCACTGGATTAGTATATTCAGTTAAGTTTATGTAGACCTATCAAAAACTCGATATATAAAATTGGTTCTGACTTATAAGTGTTTTACGAAAAACATAGAATAATATGTTAAATATAATAAAGGAAAAGGAGGTCAACTGAAATCTATACCAATATTTTATATGTATAATATACTAATCCTTTTCGAAAACATAAAATCATTTATTTTTATAGATCATAAAATTGAATGAAAAGAAAATAATTAAGTTACGATGTATGTGAAGCTCTGAATAAATCCTGGATTTAGTGTAGGGACTGCAATACCGCTAAGCAGGTCTGATTGTAAATTGTGAATTTTGACCTCAAAATTTTACCAGTAATTTGGTAACTCATGTACGTAGCTGTATTGTACTATTTCTTCAACATTGGTAAATAAATTAGCCATGAAAGATAAGTTTATTTATTGATCAAAACAAAAACACATAGTAGTACAGCATAAGTATCCGCCCTGGCGCGCATGTACACAAAATATTAATAAAATCGCTTAAAAAAAGAGCTGTAGTGCTTTTAAGTATTAGAAGTATTAGAACTATGACGTCACACTCTGTAAACACATTAATAGCCGTTATTTTTTTTGAATTTTGAAATTATTTAATATCTTTTGTTCTTTGTTTCAACATATACTATTATATCTTACCCTTTATTGTTGTAAAAAAATTCATATTGCCAATAAATGCTGAGTGCAGGGGCGATAGTATCCCGGAAGCCTGGTTTGAATCTCTAAGCCTTTGAGTGCGCTTGAGTCGTTTGGCATTCAGCCAATATTCCTCGTGTTACTTCTAGTGTGACGATAAAGCAAAATAATGCAAAAGACTATCCTTACGATGTCACATGCTAATTGAAACTAAGATCCATGAATAATCAATACAGGCAAGTACACTAAAAACTTAATGTATATTCTATTAAAATTATATATGCTTTGCCTATTTAGGATTTATATATATTAAGTTAAGATCGACAAGTAATTTGGTTAAAATTGATAAGATAGAGGCTCGCAAGCTCTTTAATTGTTAGCGTTTAATTCAAACTGAAAATCTTGTTTTTCAGTAATATCAGGAAACATTATAAAATTCTTAAAACATTTGAAATATAGATACAAATTTAAATCAATGCGTAATATTCTTGAATGAGATTAAATTAAAATCTTGTTCTTAAATTACTCGAAGTTACGAAGATGGCTAAGAGCAAGTAATATGGATTTGTGAATGAATTAAACAGTTTTTTTTAATACGCTCTCCGTTATTTCCGAATTTTGAATAAAATATTTCGTGAGAGTAACTGCACCAGCATCTTAAAAATGAGCTAACGTAATAAATTTATAATGAAGTTAAAAGAAGCATTTTCTTCAGACGGAGAATTTTAACGCATAATAAATGGCGTTTTTAAATAAACGAAGAAGGGGAAAAAAAGCAGAATATAATTAAGTTAGGTTCATTAATGCATAAAGTAACTGCATCAGTAAGAAATTGAAATTCGAGATTTCTCTAACGTTTACAGATTCATACCTATTCACCTTTCGAATACAGAATTTGGCTTAAAATATTTAAAGAGGCTTAGGAAGTTTTCTTCATTGAAAAAATTAAAGATGCATGGCATCTTTTCGACGAAATATTTAATTCAATTTCTTTGTCAATATGTTCTTTGAAATTTTAAGAGTTGGTGCTCGTAGTATTGGAAATTGTTTGTTTTTAATAAGCATCGTGACTCTCACCAGATAACTGTCTCAGTTATTCGTTTTTGTGATCTTGTCTTCTTTTTCACCTCAGATATTCTTCATCATAACTTTTCTGGCCTGTGAGATCACCCTCGCCTTCTTTGGAGCAGATAACCAAAAGCAAACCATTATTTTGATTGCTGCTTGGTTGCCGGAGCATAACGATGAATTTTTTTTCATCAATGGTGACAACTCGAGGCGACAGAAATCAAATTTTGATTTGGCAGCAAATGACTACCAAATCCAAACTAACTTATAAATCAATCCCAAATTTATTTCGGCTCCATTTAACAGATAGCAGCACCCAATGGTAACAACAATTTTATATAATGTTGCCATTTGTCTTCAAATACAAGTACTTTTTGAATCACTCTCGAAAGTGGGAAAACATATTTTTGTTTGAATATGATTAAAAAATAAAGTTACACGAAATTATCAGATAAAATTAAAAATACTTACTCAATGTTTTTTTTTTCGAGTTAGTTTCATATATTTCTATTTCAGGCTGAGTGAAATGTCTGACATTTCTCTAGAAAGAAAATAACCGATACAGAAATTTTTCTTTTTATGGATTAGTACTATAAAGTTTGAGTACTTTGTAGAGAAAAGGGTACTTTTATAAATGTTTATATTAAAGTATTAGAAAAAAATACTTGCAAAAAAAATTAATTGCAATTACAGCTGTTTCTTGAATTGTGCAACTTATTTTTACATTTTCTGTTATATATTTATTTTATAAGAAATGTAAAAAATTTTACGATATAAACATAATGAAAAAAATTTATCTTTTTTTGTTCTCTGATTCACTGAAAAAACTCAAAGTAAAATAAAATATGAAGAATATTTCCAAATTTATAAAGAAATATGGCAAATTTAGTTACTACAAAAGCCTTTTATATTTTTCTTTGAAGAAAATGAACAAAAAAAAAATACTAGAAGTAATACTAAAAATTTGTTTGACTAATCCTAAAAAGTTCTAGTAGATAAAAAAAAAAGAAAAAGATTAGTCTGTTTGTGGTGTTTTAGTCGTTTTTATAGATATTAAAAATGCAATGTCTGTGCAGAAAATTGTTTACTTCCATTATTTTACTTATCTATAATTGCCCCAATGTAAAGTTTTTACTCAACTTGCTGTAAGATTGAATGTCTTATGATCGTTTTAATTATTTTGCAGTTTTGTTTTATTCAGACGTCGTTTTTTTCTTCATTTTTTGAAGAAAAGTATATTATTTCTGATCAATACTGAATAATGTTTTGAATGGATCTTTCTAGTTTAAATTAGCTTTATGTAAAAATATTGATTTTACATCTTTTTTGTAAGGGTTTTCAGCGTTTGTAAGGAAAAAGAAACATTTTACTATATAACTCTTATCAAGTAGAATGCTTTTTCACATTTTATAAGTGGTAGATTAGAAATATATCGTTCTCCTTACGTTCTTTTACAAGTAATACTGCTTCAAATTTTAAGAATTCGACTCTAGAGAATTCTAAATTCAAATATTCTTCTTCTAAAGATGAAAAATAATCATATAAAAGTGAAAATAGTTGTAAATCAAAATTTGGAATTATTTCGTATTTTGAACCAATACTTTTGCAATAAAATGCAAAAGAGGTTTAAGAAAATTCCAAAATAAAGCGATGGTTGTACTGAAATCATTAAAAATTTTAATTTATTCGAGTAAACATTTTATACACCAACTTTGATTGCAATTGAATGAGAGGATGTATTAATAATGAGTTTATAAGTAAAATTTCCAGGAAAGATTAGGAACTTAAGAATTTAGATTACAAGGAATAAAACATGAATGTAATATAATATATACTGAAACGCCCCCAAAAAATTATGAGACTGTGACGATAGTTTGCTATTATTTGGCTCTTGTGCCTTATCTCAATTTAATGTATTAGTTTTAATTTATGACTAAAATAAGGAAATCTGTTTTACCAGTCCCCTCCTTATTAATTTCACAACTTTCCTCGATAGTAGCTACGTAGATTAATGCTATTAGTGGAACTCGCTTCAAACCACTAAACTAATAGAAGTATTTCAATCTCTATAACAATTCTCTGGAGTCAATCTTTTATCCTTTATCTCCCTTCGTTTTTCATTAATTGCACATAATTTATATATATCATTTTTTCTAATCACTTAACTTCATTATTATCTTCATCTAATTAAGTTTCATTTTGGTTGGGAAGAAATTTTAATTTTATACAATTCAACTCTATAAAAGTCCCTGAGGTTAGGGTTGAGGAAACCGCGAATAGCCCGACTTCACAAGTAGTGTCATGTCACAAAGCAGCAATAAACAAATATTCAGGAAGTAGTGTCATGTAATTTTTTTAAAATAGGTATAACATTGCTATGTTTTTCCCATGTGCGCAAATTATTCACGAGAAAAGTTTTCTAGAGTGATTATGGCCGCACAAGAGGTATTAACAGATTTTGAACTCACCATATTAATTATACTAGACGCATGAAGCATTTTATTTTGGCGATTGTTCGAAAATTTAACGTTCCTAGATCCGCAGTGTTAAAAGTTTTTCTAGAGTATATAATTTCAGGCATTTCCTCCTTGAATTACATTGTAGTCGACCACGTCTACATTATGACCAAGAACATCGATGTCTGTGTAGAGTAATCAGTGTTACCATATACATGCATTACTGAATAATAATGCATGTATATGGTAACACTGGTAAACACTGGTAACACTGGTATGGTACACGTATTTAAGCGGTAATAAATAACCGCTTAAATACGTGCGTGGGGACGTGCGTGGGGACGTGCATTAAACATGTTTGTGTTTAAGCACCAAAATTTGATATTGATGGGATATGGTAGCAGAAGACCAACTTGAATGTCCACCTATAACGCGCCGTCTGCTGCAGCGCTATTGCTGGGCTCGTGAATCGGTTCCCTAGATGACTGTAAAACGTTTCTTGTCCCAGATGAGTCTTGATTCCAATTGATAAGAGCTAAAGATAGGTTCGAGAGAGACTTCAGCCTCACCGAAGTCATATACCCAAGTTGTCAATAAGACATTGTGTAAATTGGTGGCGGCTTCAGAATGGTGTGGTCTGCCTTTACATGGCATGTACTGGATTCTCTGGTCGAATTGAACCAGTACGTGTCTGGAAATGGTTACGTTCAGCTACTTGGATCAATTTCCAACCATTCCCGTACTTCATGTACCAAACTAAGATGGAATTTTCTAGGATGATAATATGGTATGTGACTAAGCAAAAATGATACGCTATTGGTTTCAGGAACATTCCGAAGAATTCTAACGAATTATTTGGCCAGACATGAATTCCAGCGAAGCTATACGAGACATGATCAAAGTGTAAGTTCGTGTACAAAATTCTACACTGAGAATACATTTACAATTATGAACGACTGTAGAGGTAATTTGATTAAATATTTCTTCGGTATATTTCCAGTAACTTGTTGAGTCAATGACCTCTCGAATTGCTAATCTTCGTCATGCAAAAGTTGGTATCCCACGATATTCGGAGATAACTCTTGACTTTTGGCATTTCAGTGTATACAATAAAAATATATTATACGTAATAAAATGCTATTACATGAAAAGAAGCTAATAGATGTTACTTATTTTTACATTTTTTTTTCTTTTGTATCTTAGAACTACCTATATTTTTATCGAAAAGAATGAGCAATAATTTTCTTGTGTTTTCCATTTTTAATATTTAATTAACGAATTAATGATTTGTAATAGACTTTATTTTTATAAAGACAACATTTTGTTGGATGTTTTGGGAGTTTATGCATACTTAAATTATTTCATACCTATGATTAGCGTTTATTTGAAGGTAAATTTTCTCTGAATGATTTGAAGACTTTTAGAACTGAAGAAAAGTTTTATATTTAATAATATCTAAGACACCCCCCGCCTTTTTCTATTACATAATAAAGTTAGGTTTAAATTATGAATATCTCTTTTGTTTCTCTTTCTTGTTAACATTACAAAATTTCATCCCAGTTATATTTGCTTGATTGAATAAAGTGGCTTATATTTTTAAACAACACACTCTTCTTCTTCAATAAAATTGAATATTTTCGTAAAGGAACATCTTGTACAAAATGATACTATACATTTATTTGTAAGGACACGTTAATATTTTAATTGAAATATTAATAAGGTTTCATGAAAATAATATTAGCAGTATTAACTGAAGTTATGAAAAATATTATCAAACAATTATAGACACAAAAACGATATTAAGTTTTTATTTACAACAAGCTCATCATATATACAGATAGTAGGTTTGATTGGAAAATAATGTCTCCATGGCCATAACACTTTCTCCCTCTACCCAATTTTCACCGTTCTTATTGGCACCTGAAAGATACGTGTATCCTCTATATACTCGTGATGTGCTATTCACTTATCGACAAAGATATCATCCCTTTCCATGCCTTAGCGAAAAATTCCGGTGTTTGTTGTCGATACCTAAGTTAATGGCACTTTCCCTTCGTCATCGTAATGAAAGTGATGTCCTTTTTGTGTTACATTTTCAGGAAAGTTTTCAATTCGAAAGGTGCATGGTCGGTTTTGACTTCATTTGCAGCCGTGGTAGCTTTGCGGTTCTTCTCCTGTACTCGTGGTTAGCGTTGTTTTCATCGAGTAGTGGGTTTGAACCCTGATACTACTAAAGACCCGCCGTATAGCAGGACTGATGCACTTTAAGTCTGGTCGATGTCCTAAGTCATCCTATGATGGGGTTGGGAAGTTTGGAGGTGTCAGCTCATTGTTGCCCTTGTCATTTGATCGAGATTCAGAATTATGAGGTCCGTCGTCAATAGCTCTGGTGTTGCTTCATAGTGCGACGTTAATAAAAAAATCACAAATCATAAATCGACCTCCTTGAAATTTGAAAATCAACCGTTATGAAGTTTACAGCCATAGAATGAATACTTTCAAGCTGGTCTCGAAAAAAAGAACTTATTCTTCAATTGGAAAAAAAAGCTTAATATCATACGTTTTATCTTTGACAGTATATAAGTTTACATCAGGCACACTTTCCATAATTTGGCAGTATTTTTACCTTAAATTAAAGTAGATTCACTGCATGCCGAAAATGAGAGAAATCCAGTCACACTCACATTTAAAAAATACATTAAGAGGGGAATCCGAGGATGGATACAATATGTTTTTCTTTCCTGGTGCAATTATAGGTGCGTTTTGCCACATTTCTAGCTATAATTATTCATTGAATATTGGCATCAATGCTAAGTGTTTTTTATATGTAAATGATTTCTCAATAATATAATATAATATATATACACTGATATATATATTATACTATTGAGAAATCAGTTATGTTATATATCTATCTAATATGTAAACACATCTATTTAATATATATACATTGAAATATATATTATATTAGATAGATATATTTTTTGTTGCAAATGTTTTTTGACGTTATCATTGAATTTCTAGATATACTTTTAACTATTTTCCATTTATTGATTGCTGAAAGTTTTATATTTATTTAGAATAAATACAGTTACTGGTTCCATTTAAGTAAATTGAAACCTATGGAATGTCGATCGTTTCAAACAAAAATAAATTGAATGCAGAATCCGAATATTTGCCATTTCTCTGCGACAAATCATATTTTAAATCATTCAAATTTGAGTTAAAATATAGTATTTATTTTCTGAAATGATCTTCAATAAATAACATGAAATCTATATTTTATTCATTCAAGTTAGTGGATAATGGTTAGTAATAAATACGGCATTTTTGTTTTTTAAGAATTATTTTATTATATTAAGAAATGCACAATTACATAAAAAATATTTTTATACTTCTATTCATGTTGTTGTTGTTGTTGTGTGTGTATGTGAATCAACTTACCCTCATTAAATTATAAGACATACTATCATTTTTTTTCACATATAATATTTTTCAATTTAAATAAGTATTTTATAAGATGTTATTTGAGTAAAATATTTTATATCAGATTAAATAAATTTATAACATAATATCTATCTTTTAAAATGATGAAATATTTTCAAAAGAGGTTATTTTAATTCATAACCTTAGAATGGATATCATTATACATTTGATAAATGTTTTGTATTATAAATAGTTCCAAATACATTACTCTAAAATTTTGAATCGAGTATTGCTAAAAAAAAAAGACGGATATGAATGGCTGAATTGAAAGTCTTAAAGATAACTTAATTAATTAAATTAATATTTTAAATGTTAATGTTTATAGTGGAAATTTCTTTTTGTTTTAAAAACAATGTACGAGACCTATTAACAAAAAAATAAGGATTTATTGTGAAATATTTTTGTATTATAATGTACGAAGGGGTATCGTAAAGTTTTAATTCATATTAAGAGATAATGAAGATAGAGATATCTAAATAAAATTTATTTTGCACATCAACTTATTTTTATATACATAATATTTTAAATTGCATCTGTTAATATTGTGTGTGTGTGATTTGTTTTGTTTCAGAAAGATTGAAGCAACTCGCAATATCGTAAAGTATAATTACTATTCCGGGGTATCGTATGACTTTAAATATTGTTAAAATAATTGAGTTAGAAACTTAATTATTATTTGTTATACTTAAGACATTTTTTTATACTTATAGTTATCATTCAGATTTGTATATTTCTCCCAGCGTTTCTTTATCTTTCGAAGGCCATCATTGTAGACCCCAGGTGATTAAATTCAATTTTGTGCATACTGCGATTTCCTTTAATCTACGGTTTCCTAGGCCAAACAAATCAATTTTAATATTTGTAATTTACAACATTATGTATATAAAGTTTAATTAATATGGAGATTAAAATTTATCTATATATTTCGGTTATTCCTTAACATTAATTAAAACTTAACGATACAACATAATAAATGTGCATATTATATTCTTCCTACAAAAACAAATTTTTATAAATAGATTCTTGATTTATAAAGATAAAAATGTGTTAATGTAAATTTAATTATTTTACAAACATGTTGCGATCTACAAATAACAATTATACTGCTATCGTACAATATTGAATAAATTTTTCTACAAAAAATTCCATTATGGATCTCGCATTCCTAAACATAAATATTAATACAAATATCCTAAAAATATTCACGCAAACTTAACCGATAAAACCTTCAAAACAACAGCATAAACGTGTAATTAAGTTAAATATACAAAAATATCAATAAATTAATGAGTATGATATGTTTAGTAATTCGACAAGACTCTAAAAAAATGTATGAAGGCTTTTTTATGATTATAATATCTTATACATATACTTCTGTTATGTCTTAAATTTTGCATACTTAAATACAAGAAAGTTTCATAAATATCCTTAATCTGATAAAAAGGGGAAATTATGGAAATACGATAAGGTTAACATTTTTATGATTCACTACCTTTTATAAATTTATATTTTAGTCTTTTTATATCTAATCTCGAAGAAAGGCCTTAATTAATAATATTATACTGTTATACATTGGTATTTATCAATCATATGTAGATTGTTAAGAATAAGACTTATAATTCTTAACGAAATATTACTTTTATTTCTCTATGAAAACTGAATTATTAACCATACGAGTTTAATTGTGGCAAATAAACCTTCGTTTCAAGTAAAAAGTACGTGTATTTGTTCATGTTTTCACACAGATGAATTCATTAGTAAAATAAAAATCTTCTTATCATTAAATCACAATTAGCTTCTTAAGAACCTGTAGTAATTATTGGTTTTTACTTTTTCTCACTCTTTTTTTTAAAATAACAGAATATTTGGTAATATCGCACATTTAATTCATAAAAATTACTGTGTAAATATGATTTCTGTTTTATAACTTAAAAAGCTTTCTCATGCAAATATTTTTTTCTTGATTAGAAATATCGTAAGTATTATTTTTTAAAACTGGCCAAATAATTAAATAGTAAGAAATTCAGTAGTGATTATAAAAAGGATATTTTAATAGGATTGGAAGGTAAACTTATCTTCTAAAGTAATTTGTATCCTATTTTGTTTGATATATCAGACCCGTGCAAAATTTTATTAAATTGAAAATCATCATATAGTAATTATACTGCACAAGCCATTCTTCAGTATGTTTCGCACTGACTCTCTGTATCGATAAGTCTCTTTAATATGTATTCGGAAGTTCTGGGTAGCGTATTTCTATCAGATATTTTTTGAAACTGTCGCGTATTTTTTAATCTTATTTTTTTTATTTGTTTTTGTTTCTTGCTCGTGCTTAAGTATATTTCAAACACTGCAATATTTTATAAAAACTAAGGAAGCACTGTGTTATACTACATGAATTTAAAACTTTTCTTGTGCCTTTTCTTTTTTTGCAGCGACTATTCTTCCGGAAATGTAACCTTATTTCTTTGCACATACCTAAGGATAGCTATCTTTTATTTTTATTATTGTTTCGTTATAAATCACCCATTCATGATTCGCTTATTCGTATTTTTTACACACTGTTTTCTTTATTAGGATTTTTTCGATGTGTGTTTTTTGTTTCCACAGTCCTCGAGGCATTCCATCTTAGAGATCGATTTTGCAATCACATTTGCATTATTGATTCCGAGGGCGTTATGAAGGTGAACTTCCCGAAAAAAGTTCATTTTCTCGTTTTCCGTAGAAGACCATGGTGGCAGTTTTTGACTGCTTCGAATCTATTTATGCGCTTGTTTTTTTTCCTCCATTGTACTTTTGTATTTGATATGAAAAAAAGACTCTGAGATCTATATTACTATGCAGAAGTACTCTTTTTTTATTTCTCGGAAGTTAATTTCCTTCCCTTTCTTGAGATTTGATAAGATCTTGTTCATTAAAAGTACATTACATAAATATCGGAAAACGAATGTTTTACATTTACTTCTGACAATGGAGTTTTTAAATATCTATAAAAAGGAGTCTTTTTATAGAAAAGCAATAAATGTCAATAACAAAGTAAGGCAACATATCAATATTCATCTGAATTATCAGATCTGTAACAGATGATTCAAAATGGGACTCTACTAAACACGAAATTAGCATTCGTTCTAGCATTCAAAGCCTCTAGTATGTAAATAATATAGTTTCTTAATAACGATAGTTGGGTTCTATGTCATCATTTATTTCAGTTAAAAGGAGAATTTGAAAATGTACTATTGTTTTATAATCAGGCATTTGGTACACTTATCTGATGACGTGAAATATTTCTAAATGTCTTGAGTGCTACGAACTAAACATAACCTTCTAACTTTTTACAAATGGAGAATAAAAAAAATATTTTTAAATATTAAAACCCATTATACATTAGCAAATTATATAATAATGTCAGTTCTTTGTCACTACTCAGTAGACTAAGGTTTCTGGACAACCGAAAAAGCTTTTGTGTTGACTTACAAAATACTCGTTGTTCTAATTCGTAATATACAGGGGGTGGACAAAAATATGGAAACACCTTGTAAAATGCATGTTTGAAAAGAAAGATTGATTTTAATGAAATATGTAGGTGGCGCTGGCGTTTTTGACTACTAACGCCACCTATACAACTTCGTAAATGTGCTAAGCAGTTCAGTTGTTGTCGGAGTACTGTTATGTGAGGTTGTCATTGCATTATGTCAGAGTTAACAGACTTCGAACGTGGGCAAATTGTTGGAGCACGTATGGTAGGTGCTTCCGTAAGCAAGGTAGCCGAGGTGTTTAGTGTTTCAAGAGGTACTGTATCGAAGATTTATTCCGCATATTTGAAAAGCGGAAAAACATCATCTGCTAAATCACAGCGCGGACGAAAGTGTGTGCTGAGTGATCGTGACAGACGATCATTAAGGGCAATTGTGACGAAAAATAAGAAGACCACAGCTGCAAAAGTTACTGCTGAAATGAATGTTGTGTTACATAACCCTGTGAGTACCAAAACAATTAGAAGGGAGCTTCATAAACAGGGAATTTCTGGCCGTGCTGCAATTGAGAAGCCACTCATCAGTGATGCTAATGCCCGTAACAGAAAAAGGCGGTGTTTAAGTCATAAAGCCTGGACTATAGGGCAGTGGAAGCGTGTAATATGGTCTGACGAGTCTTCTTTCACATTGTTTCCCACTTCTGGCCGAGTTTACGTCTGGAGAACGCCATCTCAAGCCTATAATACAGACTGCTTGTTGCCAAGAGTGAAACATGGCGGGGGTTCTGTTATGGTTTGGGCAGCCATATCGTGGTTCTCTGCTGGCCCCATGATAACTGTGTCGGGGCACATGACTGCCAAGACTTATGTGAACATTTTGGCAGATCAAGTTCATGCCATGGTACAAACTTTGTTCCCCGATGGTGATGGTGTCTTCCAAGACGACAAAGCCCCTGTTCACACAGCTCACATTGTCCAGGACTGGTTTTCTGAGCACGAGGAGGATTTGTCCCATCTCCCCTGGCCACCACAGTCACCAGACCTGAATATTATCGAACCTTTGTGGTCTACATTGGAACGGAAAGTGCGTTCTCGTTATCCACCGCCAACATCGTTATTTGAACTTGCCACCGTTTTGCAGGAAGAATGGTATAATATTCCCTTGGCACACATACAGGAACTGTATTTATCCATTCCGAGAAGACTGCAAGCTGTTTTGGATGCCAACGGGTTTCCTACACCATATTAAGCAAAGAAACATGTTTTTTAAAAGGTGTTTCCATATTTTTGTCCAACCCCTGTATATTACAATGTAAAAGTGACAGGAATGAAGTTAACAAACATAACATGATGGATCCGATTTCACACATTGTCTCTCTGCAGTATACGAAAAAATTATACCCGTATACGTATTAAAATTCATCCTTATTCTATAAAATTGGCATAAAAAAGTTTTAAGAAAACCAATTATTATTACATAACGTGGAAAAATCTGGTTTTACTTATCCTAAATCCCGTTTGATAAGCCCTGAGTATACACATAGAACAAATGTGGGTAATCCATTTAATATTAGAATTACTTAAAAATCTGTAAAAAATGTGACACTATGCGGATGCTTACAAAACAATATCCCACTCCAAAAAGTTACTATTACAAAGCTAAAAGAGCAACAACTATTTTCTACGAATCAAATAGGAAAATTCTCTAGAGTTTATCAAAATTATAAATACTCAGGTTGATCACTATCAAGAAAGTGAACGATATCCAGTTGATAGTAGAAATTATCTCACTTTTTTTTTCAGTTTGCACAATGTTACTGCTTAAAAAACTGCAGTAATTCGCTTTCCAGTTAGTCAATATTACCCAGTAGAGTCGACTTTTTTTTAAATACTATGCAGCCCTAAAGAAAAAAAAAAAATCGCATGAAGCTAAACAAGGGTTTCTTAAGGACACTGATTAAGATCAAGGTCAAAAATTTCTTAACGACCAATCCTTTGTAGCTGCAATTTGTAATTTAAGTATATACGAACACACATTAATGTTTGTAAAGCATTGAGAAAACGATTGATTTTTAGGCAATGAAAGTTATAGCTGGGACACTTTCTTACCCTAAATGATAAACAGCAGATAATTTATTTTTGCAAATTTGCTTTTAATGAATTCGTCAAACGCATGACTTTATATCTTAGTTAGTTTTCCGCGATGGAGCGAAGTTCCTTACCAAATGTAAAGTCAACCAACACAATGCTTACGTAAGGTATACAGTAGCTGTTAAAATGGAACGCGATTTACAAAATTAATATTTTTCGCTTAATATCACAAGACAAAGGTTTCACCCCATTCTTTTTGCACGAGTCCATTAATTTTGACATTGCAACGACTCTCTTCAACAACAACGCCAAAAGTAAAAAGACCTTAATAACTAGCCCGAGAGAGACGTTACTTTTAGTCTAGTTGGTAAAAGCGCAGCAAAAAACTACCGGTCAACTTTTCTTCGGACCCATTGGTCCAGGTGTCGAAACAGTCTGCACCCAAGATCACTAACTCTCTCCTCCTCCTCGAGGTTGGAAAATCACGCAATGCCAAAGTGGTGACCCAGGACTTGAACACTAGACGACAGCACAGCCTCGAACAACTGGCTACATATGCACCCAATACAAAATATTTGTCTATGTGTATTTAACAAAGACAAACACACATAAATCACAAGTTGATCATCCGGTTATTGCAACCGTGTCACGAGACTCACCACTCAACTCGAGACAGCCGATGACGCCAAATGGAGCCTTCTCACAAATATCCGTTTAGAATGTTTCTTTTCGTATCATTATGATGATACTGGAGGGGAAGTGCACAGCGACTCTCTTCAACAACAACGCCAAAAGTTAAAACGCATTAATAACTAGCCCGAGAGGGACGTCTCTTTTAGTCTGGTTGATAAAGGCTCAGCAAATAGCGACCGGTCAACTTTTCTTCGGAACAACTGATCCAAGGTTCAAAACAGAATTCTCGGGCACCCAAGATCAGAAATTCTTTCCCCTTCCATGAGGTCGAAAACCACCAACTGCGAAACATTATTTACTTGCATATACTGCAGATTTAGCCTTCTCCACAATTAAAAGGAGAAGCTGAAGCTATAATTCTATTATTGACTGGATATCGTTTTATTTCTAGGGATGGTTAAGTTGAGCATTTATAAAATTTCAAGGGTTATTTTTAATTTAATTTACCCCAAAATGTTTTAATTCTTTAGTTTTATAACAGTTTCTCTTCAACGTTTAGATATTACTTTGGAAAAGACCTGTATTATGAGTTCTTAGTAGGTGTGTGATATTTATGTATCATTTTATAATAACAAATTCAGACTTTTTTTTATTTTAAGCTATTCGTTAAAGTTATTTACCCTTTTAAAGAAAAAATTGAGGTTGATAACTCCAAGGCAATTTTCATTTTATGTCAGAAGAATCATTAAACTAACAGATTTCAGTCCAAACAATTTCAGAGAAATCAGTACATTATTTATCCAATTTGAGAAAGATAATTATATTAAAGATATTTGTCTGACTTCCCGATTAAAATATCTTACTTTCTATGAATGCGGTGATTATAAACTCATTATGGTGATAGATCCTAATTTATTCGTTAAAAAAAAACTCGAAATAAAATGAAAGAAACATATATTTTTTGTTTGGTTTTTTTAAACTAAATTTGTCCAAAAAAAATGAAATGAAATAAAATAGTTTTATATCACTTAAAATTTTTTCCCAAGAAAAATATAAACATGCTTGACAGATTTCTCTTAAATATATTATATACCGGAGTAAAGATTTTTTCCAATGCGGGGAAAAGCGGTCAATTATAAAAACAATTAGTAGTTTTTTTTAACCAATTCATAGCGTTTTCTTATGTCAAAATAGTAATTTATTGAAAAAAGAAGCATCATTAATGAAGTAAACTAATTCAAATTAATTATTAATAAGTTAAGTTACTGAAGAATTAACAATTTGGAATCCATACGTAATTTTGAGTTGCTCCCTCTTTGAAAAGCTTTGTAGCTCTGACTATGAAAATAATTCCTAGCTATTAAAAAATTGTTTAAAAAACTACACTTAAATTTCTTAAAAGAGAAAATTAAACCGAAATTCTAATGTATTTAAAATAAAGACAAAAAAATATATTACTTTATTAAATAAATAAGGAATGTTCTTAGCGGATCAGTGCTCGACAACATTATAAAAAACTTTTTCCAAGTTTAGGGAAGAAATTTAAAACTCCACGAAAACACTTGTCAACTGAAAACTTCACAATTCTTACACAATATCCCTGGAGAATATGAGATACAAATCTTCTCTGGTGCAAGAAGTTTCTCATAACAAAGACATTGAAAGACGGAACTCGACTGAATGAACGTTACCTTTTTGTAAGGAATTTTAATTCTTCTTAAAACAATTGAACCAATAAAAAAAGAAAAAGAAATGTTACATGGAATTTGTACCGAACAATAGGGAAAGCGCAGGACAGTTATGCTCATTTACTTGCTGAAGATAAAAGAACAAAACTAGTCACAAAGGAATCAAATTATCCGAGCGGCCATTAACAAAGAACTTCTCTTAAGCGAGACAAAAAAAATCTCCGAATTTAAATTCATTGTTTGAATAAAGGTTTCGAATGTTTGTCATTAGTTATATCATTTTAAAGGAATAAAAGAAGCTACCTAAAACGAAAACAATGTGATTTCTTGAGAGAGGGAATAATTTTTTTTCTTTCAATTTAGAGCAAAGCGAGCATTTTTAAATTTGTATGAGAGGCTCTACGTTAATAAATATTCATTACTCTTTTTGGTCGAAAACTATTAATTTTAATGAAGTTCATTACGATTTTCTAATTAAAATGGTAACAACTCGCTGAGGATAGGAATGATCCTTTTCACTAAGAACTGTTTGTTAATTAGAGATATTTAAAAGTAATACAATTTGCAACAGTCTGTGCAATCTATACAAAAAGGAGCAAATTAAGAAACATTAGAATAATTGTTTTTTGTTTCGTTTTATAATCCGAGATGAGCTATTTAGCGAAATGGTAATATTTTGGGGCGAATCCTTTGAACGAAAAGTTAATTTCCGAACATCAGCGAGAGGAAGAAAGTTGAATTTCTTGCGTCGATTGAAACAATTTGCTATAGTAATACTGCGAATTATTCTCATTTGAATATTCATTTTCATGAATTGAAATCGCGTGATAACTGCAAGGTTTCTGCTCTCCGAAGAAAGTGCGGGACTAAAAATGCATTATCTGCAAGTCATTAGAGGCCCACCAATTTTTTTTTGCTACGTTTAGTTTTATCGAATGCCTGATTAAAATAACACGCCATACGGCTATTCAATCAGCATTAAGCTCAGAAAAAAAGTTTTTGTTTATCAGATACCATTTTAACCTTTTATGCTAATGTACATTAACAGAAAGTGAATTTGGAGAAAATAAGCAAATTTAATTTCCATCTTTTCTGGGCACATTGTTAGATTTGTCATGAAGACCGGATTCTATTATTATGTTACTATTTTACTATTAAGTTTCAATTCTATTCTCATGCCAACATTTTCTGGAAAAATGGTTTATGCTAATTCATGATTATATCTGAAGAACTGGTAAATCATTTTTGGATCAAGTCGTTTTCATTCTTATTTAAAAACCCATGTAAAGGATAAAAACCATTTCACTCCAATTGATTTTTATTTAAACATAAGAATTTGCAAACACGTGTATCCAGTTCCACTTTTCACTCTTTGGTAATACCACCTGGGGATTTCCTCGTGAACAAAACGGTCAAAACATAAAAACTGATTATAGGAGTTTTATCTGAATATTTGTGCTTTTCTCACTGGGTCACATTTACATTACAATGTTACAAATAAATAAGAACAAAAACATCAGTATTTATATTGCAGGAACTGTAAATTACCAAACGTCTTCTGTAAATTGATAAAAAGTTTGAAAAATGTTTATGATCTAGTTGTGAGAAAGTTTTAGTGTCTTACTAGAATTTCTGAATATGAAACAAACTTTCCTTTTCATTAATTGTCAGTTAAAGTCGTACTTAGAAGCAGCAGCATGAGGGCTATTGGTGATGGGTTTCTTAATCTGGAACCTCCATAAAATGATGAGGACGACTCTTGAGCAAATACTTTCCACTTCAAACTGCCCCACTTCTCCAACAGAAGAACTTGAGGATCTGACAAATTTAATGCGCCTCAGTCTCGCTACACGGTGGGCCTTCACTGGCATCAGGACTGGAACACATGGCTTCATGAAACTTGTCGGCCACAAGTTTGCAACCATGACTACCAGGCTTTCGCGGTCACTTCTTAAGTAAGAATTAACTAATTTACGCACTCAGGTATTACACTGATGGAAATGGAATTCTGCTAATCATAAGTATATTAAGTCTTTCTTTTTCACAGTTGACTAATCTGAGGAGATATAAAACGTTATTTGTTTCTCGCTTTTAAATAAAATATCTTGCTTAGTTTCTTTACAAATTTGTTTCTAGAGATGTTTCATCATCTTTAGTTTTTGTCTAGAAAACGAAGCAGTTATCTATACATGATGTGCAACAGTTCTATGTGAAGCTAATAAGGAGTGAAATAATTTTTGTGATTTAAATTCCATAAATTTTTTAGAATAGTTATCTTCTTATTTTTTAAAACGTTTTTATGTATTTTATTTGGTGTGTGTGTGTGTATCAGTGTGTCATCAAATTTTTGATCGTTAATTTAACCAACTTCCCATCAAGCTAGAGCTCTGAAACTTTAGGAATCTTTCTTTCTCGCCTAACAATGCAATATTTAGACATTTGAGACAAGTTTTAACATATATTTCAATAGTTTTCTTAATAATGCAGTTTAGCCCAACCACTTGGCACGATTTCAAAAATTGCTTAACTTGGCATTTTTTTTTTTTTTTGGCTGAATAATATTTAAACATTTGAGACAAGTTTTAACTAATATTTCAATAAATTTTTTTAATAAAATTTACCGCCATATAAAAACGTTAGTTTTTATCACGATTGGTTTTTATATTTTTTGGTGGTATATTAAGATGTGTTCTATAAGATATCGGCTATGAGTATCGTAAAGATAATGAATTTAAGTTTAGAACTATTCGTCGATGTTATTCGCATTTTTTTTTGTTCTGTTATTTATGAAATTAAGAAAACTTTTTGTAAGCAAGTTTTGTTATCTACTGTGTGTGTGGGAATAATTTTTTCATTAAATAAATTATCAATACTATTTAAACATAAACTCCAAACAATGTCTGTATAAATCTCAATTGTGGCCGTTTCAGCGTCAAATATACATAAAAATCTAAAATTGATGCTATCCTCGTAAGCATTCCTACTCTATTAAAAAGATAAATAGGACAGGTTTTGAAAAAATTTCAACGGATGGCAAAGGCTTACCATTAATGAATAAATGCAAATGAAACACTCAGATATAAGCTAAATATAGACTTTTTTCTGAAGGAACATACTGCTATATTGCTGTGAACTTCGAACAAATATTTAAGGAACTTCGTTCACTGATTTTGTACATAATATCAATTTAATTGCATGCTTGTATAATATGTAAAATGTTGTTCAATAAATAATTTTCACATAAATTAACGATGTTCGAAATAAAATAATACCAATATGAAAACAAATAAGTAAAATGGGGGAAAAAAACCCTCGAAAACAAATAAAACTTTAAGACAAGGAAGTAACAGAAAGTCTATTTTGAGATTTCTTCATGAGTGTCTTAGAGAAATTTTTTTTAAAGGTATCAGTTAAGAAACTGTTATGGATGAATAAAATATATTAGTCATGAAGGGGAAATTCTGTTATTCAGTTGTGAAGAGTATAAGAAAACCACCCTTTGTAGCAAAGGGTCATTTATTGTGACAACTAAGAGAGCCATTTGTTTATCCATCAATTTCATTGAACTTAATACATTTTCACCAATCGTATGTAAAAGTACCAGTAATTAAAATAATAACTTGACATTTAAAAGCTCAAATTAAAGTAACTAAGGATTCGACGCTGGAGTTTAAAATTTTGAGAAAATCGTCTTTGGTTGATTAACTCCAAAAATACTAAACAGATTTTAATGAAATTAAATATATACACAGATTAAATTAAAACAAAATATAAAATTCTATACAACTATTGTACACACGCATGATAATGTGCATTGATCATCAGCTCAGGAAAGATTAAGAGAGAGGTTACTAAATGGGGAGAAAAAGTGGTTGAAAGGAAATATGACCTCTCTTACAGTTCCACAGTTTTTACAACGTGAATTCATGCTGGAAATAAGACAGCATCTGAATCAGTGTTGTAATCGGTTCAACTTGTACAAAAGCGCATTTTTGGTACCTGGATGATTCTGAGAGCAGAAATGCGAGGTACAATTACTCTCCCGAGAGCATACCACATATGCTGTATGCTGTTAAGTTCAGGAGATTTGGATGGCGGATCAGTACAGCTGGAATGCTCTCTTTCTAAAATTCGTCGATCAAATGAGCGTTTTGTAGAAGAGCATTGTTATCTCTAAAAACGAAATTAAGAAATTAGGGCTAACTGCACACCTGAAAAGACGAAAAAAGACTGAAAGTTTTTATCCATGTAGCTCATAAGAGCTACATAGCCTCTGTCAAAGATTTAAAAATCCCTGCACCCGTCCAACATAATACTAGTCCAGACCATTGAATATCTACTGCCATATCGTTTCCTTTTTTGGATGTCAGAGGACATATAGTGATTTCTTGGTTCTCTCCAGATGAAGATATTTGAGAATCAGAAGTTAGGCTGAATCTCGATTCATCAGAGAAAGAATTGGCGTCCCTCTGAGGAAACAGTTATTTGATTTCTTTGACTGTGTGAAATTCACTAGACATCTGAGAAAATGTTGCACTGATGTAATGGACAAATATCCATCCCCATTGATCATCGTGCCTCTCAGATAACCTTCCCCAGGCATCCACTGCGTTAAATTGGTTTCATTAAATTGTCTCCAACTAGTTAAATACAATGTTGCGTGTTGCATTAAAGCCTTTAAGAGTCTGTTCTTGAGACTACATTTATTTCACTATTCAAATGTCATCTCATTCCAATATGCAAATCTCCCTCGAAAGTCACCAAGGCGTACGAAAAAACGATACGCGGAAATCGATGCGTAAGCTTACAGGACCTTTTTTTTTTATATACACTGACGGCAAGCCTCGCTTGCGTAATCGACACTAATTTACATCTTTATTTGGAAGTATTAGTTTTACCTTTCGCTCTTTACTTTTTTATATAAATTCGAAAATTAAATAATCAAATTTTCGTAATTTTGAACACCATAGTACTTGATGGTTAAGCTTCAAGAAAATCACTCTAAATAAACTTTTTTTTTGTTTTATACATATTTTAATAGTTGATTGTTTTATCATGTAAAAGCGATATAGAAATTTTTTAAATATGCTATTTAATATCAATACATCTCTTACTTATATGTCTAGCAGATTGAACTACATCTGTCTTTTCAATATTCTTTAATTATGTATGTATGTAAATTTTAATATTTATAAATTTAATCTTAAAATACGTCTCATATGTTTTATTTCTTGGTTTTGTATCACGCATTTAGTTGAAACCAAACGAGATAAATTAATAATATTAAATTCAATTTCTATAAGAATGTAAGTAATGCATTTCATTTTGTAGAGTAACGAATTAAATATATATGTGTGTATAAAATATGCTAGTTAGCTGCTTAATTAATGACATCATCAATATATTTGGAAATAAGTTATTAACAGTATTTGGAACAGAATCTTTTAGTAATGTACATATTTTCCTTTTTTTTTTCTAATTTTTTTCACCAATTTGGGAATAATAATTTAGAAGCTGTAAGTTTAGTTCTATAGATAATCATTCAAAGATAAAAATATTTTTTGTCAGTAAGATGGTAAGTAACTAATGCATAAGGTTAGGAAACAAGAGATTAATGGTATAAGAGGAAAAATCTATCAAATTTCAGAAATTTTAAAATAACAACAATATGTTTTAATTGAACATTACCCCTATTATATATCACTCTATAAGTCAAGTTATACACATATATTCCCAATATATCATAAGCCAAGATTAATTATGGAGCCTTATACTTTAATTTTGAATCTATAGTAAGCCTCATATATCGAAACGTAATGTGACATCCGGATTGTCTTGTATCCGTAATTACCATAGCCATTGTAAGCAATGGCTGTCGATGCTAGACATCTGAATGGCGCTTCTTAATCGATTTAAGTAATTCAATCGAGACGTTTGATTGAAAACCAAATTAAGATGCGAATCGTCTATGGCAACGAAACTCGAAACACGTTTCCCCGATGTAACAGCCTTCACTCCAGGTAAACTGGCAGCAGGACCCCCCTATTTCTCTGGACGGGACATTCCAGTCCCACCCACCACCTCCAAAGTGTCGCTCACTATTGCGATCATTAAGACTTGTGCGCGTTTGCCGATATTAAATTCTAGTACAAAACGACAACATCGCGTGCGACGAAAATTTCGTCGAGATAGCGGCGATGCGTGGAGTTTTGTTCGATGGTGTTCATATATGGGTAAATGCATAACATTTTATTAGCAAAACCCGGTCGCTAATGGACGATTTCGCGTTGACGAAGGAAAGATTTTTCCGATGGAAAATTATTTTACCCTCAATTACTTTGCTTCGCCGCTGGAAAATTAAGGCACCTGATAGGTTGGAAGGGTGGTGTTTACATGGGGTGTGGAGGCGGTCCTGTGCCCGGGAATGCTTTCCTCTTTAAAGTTGGAGAAAGAGAGAGATAAGGAAACATTTCCCATCGATTTTGCCAAGCTTACGTGCTAAGATTCCTCTTCTGATAAAAGATCTAGATAGTGAAATGCTCCTTCTTTCTGTGATACAAGTAGAGATGGCAAGCAATCGTACTTGTATGAATACGTTTGTGAGAAAAGTTTCGTCGAGTTCTCAGTTATTTGGTGTTGCGTTTTGGAGATAACAAATGGTAGTGGAATGGTTATTTTACTGGATGTTAGGCGCGTATTGTTGAATTTCAAGGAACGTGGAATGAAAAATATTAGCGCTCTAACACACGCACTCTTCAAATATTAGTTATAGTCTATAAGACAATATTTTATTCATAACTCACGTGTGAAAGATCAGCTTATTTTCAATGACGGCATTCGCGATTTGTTATTTGATGTTGAGGGATTCTGTAATAAGCGCATGTTGTTTGATAATAGTGCCGTTTTTCTTTCAAGAAAGAATTAATACATATTTAATAAGTAATTGAAGTCTATTGTAATCACAAATATGGTTTTACTTAGTGATTGAATGTAAACTATCTATTCTTCATAAATTTAAAACACACCGAGCCCAGATATAGAATATGTTTCCATACTAGAATGTCGCATTAAGCTAATTATTATTTAATAAAGTCTTATTAATTGCTATAAAATAAGGTGTTTTGGTTACGTAACACTTAAAAATATACATGTAAAAGTATGAAAATGATTATATCATAAAACTCAATTAAGCATTTATTTTTTCCAATCTGTCTACATCAGCGATTTTTAATATTAGACTTAGAGAAGGAAAAATTATTTCGCATCTTCTTTCAAATAGAAATATTATGAATCCTTAAGATTTTACTTCGTTTACGTTAACATATAAGATAAATGTTCAAATGTTTCCTTTTTATTATATTAAAAATAGCAACAGCAAAAAGGGAGGGAAGAAAAGGTCTTGATTCATTCAGACGACACCATTTGACGTCTTGGAAAGCCAGACTTGGCATTAAGGCAACAGGTTCTATTGAGAACTCAAAAACATTATCTCTGATCAAATTATTTCGACAATTCTTTATTCTCTTCTTTTAAGTTGAGTTAAAGTACATTCTAGATAATTCTATGTGAGATAATCAAATTTAAATTGTTTTATATATTTTTGTAACTAGTTACGATAAATAAACAATTCTGAATAATTCTCTGGTACTTAAAATAATGTACCTTTCTGAAGTTAAAAGCTGTTTATATCTCTAGAAAGACTATATATATATATATATATATATGTGTGTGTGTGTGTGTGAGAGAGAGAGAGAGAGAGAGAGAGAGAGAGAAAGAGAGAGAGAGTGTGTGTGTGTGTGTGTAGATAGGGGGGTGAGGAGATTGTACATCCCGAATCTACAACGGTTTGCTCTTACGCAAAATGCTTGTTTGTATAGGGGAGTAATTCCATTACCGGATTCTATGATGACTTCATAGGAATTCAGTGATGAGGCTCAACTTATTTTACTCCGTCTATTAAATGTTGAAATGGAGAAGGGAAATATTTACACGTTAATCTGTATACAGGTTATCTCTATTAGAAATAAACAGTTGTTCTGAGACGGATAGATAGCAGTTTAATAAACTTAATCCCATATTGGCGATGGCCATGGGAACGTGCTCTGGCGTTCGAAATTTACTTCCGGCGCTGTAATGCGAAGAAGGAAGAGGAAAGTGGAGGAGAGAGAGCTAGAACGAAATGTCGCTCAGTTTTGTTCTGGAATAGGTGGCGCAGAATGAGCTATCACATGACGCTGATTCATGGTGCCATCTATTGAGTAACTGAGGAACTGTTTTTACAGTAAATTAGAAAATAAAATAAATTATTTGATAATTAACTGGAAAATCATATATATATATATATATATATATATATATATACAGAGATTCAACTTTATTTTGTAATAGTTTCACTGAAATAGAATTTAATTTCTAATTTTCCCATTCTCTCACTTAAAAGTAAAACTTTTATCTTATTTGCTAGCACCATTCCTTTTTAACTTTAATTTAGAGAATCACGAGCTCATAAAAATTTGCTGAATATACAATTCTCACGGTTGAACACCTGTAGAGAATATCCCTACTAGACTATTGGATACCATGTCGATTCCTTAGAGTATCCCTTTTATTACGTAAAAAGAAAAAAATCCATTGTTTTAAAATCATAGAGTAAAACTTGCTCTCGCCCCTTGGCCTTTTCGTTGTTTTTGATGGACGAAACCACGCTATATATATATATATATATATATATATATATATATATATATATATAT
>BMAW01097031.1:34785-69372 GCA_019974015.1 Nephila pilipes | reverse complement strand
TATATATATATATATATATATATATATATATATATATATATATATATGATGACATTCATCATCTGTTTATAAAATCTGCCTCTCTCTCTGATCAAAAGGAATAAATAGACTTGATTAGTGTAACTGATCTGTCATATTAAGGCCATGACTGTGAATGCTCTATTTTTACTTATTCCATAATTATAGCATATATACATCCATAAACTCTCATTAATGAATAAGTAAAAATAGGGCATTCATATATATATATATATATAACTGTTTCAACATATTAGATAATTGGTATAGACACGAATAAATAAAAAAAATGAGTATTGTGTAAGATATTCATATTTGGAACTTTTATTAATGACAAACATAAGAATATGGTTACATATATAACATTACGATAAATTAAATTTAGTGATGAAAAAGAAATTAAATCAAAAATCAAGTTCTTGTTAAAGCAAATATTGAAACAGAAATATTTTTTTTTCGGAGTTAAAAAACAAGTCTTCATTCCAATTAAATTTAGTTTTTAGATAATTTACACACAGAGGTAAATAGGCAGTCTTAAATATTTATTTTATAATATTAATTGTTTAAAGTGTATGAGGTACGTAACTTAATCCAACAATTATGCTTTCAAATAGCATTGAAAATTAAAAACTAATAATAGATTTCAACTAATATAAATTAGTTCAACATCAAAAACCTTGAATAAAAAGTTTCATGAAACAAAAAGTACAGTTAAGAAGATAATTCGATAAAGTTTTCCTGTTAAAATATGCACATATTTTAATACGTGAAATATTGATTTAATTTTTTACTGTAATCTGATACAATTATTGTTTATTCATAAAAATAGGAATAAATAAATACCATAATATTACTCATAACGTAGTTTATTAAGATTATTGCTCCCGTAAAACGTATTTATTATTTAAATAAGTTTATTTCAAACAGCAGTAATAACTTGGAAATACTTTTATTGTAAACGAAAAATGCAAAAATAACTAATGAATACTTATTCTGTAAATAAGGACTGAATAATAAATGTCAATAATTAATAATTTGGCCTACTCATTGAATTAAAGAACGATATTTTAAATTTTGGAAGCAAAATTCAATTAAAAGTTATGATCGAATGTTATTAAAAAAATTCAGAGCTCTTATGTTTTATTTGTTGTATTTAGCACTTTTTAAAGCTAAAACTAATTTAAGGAAGTTATAAAGTTTCTAAAATTGGAAAAAATACTTAATTTCTCCCATTCATTTTCAGGATAAATAATCTGTGATGAATGTATCCAAGGTTATTAAACATTTATTATCTTTGTTCAATTTATACGACAATGATGAATAAATAAAATTTATTTTGTGCTTTTTCTCGAAAAACACTTCATTGAATTAACTTTTCTTAATGATGAGTTTTATTATTTACTGTATTAATATTCTCTCTTTGAAGAATTTAAATCCTTAACTTCTTTTAAAATAATATTTAAATAATAATATTTAAATAACAATGGAACAAGGAAAAAAAATCCCCCAAATATAATTATTTTACAAAATTGAAAGATAACAACACTAAGTTTTGATGAAGTTATTTATCGAACATTAAAATATTTATTTCTGAGTTTTCATGTAAAAGAATTTTTTTGACAAGACATTTTCTTTTGAAATTGATACAAACGTGTAATATTAATGGGTTATTTATATAAATTTTACTGAATTTTGAAATTTTTTTAGTGTCTCAACAAATTATGACTATTTATCATTTTTTACAATACTAATTTCAATAAATTTTTTAAACATCTTAACTAATCATTTAATATAATTCTATAATGTTTTAAACATCAAAAATGTAAAAATAATATTTAAGAAGAATAAAACTAATTTTTCAGCAAACATTTTACACACAAGTGCACGCATTCTGTTTCAAGCATCATCATAACAACTTTTTCCGCACTTATTACAAAATATATTGTTTACATCTTTTGTAGAGTAATTTCCATTAGATCAACGTAATAACAAATACTCATAATTAAAAGAATTCAAGTTATTTAATGCTGAAAACTAACGGAGAAACTATTTTACTAGATATTTTCTAACATCTAACTGCTCCATAAATTATATTCAGTGGTAAAAAACAATAATTTTTATTCATCTCATTTCTTTCACAAAAACATGCTTCTTTTTATGATAAAATAATTTATATCTGTTTTCTTCTTCTTCTTTAAAGCGTAATGTTTAATTAAAACTCTGAATTTGTTAAACAATTAATTGCTTATTAAAAATGAAAGTGAATATTATTAAAGCCAGGCTAAACATTATAATAAAATATAATGTATCAAATGAATTATTTAATGATATTAAAGAAGAATGCATTTTTTTTTCTTCTAAATCTACGATGAATCATTGAACAGATAAGCTTAGCATGTTCAGAATCAGCAGAAAAACTCATTGATTAGAATAACAATAATTAATAACCTAGGGATTTTTTAAATTTCTTTAATAAACATTGACTTTCCCAAAAATATATCATGTTTTACTTCTTAAACTGTTACTAAACATGACTGATGTTCTAGGTTATTAAACTTTTTCAGATAATCTTTCCCATTATTTTCTCCACTTTCGTCATGGCCTAGTGGACATTAACTTACTCTCTCCCTATCATTAAAATTCGTACTGTGTGTTACGGGGAGTAAAAAAAAATAAGAAATAACACCAGCGCAAGTCACTAATGAATTTAAAATACGCATTAGTATCACCTCCATTAAAAAATGCCCCTGAGTCAACATTTAAATGAATATCTGTGACAAAAGAACGAGATTTGCGTGGAATATCCCATTTAATAACACATTAGAAAAAAAGAATACCCGAATCCAAGGGGTGAGGTTAAAAGAAAATAATACCGGCAGACACAGCGTATTTAAATAATAACTGGCGGTATAACGGCACCCTTTTTCAATTGATAGTGTAGACTAAACCGTTCCATCATGGTGAGAAATTAGTATTGACGGGGTGTGAGAAGAATGACGTCAGAACAAGGAAAAAACCGATTCAAAGGTGAGAATTTTCCCTAGCGTGTTCGGGGTCTGATAAAAGGGGAGTTTCGGATCCTGTTAGGTCACGTGGACACATCATCTGGTTCATTTTTTGGCTCAGCGGAGACTTTTAGGTAGAGGGGAGACTCACCCGCAACATATCGTGGTGATAATTGAATATACGATAGAGAGAGAGTCTAACTTTAAAAATGCGAAAAATGAATTAAGGTTTTTGTTGAATATGGAGTTCGGTGGTTGGAGGAAATGAATGAATATGTGTATAACGTCTCAAATCAAGATGTTTTTGATAAATATGAAAGGGTTTTTGAAAGTTGAGGTTAAAAATTCAAAGCGAAATTACTTTTTCGCGTTTATATTCATGTTGGAAAAAATTGTATATTGCAAAAATGAGGGGAAGGGTGGCAAATGAATTTCATATACTGAGGATGAATAGAAAAATGCAAAAAAAGTTATTGGTCGATTAATATGGGTTCTAAAATGTAGTCAAAGATGAATGAGCATGATAAATGAAATACAAAAATTAAAATAGAAATAACCATAACGTCTGCTTTAAGAAAAAAAAATTGCTTACTTTACATTAGATGAAATATGTGATAAATCAAGATTAACTTATACCTATAATTAACAGCCAATTTAATGCGATTGTAAATATTAAATATTCGATTGATAAGTGTTGAAGTACTTTAATAAAAGTAATCATATACAAAAAGATATATTATGTAAATGTAGAAACTTCACTCTTTTTGAAAAAAACAAACAAACATGAATTATGTTCGATCTCTTAAGTTTCCTTGAGTTAAACGTAACATAATATAAAAGGCAACTTTAAAATACGAATTTAAAAATGTAGCTATAAAATATGAAAGCAAATTAAAATGTTTAGCAAGACGAAAAAGAAGAAAATATATATTAATTGCATATTGTTTTGAATGAAATAATAAAAATAACTTTTTATAAACATTTTCGTTCTTATGATAGAAAAAGTAATACTTATCATCATAAATAATCCTAATTATAATACTTAAGACAATTCTGAAGCAGATAAAACTCTAATCATAGAAAACTAAATAAATAATGATAGCCACAGTACAAACATTGCTCTTTTATTCAAGGTAAAATATTTCATACTTCAAAGCACATCTTCAAAGAAGTTATATAAAAAAATAGTTCCCAAGTTGAACAATTTTCATATGTTCCTTTATTGTTCAAAAGTTCAATTATAGAATTCATTTAGCACTTAAGACATCGATTAAATAATAATGGTTTCTGAAAGAACATTCCCTAATAGTTGAATAATTAATGTAATTTATATCCGAGCACTTTTCAGAATGTGTTTATAAGAAAACATTTTATTATTGCAGTTGAAAAGAGTGTAAAATATTTTTTACCCAAAAGTACGCTCTCTTTTCTACAACTGTGAAGTTCTTGAATTTAAGAAGGGAATTATAATCAAAATATAAAGTTATGTTTGCTTGAAAACATAATCCTTTTTATTTTTTGATTTTGTATCAAGTCTCGAAAAAAGCCATTCAGAAAAAAAAAAATTTGAAATTTAAGAGGGAATTTTAAATATATATTCAAACCAAATTTTTTTATCTTCAAAGACTCAATTCGATTAACTAAGAGACAAATTAAGAAATAAAAAAAATCACAAATGAAATTTAAAATATTTTGATTAAAAAGTATCCACACAGGTTATAAAGAGTATTATAATTGTATGAAATAAGTTATCAAGATATGCAGTCATGATTTAAATTAATTGAAAGTAAATATACTAAAGTGAGGAGTATGTACTAGCTGAAATAAATCTTAAAACAAAAGTGGTTTTATTTTTGAAAGTTGACATATTGTTAAAATTTTTCTGATAACCATCAATATTTAGGAATATTTTTTCATAAACATGCTTGCTTTTCCGAATCGTTAGGGTTAAATTAAGTTTAAAAAAAAAAGAAACTAATTACTTAAAAGTGTAAAATTTTTAAATGAAAAAACTGCATTCGAAACAAATGTTTGATGTCAAATTTAGGAAAATACTAATTCCAATCAACAGCTACAACCATAATTTTATAAGAAAACAAGCTTTAAATAAACGTATATTTCAAAACAAATTACACTAATGCTAATAACTAGACATTGAGTAATTATATTTTAAATAAACTCCCAAGAAAAAAAAACTCTTAAGAATTCACACAACTCTTATGAATTTACTTATAATGTCACCTTAACTACATTTATTAATAGGCAGCTTGAAATATTTAGTTAAAATACCGCAAATAAATATTGATTTAGTAAGAATAATTTTGTGTATTCAAGGAGGAACTTATCTTTTTTCAGATACTTCATTAGTAATATGTCTTTTAAATACAATTTCCTATATATTTAAAATAATATTTTATAATAGTTTAGATAAATGTTACAGAAAATGTTAGTGGATATGTCTTATTACGTAATGGATTCTATATTATAGAGTTAATTAGATTCAGCACAACTATTAAAGAATTCGTAATGTATTGTTAATTTAACTTTTAAAACTGAATTTTATTATTTTAACCGAATTATAAGCTATTTTTCTTTCATGCATAAAATACATAATTTTAATGTATCTGTACCAGAATTCAAATGAATTAAAATTTTTAATACAATTCCATTTATCGCTTCCAAAACGAAAGACAAACATTCAATATGACACAATATGTAGACAAAGAGAAAAAAAAACAAAGACCCATTTATTGACAATTGCTGGCACAGCCTTGATATTTCACGCAAAACCCCACATTAATCCAATTGCTCCGTGTCAATTAATAACAGCCAAGAGTGTCGTCGCTAGAGACATTAATCAAAGTGCGTTTATCACACATTGCAGCTTAGAGGGGAGACAGTGTGGAATCACTGCGATAGGGAAAAGTACTTTCCCCTCTCATCACAATCACGCCTGATAAAAGAAAAGAACACGACATCGCATTAACAGAAATATTACGTTACACCCATTCGATAAGAGTAATACAGCAAAGCAAATACTTTCTGGAAGAGATAGGGCAGAGTAATTAGTTGGTTTGGACGACAGTTCTATAAGTTTACTCTTAAGGGTTCTCAATGTAGTAATTATAATTTCAAGAATTTATTGTCACTTTGTGTAAGAGTTTAAATTCTTATTGCTCAAAGGGAAAGCAGAAGAATGGATTTTAAACTCTATTCAGATTTGGTTTTGTTGTGGAATTGCTTTAATTAGAAAGAATATTTATAAACACAAATTCTGATTTCGTATAAAATTGTGTTAGCAATAGTTTACACCCATTTTCTATTGATTCTTTACCTGCAGAGAGATTTAATTTATATAAAATGTGGTTATCTTTCATAATTATATCGTATTTTGTGATATGTGATCAAGAGCAGAACAGAGCTTTATCACAGATGCTTTAGATTCTGTATTAGTGTTAAAATAAAACGATGTATTTAATGAACATACATTTAACAATTGTATCTTCTAAGTGTATAATAAAAGTTATTGTTTGAGAAAACTGAAAAATGGGTGTTAACATGTTTCTACGCCAATGATCTAATAAATAGAAAAAAAAATCAAATGTGTTTTTGTATTTTAAATTTTTTTAACAGTTTTTAACATTTGATTATTCTCCGGAAAAAATACAGAATATTAGAATTATACTTTTAATAAATATCATTGTATTTCTTGTGAGTCATCTTGTAATATAACTAAAATACTTATAACTATAATTTTTCAAACATATGGTTGGTAATTATGTAGCAGACATATTCATTATTTACTTCAGAATTTCATATCTCATAAAATCACTTATGTAAACAAACAAACAAACAAACAAAAACAATAAAAAAAAATTTGAAATACAAAAATAACTTCAAAGTATTCAAAAGTGTTTCAGTAATGTAGATTTATTTCATAATTATATCATAATATAGCTCACACATTCGCCCTTCAGCCTTGTTACAAAATATGGTCTGAAAATTAACTAAAAACAGTTACATCTGATTTGAATTTTTCCAATAGAATAAATTGATTATTTATTTATTTATGTTTTAACACAAACTCACAAACATTCACACAAATTAATATATATATATATATATATATACGATTCCTTTTTGTAAAAAAATCATTGGTGTCATAAATTCCCACTAAAAAAAACAGAAAATTTCGATAGCTTAAAAATAAATTAAATTTTATTCATAAATTAAGGATAATTCAAAAGCTACAAATTGCCTACATGTGTCAAATGAATAAAATTACAATTTCAAGAAAAATATATAATACAGACAATACATATATACATAGAAAGATACATAGAAAGATATATATACAGAATACATAGAAAGATATATATATACAGAATACATAGAAAGATATATATACAGACAATAAATTTTATTTGATATTAATTACTTAAGGTAATATTTTAAATTCAGAATTAGATAACCCTTTTCAACTCGTAGACAATTACAAATCATTTCCCAAACTTCTCATTTTTTCCCCTAAGCTTTCTTGATTCCAAACGGAATAATTTTTTTCATTCCTCAATGTGAGAAAAAACGAAATCTGTAGCCAAGGTCCTATAGTTGCTGCTTCACGTAGCGTATCTTTAGGTGTTAATGTCTTTTTAATTTCAGAGATGTCAGCGCACCACTTCTTTACAATGAAGAAAGTCTTCATTGTAAATAAGTATAAGTTCAATGATACTCATTTTCACTTCAGAACTTAGGTGTTAATGTATTTTTTTTTCTTCTGCAAAACAGAATACTGATGGTTCTAGTATTAGAAACAGTGTTGAAATTTTGAACTTCTTTCGTTGTTTCTATGAAACGTAATTGTTTTTAATTCAAATAAACGCACAAATCCTCTAAAGATTACTTATTAAAGCATAATAATTAAAAATAGGAAAGTATTATAATCATTACAGTTCCTTTAAAATCATGAGAATGAATATCCATACTTCGATGAAATTAGTGTGCTTGAGTAAATACTGTTCTAAAACTGCACAATAGCAGTTGGAGTTGCTTATCGCAATTTTGAAACACGTTTAAGTAACAAAAACGACATTTCGACTAGAATCTTACTCTCTTAACTTCCCCTTTAATCACTTAATATTGCACTCATTTATCAGCGATATGAACAAGAGAGATCTATTGGGTTTTGTATTAGAGTCACTCTTCCCCAAAAGAGAGCGAAAAAGAACGTCTTAACTCTCGATGTTACACTATCATATTTGTAACCACGCAGTTTCCAACTCGGTTGCTATTTGTATTCGTTCTGTGTATGTTGTGAACACTTCATGTAACATTTCGTGTCAATTAAAATCACGTATTAAGATTTATCTTTTGGTTTTAATATTGCCATGATATATCGATTGATGTCCTATGAAGTCTTAAACTAGCCCCATTTATTTTGTTGTTTGTTGAAGTAAAAAAATAAAAAATCCTCTTCTTCTTCTAAAAAAATCTCTTGTGATATATATATATATATATATATATATATTTCACAAGAGATTTAGTCCAATATTTTTTTATGGTTTGACAATCTTAATTGTAGGTACGTGTTAACAGACTAGAATGTAAATATGTGTAAAAATATTTGAATAAAGCCTTACAAAGTAAGTTAATGTAGATGCTTAGCTCATCTAGTGTGAAGTATGTGAGGCGAAGGATAAACAAAAAATAACGTCAGAAATGTATAGTACCTACTGTTAAGCACAAAGGAGGCAATTTGATGATTTGAGGGTGCATGACGGATGATGGTTTGGACAAAATGATACTTTCTAGGGAACAAAGAACTCTCACAGCTCGTTCTCGAAACGGCCTTGAAGTCATAATTTTGGAGAATAATTGATGGGAATAATTTGGCACTAGTTATAAATCTACTACAACCATGATGTGACTTGGAAACAATGGTATAGATCTCCTGAAGTGGTCCTCACATTCTCCGAACTCACACCCATAGAACATTTCTGCATTATTCTCAAATTACTAATTAGTTAATAATAATAATTAATTAAGTTAAATTAATAATTCAAATTACAAATTACTAACTCAAATTAGTATCTAATTACTTCAAATGAGACTTTGACAAATAACTAAAGACGGGTATTGTAAGATAGTGATAACCATGCCGAAAAGAATTAATACTGTAATTAAGGCTAATACAGGCACAAAACCAAATACTGATTTTTATAAATAAAAAAGGACTATTTTTCACCCCTGCTGTAGCTTTATATTTTACCAACATATAAATATTTCACAAACAATGTATTTTTAAAGGATTCATTATGCTTGAAATATATATATATAAATATATATATTTGTAGCACTTTTTTAAAATTTATTATCACCGAGTGCATTTGTATTTGCAGTATGTTTCCTTAGCTCTCCAATGCTGTATTTTTTGTACCTGTTTTTCTGTCAATTTAAATTAATATATGCTGAAATACTTTCAAATACAGAATCTTTTTCGTGTACAAAATTAGTATATATTTGAAATGAAAAGAACTTTTGAATTTCTTCGTAGGCCTGAACCAATGCAAAAGTGCCTCAAAGGGATCCCGTTTTTCGGCGGGGAAAATTATGCTGAACCAACGTTATCACCTTCCTTTCTTCTTTTTAGCTTTTTTATCTTTTTGTACATATTTTCTCTTTTTAACACCCAATTAATTCCAACCAACATACTCTCATGCCCTTATTAACAACAGCTTTCCCTGTAGCTTTTAAATTTCCATTTCACAGAATCGCACATGTCATGCTAGGATCATAAACCCTTTTTAATTGCTGAGTTAATAGAATTTCGGAGCTTCCCCATTCTTCTAGAATGTAAAAGCTGGTATTGACCGTTGGCCTCACCCTTTCGTCTGTCTTGCGCGCATTGGCAGCTACCATTATAATATGAAGTCTATTTTCGTTTCTGTGAAAATGATGTTCCATATACTAATTTTCTGTATAAAGAAGATAAAAGTACAGAAATAAATAATTAAATTATCCAAAGATTATAGTTTCAAAATTAAACATCGAGATCAGGTTTATATATATACATGTATGCATGTATAGATGTACATATATATATATATATATTTGAGCCTACTTATTGATTGCTTATCGTTATCACGCTTAGAAATTATACGGAAACTATGATCTTTGGATAGAAAAGACGTGAAGCTTTGAGATTTATATTCAATGTAGCTGGGGATTCAATTTTATAAAAATAGGGAAGAAATAACTATGGAATTAGACTTGTTTATTTAACACAGTTTATGCCTAAAATGATATATATCTTCGCCACTACTTTCCAATACTGAGTGCAGTCGTGATAATACTATGAATACTACTCGTAACTTGATTTGAAAGTCAATGGCGGTTGCTTACTGTCTTTTGGCCTCCTTAAGTGCCTCGTATGGACTTAAGATTTCCTTTAAAAACTTGTGATTTAAGGTATATCCCCAACCAAAAATCACAGGGTGTAAAATCTGGTAATTTCGGAGGATGTTCCTGTTAATTATGCCTCCTTTAATAGGCAATGAGTACCAAATGTTGATCTTAGTAACTCTTTCAATTGATGTGCCATGTGGGATTGAACTTCATCATGTATGAAAACGATTTTTCCAGTTCATTGCGTTTTTGTAAATTAGGAAGAAGAAAGCTTCGTAAGAAGTCGCTCTTCAAAGAACAAAGAGAACTATGCGGTAAATTTAATCGTACTTTCTCGACGAGCATTTGATATATATGCAATTACTAGATATCTTATTGGATGCCAGTCACAATGAAACTCGGGTTATAATCTAATGTAATTTTCATTGGTTGCAAATATTTATTTGTTTGCCTTCATTCTCAAAATCCTGTAGTTTCTGTTATGATGAATGGATCTGAATGAAACTTCAAATATGTGTTACGGAGACTAAGGGGAAGAAGTGTAGCTAGGAAAAAAAATTATAGCTGGATATTTTGCTGGTGAGGGTGCTGAGAGCCAAATCTATATAAATTAGACAAAAAATTAGTTACGCTATAAAACTGATAGTTACCTGCAGAACGTGCCAAAGTGACAAGTTGAATGCCGTGCAACAATTGAAGAAAGTTGTTCGTTCTGCCCGTCTTGATTTGCGTTTCCAAACAAGGATACAAGCAGATAAGCTCTGGCCACTGTTTATCTTATTATCAGACAAATCTCATTTTCACTTAGACTTTATGATGAAAAGACAGAACTGCCACATATGGGATTCCATTTATTATCATGGCGTGAGACAGCAATCGTTACATTTACCATTTGTAAGTCATTGTGGGGATACATCGTCGAATTTCGAGGTAAGTCATCGGCGAATTTCGTTCTGTTCACTACTTCTTTGAAGAAATCACGCAGAATGGTTAACGTAAGATGCCAGCTCATAGGGCGGTATCTTTCGCTGAATGACCAGTAGCAATATGACTTATTTCAAAATAACATTTCTGAATTTTAAAAAAAAAATCCTTAATTAATTAAAAATTTTAATTAATTATTTCCTTAATCAATCAACAATACATTGATTCAAGTAATAATTTTAACACATAATTTATTTCAAATATGTTTCTTCTTTGAACTGAAGTGTTCTCATAATATCGCTTTCACATTTTAGGGAAATGGTTGCATTTAAATACGGACATTTTTAGAATTATATCAAAATTAAAGATATAATTGGATGTAATAAACTTTAAAGTTAGCAATTTGATATTAAATTAGATATTATAATCATTTTAATGGAATTAAGCCCTTGTTTCATTTAAATGTAACCAATAGTTCTTATATCAACAAAAAATTTAAATAAATATATAATTGGTCATAAATTTATTCTTCAATAAAAATAAAAGAAAAGGCCCATATTTATTGTTTCTGAAACAAATTTCTTCTGGGATTTCGTAAACGAGATTTATTAAAAATATAGAAATATAGTACTAAAATTTACTTAAAATGTTTGATATCAGGATGGTATTATTTGATTAAGATAATTTTAATAATGGCTGGATGAAAAACATACCATTAGCGTTTGATGAGATTCAAATTCGAATTCAGATTGTTGTAATAGATAATAACGAGCCTCAAAATAAATCTAGACCTATTTGTTTTATAACATTGGTTAAAACGTTTCTCATTTAAATATACAATGAAAGGAGCAGAAAAGAAATAGAAAAGCATAATATAAACAGTAATTTGGGAATACTGTTAGCATTCCCGCAGAAAAGTAATAACAGTAACTTGAATTTTAAATCTTTCATTAGTCGTAAAAACATTGTTTGAACGAATTTAATTCTTCTTGATAGCAACAATGTTTCGTAAGCTGCATATTATTAGAAATGTAATTTAAAATTCTATGTTGAACGTATCATCGTTATGTTAATGATTATGGAAAATATCAGAGATATAACGCTATTTTTAATTTGAAATAATGTATACATTTGATTTCTTTAACAAAATTTCAGAATTTCTTAAGATTTAAATGCTATAAAAAGGTTTGTAATGATACAATGACAATCATTGTTTTAATATTCAAATCATTCGTGAACAAAAGGAATCAGGAAGTTAAGTAGTTAGCTAACATTTTGTTATTTAATACATAGTTTCGAAAATATTTGGTGTCTACAATATTTTTAAATGTATCTTTGCTGTAAGCATAATTGAATTAAAGAAATGATATATAAGAAAAATAATAGCAGTCACATATTTCACTTCTACTTTTTATTAATTCAAAATAATGAAATGATATTTGACTGTGAAAAAGATTGTAATTATGGAAATGATTTCCGGGCTCTTTTTAATGCTTTATTACTCGTTTCCATTAGGATTATGAAAGATTTTTTTTTTTTTCAATTGAAAAATTAAATTAAATTTCTTATCATTATTACAGTAATGTATCTAGAAAATTATATGCGGAGAGGCTGGATACTTAAAATTTCTTTTAACAATAATCAAAAGAATAACTACTGATTTCGGTTACGTGCTTAAGATAATTTCGCTATATACAAAAAAAAATTGCTGTATTTAATAGAATTTAATATATTGTATTTATATTCATATTTTCACGATTAGGTTAGTTCATAGAGAATAGTTAAAAAGTAATAAAAGTCTTAAAGAGAGAAGAAATTTGCAATTTGAAGGTTGATTGGTTTTAATGGCGCGAGAATCACATTTGGCTGTGCTTCAGAAAATCTCATTTTAAACTGATGCATCGATTTACTAGTAACCAAGTGCATCATGTAATTTATTTTAAGGTTATCTATGAATAATATAGATATAAGGTGAAGGAACATATAAAAAAAATTAAACTCTGATTAACATGGAAGAGAATCGAAAACAGGGAAAGATCACTAGGCATTCAAGGAGCGTGTCTTGCATTTATCAGAAATATTTAGTGAATTCTCAAGTAGAGAAAGAAAAGATCATAAAAGTATCATGGAATCATAAATACTGAATTTATCTAAGGAAGGTAAGTCCCTTTGGGAGTAATTTTTTTTAATAAAAATTAGAGTAACTGAATTTGTAATGTAATTATTTAAACTAATATATATGTTAAAATATTATAGTTAAATATTAATAAATAGTTATAATCTTATATGACTAGATAAGCTAAATTTATTTCAGTAGAACAATATTCAGCAGAAAGTAAATTTTCAATCCAACTACAACTAAATTCTCTGCTCGTGAGACTGTTTTGTTTTCATGTTGCATATTAAAGATAAATTTACAGTTGTTGCTCATACAAATAGTGTTAATCAATTTTATATAAATTTATAATATAATTATAAAATGTTATGCATAAATTACTTTATATAAATTTATAATATGGTGATATAAGTTAACATGAGTTCATAAGGAAAGTAGTGTTAAAGCAATCTTATATTTAAGTGCTATTACATAAATTAAACTTGGATGGGGTGCTTCGATATGTGGAGAATTAAGAACTTGATTCTGAAAGCTTATAAGATAATAAAAAAGTTTTTTTTTTCTCTCTCTTAAAATCTGCGTTACTTATATTTCCTATAACGTGAGACTTTATTTACTTAAAATATAAAAATACCAAATAATGTATCTGAATTTTTGGCTGTAGGGAATGAATGTGTTCTAAGCAGTATGAAGAATTTTGAATTATTAAATTCTGATGAAAAATCACTTGAAATATTTTTAGAAATATCGATTTCCTCAGAACTATTGTCTTCTAAGGAGTCAGAATTTCTATAGGAATCAGTATTGGAACCAAAACAGTTTTAGTTTAACTTTAATTGCTCAATAATCATGTTTAACGGAGTATAGAATAAAGAACGAAATATATAAGGTGTGTAAACTAGTTTTCATTAACAATAAGGATGTAACTTAAATTTTCTATTTTTTATCACCTGATTCATTATGAAACTCATTACAGTTCTGCACCTACATATGATTCTTACTTTCACAACTTCTTTATTTTGAATTTTATTATGTATTGTTTCTTCTCTGAATTAAATTCGAAACTAATTTCCTTTAACATTAGTGAGTTCACGAAAATATACTTCTGAATAATCGACTCATATTTTTTAATAAATAAAATTTCAAAGACATTAATTAGATTCTCTGTGAAGTTATATACAGAAGAATCTGAGAACCATTTTAGGCATATCAATATTTTGGAAAGTCTCATTCTGATAAATTCAGATTTTAAGTTATATTATCCATAAATGAATTATTCATTTTTTACTTTTCATAATATTCATTTTGGAATTCAGTGTTTTTAAAAATATGATGTAATTTTATTTCTAAAATTGTATCAAATAATTTCTTATTCATTAAATATTTTTATAACTAAATATTAGATTCCTAAAACTCTAATTTAAATAAATAGGAGACATTTCTTTTGATTTTATCACACTTTCAAAACTAGTATATCTTAACATATTGTAAATAAATTTATATCATAATGTAGATTTAAAAAAAATATTCTGAACCATAAATAAAGATTACTGTTTCACATTCAAGTGAGTATATAAAATCATCCAACAATTTAATTGTTTACTTAAATATTAAAATTTCTTTCTATGCTTTAAAATATTATTTTCAACAGAATGCATTTTTCATCATTCAAAAAAAAGCAGTAATCTTATATTTAGATAATATCACATTTCAATTACTATAAAGTCAATGATTCTACTTTTGGAGAGACCAATTTTTGTAATAATAATGTACATTTCATATAAGTTTCAGAAGGATATCAACGTTTGGAAAATGTAATATCATTGTAAGCATTATCCATGTAATTTAGAGGGCATCTAGCAGCTCTAATGAACTACAAAAAGAGGTATAGCAAGTAAACATAACCCAATAACTATTAGAACAATAATAAAAAGAAGAAAATACCCAACAGACTCGAGAGGTTAGGAAAATGACGATAAGACAAAACAGATCATAACATGTGCATTATTGGCATCAGCAAAATCAAAAAAATATTTCAGTTGAGGATGGGTAACCTTATTTTATATTTTTGATTAATTTAATAATGATTATAATTATGCATAATTGTGTATATATAGCACATTCAAAGAACAATTTAGTAATTAAATACTGTGTTAGTAATTTATAGCGATATACCTATTTATCTCATGAATCTACAATATACAATATACATGGTATTTATAAAACTGTAGTTAAATTTAGTAAGATTTAGTAAGTATTAAGAACACTAAGTATTTAAAAAACATGTAGTTAAATTTAGTAAGATTTAGAAATAATTGTTTGTAGAAAGTATAATTATAAATATGTAATTATATTTATGTAATAGAAGCAATATTTAATATAATTTTTCAAACCCCTTTTGTAAGAAAGAAAAATACTTTAAGAATTCAGAAGAAATTGAGCTCCATATATTGCAATTTTGTACCTGTAACATTAGTGATTTATTCCAGATATGATATTATTTTCAATGCTCGCAGATGCAATTTTCGAGACAAGAAATTTCTTTTTTGCATAAAATATGTTTCTGGAAACTTTTGGAGGTATGCAGAGCTCTTAGGCAACAACCTTGGCAACATCAGTCAGTAATATCACTTTGAAATTGTATGGAATATAATGGTGGGTGGTAAAGTTTTTTTTTATTGAATGAGTGTTTACTTATTGATTGTTTTTATATAAGACATTTTAAATATTTTATGTGAGGAAATGGAAACCACGTTGAAATTTCTGCGTTAGTGTTGGTCAGAATCCGAAAATTATGATGCACGCACAAAAGCGAATTATATTAATCAATTAAATTTTAACAAGTGGAATTATAAGAACATATATCTCAAAATCATAAGTAGAAAATGTTGAATATCCATATGCTCTATCTCAAGAATTAAGAATTTTATGGTACATTAATAAGCATCAATGTTTCCATCTTCAATATCGCAGATTGTTTGCAAAGGGAATAGATCTTCAAATATATTTATAGTAAAGCAACACGAACATCATTCACATTGGTCCTTTTAATGCTGTAGAAAACTCATAGATAGCTTGACACCTTTTTAGACCTTAAATTCCAAAATTCCATCTCAAACGTATTACAATTACTGATTTTGAGGCATAGCATTACTTCTAACCGACTCTTGTGCCATAATGTAATCAAATATAACTAATTCTAAAAGTCAATAACCAATGCAAACACACGCAAGTCAGTTTCAACTCAACTAATTATTTATCAATTACTGTAATATGATATTCAATGAGTTTTAGCTCTCTCTGAGGCCTTTGGATTAACCCACCTATTCAAGTATTATTGAAATAATACGCTTTTACCAAAACCTTTCCAGATGAGGTTGCTTTGATTTATCAATTCCTCTGGGACAGTTATCGCCAGTAACAACTCTTAATATTATTGATCTCTTGCTAGGAATACACTCAGCGTTACCCACACTCATCCTCTATCTTCTAAATTTCCCTTTACTTATGTACCATCATATCCGAATCACTTAACATTATTTCCACCTGCATCTAATTAACATAATCACGTTTCATTTTAGCTGGAAAGAAATTGCTATTTCATGCAATCAATCTCAATTAAAGAACCCAAGGTTAGTGAAGAGAAAATCGCAAATACCCCAACGTCACAATTTTACCGAATTTGAAAAGAGTTAACAAAAATAATGAATGAAACTAAAACTAATCATAAATAAAGCACACAAAAATTGAAATACTTTTCATATGAAAGGAAATGAATTAAAATGTATATAAGTATGGTTGCTTCATTTGTGTACAAGTTATCATTTTATCTGGTGTGTTCAAAAGGTTACTTTAATTACCTACAGAAGTAAGTGAATAATTTATGTTTACTGAAAAATGCTGTGGCACATGGAACGTAACGATTGATATATATTTCTTGAATAAGCTTTTATATTGGAAATTTTTCGCTACGCCTTTTACTTGCTTTTATAAAAGGAGTTAAACAAGCTACGAATACAGAAACTGTATGTGGCTACTGTTCATTTATAAGTCTAAAAATAATAAAAATCAGCTTTGTACTGGATCAGCCATGTCTATGAAGTGACTCGTGAGCTACGAGCGGCTCTCGCATGAGAGTGCTGTGGCTTTTATGCATTTAGTGATTTGTTGAATGAAGAAGTCCAATTATACATGTAGGATTTTCCATCCAATTGTTATTAAGCAATTAATTTTATTTTTTCAATCTACTGTAAAACCAGTTCCTCCGATACTCAATAGATGTCGCCACGATTCAAGAGTCATGTGATAAGCTCATGCAGCGCCACCTATCCGAGAATAAAACTATGTGACGCTCGTTTTCGCGCTCTCTTTTGCCGCCACTTTCTCCGCTTCTCTTCTCCTTCGCTACCCGCGTCGGAAGTAAACTTCAACGCCCGAGCGCGTTCCAACGTCCATCGATAATATGGGTTAAATGAGGCAGTCATCTATCTTTATCTGACGAACTGGTCAACTTACTTTTCATATAGTGTAAATACTTTTCATTCTTCATCATCTCTCCTAATAAACAAATAAAGCTACTGCAAGCTTCCTCCTTGAATATCATCAACAACATTACATGGAATCCGAAATTACACCCCTAGACAACCAGCCCATTGCGTAAGAGCAAACCATCGTAGATTCGGGATGAACAATCTCCATCACCCCAATATCTACATACATTAAATTTTTTTTATTCGAGCTCATTTCTTCATCATATGGAAGCATGTTGTTGGCAGACAAGCGTCACAATTGTAGATTAAAAACAGCATAAAGAAGCCGGAAAAGAGAGCGTACTCTTATTTCAAAACTTAGGGCAAAAACAGAAAGAAGTAATCCAAGCTAGTGTATTTATAGCTAGAGAGAAAGGTGAGTAACATTTGCCAGAAATTACTTGAGACTATTTGCTTAAGCTTTAAATTCAAAGTTCGTTAAAAAGAGGAAGTATATTAATAATATGACATTCAATTTCATTATTAATTTCATTTCAGCAAAAGTCACCCAACCTTAAAATTTCAATCCTGTTTTATTTCCCTTACTAATCATAGCACAAACTACCTCTCATACAATACCTTCTAATCAAAACTTAAAGTAGAGAATGCTGATTAGTAGAAAATGGAATTAAATCAATCTGTTTTTGGTTTGCATTGTCATGAGGATCTACGGTTATAGGTTCCCTGCTGTAAACATGAACAAATAAAAACATCGCTAAAAAGATTAATTGCTTATTATGGTGTATAATACTCACACACTTTTACTGGTTGGCTACTCACACTAAATCATACTCTCTTGTTATTTTAAGCATACATTTCTTTAAGAACATAAATAATTGTTTGTGTATTAAACTTTTTGATTCTCTTCATTCTTCAGTACATTAATTGTTTAAATTTGTTATGTTTTGTACGAAGAACAGAAAAAAAAATGACCAATAATTTCCATATGTATTCGATATATATGAAATTTGTTTGATTCTTAACAATTATTAGTATTTTTACATGAATTTATAATTACCTTTAATTCTTTTATTCACGCAAGTTATTAAAAAGGGCGAATGAACTATTATTTTGTTAACAATACAAAAATTCTCTGGGCTCATTAAGTGGATTTTGAAACAAGAATGAATATTTTACATTAAGAAAAAAATTTAATAGAAATTTTCTTACCGATTAGTTTATTCCTAAATAAGGAGGAATTTAAATTGCTTGAATATATGCCCATATCTTAATTTGAATACCACATTGACTAATTTATCCAGAGGTTACGAATAAATGTAAGGTTTATTTCTTGTATTATTTCACAAATAAATATGTGCAATCCTTTTGATAAATATATTTTATTTTTAGGTAGCTTGTAAATATTTCAATGGTATTGTCTGTTACTGTTAATTTATAAGAAAACTTTTTCTCACTTATTTGACAGATATATTACCGAAACTAAATAAATATTTCAATTAGACTTGACCTATACGAAGAGGTTATTGTAAAATTTTAATTATAACTAAAAATGACTCAGATATTGCATTAGAATTTATTATGTATATTAATTGTGCTGATTTCTAAAATTATGATGTTTGAAAGATCAAGCAAAATGTATAACTCTGGGGGAGGACTATGTAAAGGAGTCTTAAGAATAATAAATAAAATTTAAGGTTAAAATTTATCTTTCGAAAATTGTTTGGGTTATTTTTAGTAATAATTAAATCCTTAAGTTATTCCGGGTTAATTCAATCTAGGTTTTTCTGAAACCAAACAAATCTCACAATAACAGTTACAACATACAATTTTATGTACGTAAGGATCAATTATTATGTAGAATAAATTTATCTAAATAATTCAGCTACTTTTTTGTAATAAATTAAACTTTACGATACAATCTCATAATGTATCCTTACAGAAATGAATTAACCCTCTTAAGTATTTTCATACAATTCTAGAAGAATGATGATGAAAGAATTTGAGATTCAAAAAAAATGTAAATACATCCAAACACTGAATTATATTATTGAAGAAACACCATAGAATGTTTTCAAGGAATAGTCTCAAGAATAAAATCATCTATTCCATTTTTATTTTTTGGAAATAGATTGAAAATAAAAATCGTTCAACGAAATTTAGTATAACCTAGTCTATTGTTAGAATAATTCATTGATTACTATATGTATATAAAAATAACAAAGTATTTCGCATTTTCTTCAATAGTTATAGAACCATGTTTATCCATATATATGGATCCGATACAATGTGATAACTTGTGCACAAAGTAAAAAATAATTTCATTTGGAATCAGCCCTGTGTTAAAAACGTATTTAAGTTATAAAAATAGTATAAGAACTCGTAAACATATATGATCATACAAAACCAATAATTTACTTCCACAAACAACTTAAAGATTAACATCGAGTGTATCACATATTTCTTTTAAACTAACACTTTAGCACTTTTAAGTAAATAAGTTTCAATTCAAAATCCCTACTAGTGAATGAAACATGACTTACGTAGATTAGATAAGTATTTAGTGAAATTCAGTAGATAAATTTAAAGATATGCACATCTAAACTGCAAATAGTTTAATATTGAGGTTCGGAAGATTAGTTCGTGTTAAAGATAGTGAGCGGATATTAACAAATGGAACATCGGTATTGGATATATGGTAAGTTTTTGGAGTAATTTTAAATGCATCTGTATAGGGTTAATTACTGGTTCAACTTTAATCCATCTAAGGCCTCGAACCTGAGTGAGTTGGAAGTAGAAACATTAATTATTTAAAAAGTTATATCAGACGGATACATCGATTAATTTATCACAGATAAAGTAAAAAAAAACAAGTGATGATAATTCGTTGATCTGAATAAAAGGAATTGGTTAGTATTACTGACCGAATTTCTATCCACTGAATTATTATTTAGTGACTATGTAAATAAGATTTCTGAAGGAAAGTGAAGGCAATAAAGGAAAGGTGTTACAGAGATTAAGAATTCAGATTCAATCAGACTTTAACACACACCATTCTTCAATTTTCTTCAAGGAATATCATTTGAAGTGAAATAATCTTACGGTGTCACTGTGATGAATAAATAAAGCGTTACATTTCACACAAACAATTTATCAAAAAATATTTTAGCAATTAGTAGACTCAGTAAATCCGTAGTGAGAAAAGTCATTGTATAATCTACTTGAACCTCAAAACAACAAAAGATTCCATTAGATACCGTCCCTAGGTTAACGACAGATGGGAGTGGTCACATGACATGCTGACCACCATTAGTATTTCAGATGTCCCTCCTTAGATTCGTACTACACGACCAGAAAGGGTAAAGAAGGAGGGTGGAGAGAGAAAAAAAAAAGATAAAGGCCCTCTTTCCAGAAATCGAAGATCGGAAATTCATTCCTCCATCGGAACATGGACATGACTATGCTCTTAGCTAATATAGCTCACTCAAGTGGGACGAATATATTTTTAGTGAGGAAGGCCGGGGATACTATTTATTCGATAATGTGATACATGGATTAGGAGATTTGATGGGAAATTCCGTGTCACGTCATTAGATGCTTGAAGTTATTTTCGAAGTTCAAACATAGGAAAGATGGACTGTTCCAAAAAAAGAATTGCTTTTATCCGAATGGTTGACCTTAAAATAAAGTAATTTATGTTCATCAATGGTGAAAGCCAATTTTGCCTTTCTCTTTCTATCTCTTATTTTTTGATTTAGGGACTTTGTACCTTTGAATCAAAGATATTCGGAAAAAATTTAGATGTTTTGATTTCCAATAGTGGGTTGGTTATAAAATGAGCCGCATTCGTTTCTTCGTAGGATTTCATGCATTTATTATTGACATAATCATTGCTTCATGCAAAGAAATTAGTGCAGAACGTAAGTGAAAGTACATGTAGTCTTGAATGTTACGGAAGCGTAAGTATGATACAAAAATGAAAAAGGGCAAATTCATAGTAAATCAATGGTACTGGCAAATCTTAGTGCTGTGTTTATTTTCCTTTATAAATAAGTACTGCTGTATTTATTTCTGTATGAAAATATCAGGATCATAATTATAATTATATTTTTTTAATTTTTATTATTTAAAAAGGCTTAGTACCTGTTGTAATTATTATCTTTTAAAATATCATTCAAAAGAAAATGAAGGATTTAAATTGTTAAAAGTATTGTACTGCCATTTAAAATACACTACAAAAGACAATATTCTTCAGGATAAAAATTAAGATTCAACATTTTAAATATTCTGAAAAAAAAATGAATTCTTTGAAAATTTTGAAGCTTTATGTTATTTATTTAATAAGAATGGAATTTTATATTCAATATATTGTATAAATTTAAACAATAATATAAAATGAAAGCGCAGATGTTCACCAGTTTTCATAGCATCAAGCAATTAATGCTTATTTTTCAAAGTTATTAATCTGTTTTGCATTATTTTATCGGGGGTTATAGACAAATTATATACATTGAAAAGTAGTATGTGCCTTAAGAGTACTTAAGTAATAAACCAATTAGCACATAGTAAACAAAACTTAATATTACAATAACAGCTCTTTCATCAGATACGCTCGAGATCAAGGCCTTGCCAGATTAACGATTTTGACGGATTATCGAACATCAATATAGTTTTAAAGGGAATATCAAAAGATAAATTACTTGAGATGAAAATGCAAGAGATTAAAAATTTATTTAATGTGATTACACGTATTCTGAACCAACGTAGATGATATAAATATCCTCACAAAGTATTTCGTCTCAATCTAGCTACTATAAAGTTAAATTCAAATATTGAACATTAATTTATTGATTATCCTTGTATTGATAAAAGTACATAGCAAGAAAAATAAAAGTGAATACAGAACAATGAATAAGTTATGAAGTTAAGTAAGTTGTGAAGTTAAAATAAGTTGTGACAAGCTTTATAATTACTTGTTTACTCTTACTAGTTTTATTAGCACTTGAAGAACACTTGCTTGACTTCGAGAATATTTTTCTGTACACTACACTACGTAGAAAACAAGAAATACAGTACTGGTGAGAAAACTGATAATTATAATAAACTCAAGGCGAAAAGGCCAGTAGAGCTGAGTCACGACCAGTGGCAATCTACCTCTGAATTCTCATGAAAAAAATCCTAAGTCAAACAGTACGTTTGGTATAGGATTATTAATTGTGCCAAACTATCGAATCCCATATTAAAGAGACTTTATTGTTCTTTCTGAATACATGGATAAATCATATGTGTGATACGAAAAACAAAATATCGGAAATCATAATAGAATTATGGAAATAATAATTAACTCGTAAGTGGTGTATAACATACAGGGTAGGATTTCGTTCTTTAAAAGAGCATCGTATAGCGGGTGTGATGGATATTAAATTTATCTGGGCTCGAAGTCCTCACTAGAGTGTCGTGAATGCGGAGACTGAGGTACCTACTCAGGTATCAACTTCGTCATCTGGTTGACTGAAATATTTGGCTGTATTAAGTGGATATTTCTGTTGGACTGAAATAAGAAATCGAACCCATTCAAAGAATAGGCAAAATATCGATATCATGTTTCTTCAATCATCTAAGTTTTGAAGAAATTTCATTTAAAATATTTTCCTTCTGATACTATTCATTAACCAATAAAGTAGTTTTTCCTGTGCACTGAAATGTAAAAAGTCATGATCAAAAGTCAATAATATACTATCAATATGAATATTTATGTCGTATATTGGTTAATGTTGATTTGTTATGAATCTGAGACCTAAAAAGCAAAGTCGATTTATTGTCAATTTAAAAATTGAACATATTACGTATCAATCACAAAACCACAAACATTCGATTGAAAACAAATGGAAAAAGTTCGGAATTACAGAATCTGATTATAATGTTGTAAAATTGTGATTTAATCCATAGAAAAATTAGTTTTTATTTGCAAGAAAAAAGCATAGAATTCCAAAATTCTAGGATAAAACATGTTTAGAATATTTCAGAATAATGTTGAAAAATTTCTGCTGGCGAAAATTCCTCTTAATAGCTAGAAAACACATTTTCCGATTATACTAAACTCTAATTATCTAATTTCCCAAAAGGAACGAATAAAATTAATAATTAAAGAGAAAGGAATTCGTTTAAATTTTCGAGAAGACCCCTGATTTTAAAATTGAAATTTAGTTATGAAAATACGATAAAAGTATCTTAATTTAAAATGTATGAAATTGCAGAACTCAAAGATTTTATTAATTTTTATGTTATATTATTCTCATATTTGAGAAACTACGTTAAAGTAACTTTATAACGTACTTCTTTGTAAAATTATAAGAAGTTGAAACTTAAAAGTTTCAAATACAAACTAGTTCTGCAGTACATTAATTTTAATTGTGTTCATAAAAACAGTATCGACATCAGGACTAAAAGTAAGTAAATATCTTTGAAATAATAAATGAAAATCAATATTTATTGATTATAATTAAAATGTTATATACTTAGAAATTTATAAATATCAAAAAGTCTCCAAAATTTGATAAATGTTAAATGAATTAAAAGATTTATAAGATCAGAGAAAAAAATTAATTATCCTTTAGAAATAGAACATGATTGCATTTTAGGATTTATTAAGTCCATTTTGATATATTTTTGGAAAATCAAATATTCAAATTGTAAACACTGTTTTTTTAGGATTTTTCAGAAAATCATTTTTATATCTCAAAAAAAAGTCTGATGTATAGCAAACCACAATCAGCAAAAGAGCATGTCAAATAAAAGAAAATATTTCGGGAATCAAAGTAAACCAGGATAATGGGACTTTAAATCGTGCTGCAGAACATGACGAGTATTCAAAATTGATAAAAACAGTAAAAGTAAAACAAAACTTTTCATTAAACGTTAAAAGAAAATAAACTTATTAAAATAATACATAATTTTCTTAAAAACATTTGAGTTTTATATAAGTTCAGAATTATATGTTTTGAAAGTTGAAGAAGTACAACTTATAATTTTGTATTACATAGAATCAAATTCGAGAGAGAAATTTTCGGAATATTTGCGCGTTTAGAACAGCGAAACGCTCAAAACCCATTTAAAAGGGGAAAAAAAATATTTTATAACTTTGTTGAAACTTTCCTTACATTCTACAGTAGAATAAGCAGCTTATCGCATTACATATAGAAAGAACTACTAAAAAAAAATAAATATATAAAAATAAAAAAAAATCTCTACTATGACTGAACTTTAAAATTCAAATTCATCATGGCGAAAGAAAAGCGCAAATGAAAACTAAAGTCAATCAACATTCTATATTTATAATGGCCGTGATGTTAAAAAATGTCTGAAATTTAAATTAAAAATCGAACTGAGTTCGAAACAGATGGCGCTTGAGCTGCACCACAAAGAGCGAAATAAAAGCTTTTGCTCCATTTTGTTCTTGGTGTCTGTCTTCAATTCCCTATATTACACCTTTCTACCACAGGTGCCGATGGATAGTGTCAAATGTCAAAAAAAGATGAAGGAAGAGAATAAAAAAAAATTCAACCGAGCTTTGACTTCTTTTTTTTTTTTATCAACTCCTCGTTCGTCTTTGAAGCTGAGGAAGCTTCTGACACTTAGAAGAGCCAGTTTTAAGATGATAAATTTCAAGAAGTTTCTTATCTCTTTTCTTTGCCTTTATCGATGATGAAAATATAGGGTGGTGATGTCACGTGATAAATTATATATACGTAAGTATCTGTCACTTTTCAAAAAGGTAGGACGACTAGGAAAGTGATTACAGTAATTGTAATCATTTTCAGAATAGAAACATTTAGAATAGAAACAGAATAGAAACATTTCAGAATAGAAACATTTGGCATAGAATTTCGCTTTGTATTGACATTTTTCTTCTCGATTTAGTGCAACAAAATATAACTCAGACCCTAATTACGAAGTTAATTGAGAAGATTTCAAAATTTTGCAAAAATATTAAGCGAGTTAATGTTAGGAGCAAAATATTTAAAGAACTAATTATTATCATTCTCACAAGTATGTGTTGATATACAAAATGGCCATAATTAAACTGGCAATGCTCAGAGAGTTATGTAGAACGATCTAATTACACCAAAAATAGTTGGAAGAATAAACAAAACGGGGGGGGGGGAGTAGTGCTGTGTAATTGAAAATAGAGTTTTAAAAAATGAAGAATCAATACAGAAATAAAACTACCTTTTATTAAGCACATTCACATCAGGTTCAATGTAGCCGCTGTTTTTGTGGACTACATATTGGATTCTGAGCACAACATTCACAACAGCAGAAAGTAACATGTCTGCAGGAATCTCCGGGTACAGTCTATGATACGTTATCCTTCAACTTAGCAAGCAGCAATCTTTTCTTGTGCTCTGTCGACAACCACTGTTGCAATTTCTTCAATTATATCCTGTGGTACGGGTTCTCGTCCTTTGTCTGACTGAACTTTCAGACAACTTGTTTCCTTGAACTTACTCACAACCTTTGTTTTTAAGTCATTTAACTGACACAGGAGCGTTACAATTACGAATTTTTTGTGATTTTTAAAAGCACCAAGAATGGCTCACACGTTGCATTGGTTAAAGTAAAATAATTCGACAAGTAATGCACGCTCGACTAAAGATAGAGACATTTCAATCTAATTGCTGTACAAGTTACAAGTAAAACAAGTAATTTTTAAGATAATTGTTTCGAAACATAATAAATTGCCTTAGAAGCTGGTATTATGCCAAAGGATGTAAAATGAAATTTGAATAAAGAGCTACTTATGGTCCTGCTGCTTTCCTTAGGACTCAGTAAATGAAATTGCAGATAAAGAAACTTGATCAATGTTAATGTAAATGTTTCGCATTTTAAAATCCCCCCCATATTGAACTTGTTAAATGTGCATAATAAAATTTAATTTTATTTCAGTATTGATTCTACATTTTTTTTAAAACTCCCTTTTCTATTATATAGCGCCACATATTCCCCTAGTGGTGACTTTTGAAGCTAATTTTTTTCGCGAAACCCTTCGTCCCTCGTCTTGTTTAATCGTTCCACTACATTTGGTATAATTCTCGCAATTAGATTGCCCTATAGGACACACTGAGCACTGTTAATTTAATTAAGGTTACACTGTAGATTTATTAACTAATCTTTTGATTAATTAATTAAAAAATTAAGGATTTATTAATTAATTAATCAAAAGAAATACTATTTTGATAAGTAAATAAAGATTCCATTGAATAAAAATTGTATAAATAGCTAATATTTCAATTCACTTTAATCGTGAGAACTCGCAAAAGTATTAAGAATTCCTAAATTTTTAATTTAGAGTTTTACGTATTAGCTTAAAGTTAATAGATTTAAAATATTTTATTAGTAATCCCACGCCTAACTGGTTTTAACAAATAATTACAGAATTTTCTGTAAATGAGCTCCTTTTTCGGAAACAAAATTTGTTTATGCTCAAGAAGAAAAAAAAGTGAAAATTACGAATTGTTCCGAAAATTGTTAAAAAAGGACAATTAAGATGATTATTATTTCAATAGATAAGATTTATTTTATATTAAAGTTTCTGATATGTAAGCAATTTTAACTGAACGAGAATTAATAAAGATATAATTTTTTGAATTTTTCGCTTAATATTCAGAAAAAATAAAAATGAGCAAATGATCTTCATTTTTTCCGTATCAAACTTTTACACTTTAACTAATATAAAATGGAATGAGCAAAATTCGCATTATAATATATTGCTTCCAGAACTCTGAGCATTAAAGAAAAATGAAATAGCCTTGCTGGTAATAAATTAATTTATATTATTTGATAAATGGAACTGGTAAAATTGATTCGATCGTCGAATGCAAAGTAATTAAATCATTCGATAATATTTAAACTTAGTTGATGCAATTCATTTCAGTAATTGACATCTGTGACTCTACGGGATATAACAGCATGACCCTTTTGTACATCTTTTCAAGGCTTGAGTCTGATTATATTATATGTTAACACATCAAACTTTGAAATAACTTTGAATAAACTGTCACGCCGGAGCAGGAAAATTCTATCAAATTGAAGTCTGTTAAAGCAACAACTTTGTGCCATTGATTTGAATATCCTACTGGATGTTTGAATATTTAGCAATATTTATTCTTACTTGGACTGTACTTTCCCAAGTACTAAATAAAATTGTAACGAAACTAAAATCTTTTCTGTAAGCAGGGATAGAAAGCTCTTAATTCAACGTTTCGTTAATATGTATCATTTGATGAATATAAGGAACAGCCTGCTATTTCTGTAATCCTTTTAAAATACTTGATTGATTATATATTCACATGTCAAAATAAATATCTTCATTAATAAAAGTATCCTATGCAAAAAAAAGGAAACTGAATCAATTAAAAATAATCCATTTAAATATACAACTAAATAGTACAGAGCTTTCTCACTTTACAGGGTTTAAGGAAACTTTATCATGCATATTTACTCTATAAGCCACTTTCAGTCACAATTACTAAATTCAAAGTCATTTAATCATCTATCCTTTTCGATTAAATAGATAAACATCTTGCTTTTTAGACAGAGAAGTCATTATTTTTTTGTATGGGTTTCAATGAGAAGGGTGGAGCAGCCCAGGTGTCATCCTCATCACGTGACCTCATCCTTCACCCTGCTCCTAAGTATAATAAATGAATAATCAATCATCAAGTTAAACATTTATTTCCCTCGTAGCCTTCTGAATCAAATACTAGTTTGATCAAAAATTCTATTGGTTTAGTTACTCACGAGTTAATAATTTAATTCAATTAACGAATTAAGTTATATTATATTACCTAACTTTTCAGAAATAAGGTACAATATTCAACAGCAGTTATTCAGTGGGATAAATTAAATATAATCTGCAAATATAATCTGCTTTAATGTAAATTAAATATGACATTATACTTATTACTTAATTCAAATATAAACCATTCTATTTGGGATTCTATAACGTTTCTCGTATAATATCAGCGTTTGAAAACACATAATCTGGTGTAAATGTCTAAAATTTGAAATACACAAAAAACAGCTTTGGAATTTGATTTATACTAAAATCTCATATATATATATATATATATATATATATATATATATATGCGTGCGTGTAATGGTAGAAAAATATACATAACAAATGTGCATGTAAGAAATAAACTTGTGGCGATGCACTTCTAACTTCGACTCTTGCTCCATAACTCAATAAAATACAACTAACTTTAAAAGTCAATTACCTAAAAAAGGACAAACTAGCTAAATATCCCACAACTATTTATTTGACAGCTTTGTAGAATAATGTCTCGGGGATATGTGCTCTCTTTGGTATAGATAGATTCACCCATTCAACTAATACCGAACTAATAGTTTCTTACCAAAATCTCTCCAATTAGGGCTGACTTGATTTCTCGACACCGCTGTGACCACTATCTCCCGTAGCCACTCTTGATATCATCTACCGCTTGTAAGGCAGACACTCAGTGCTAGTCCCACTCGAACTCTATCGTCTAAATTTCCTTTTGCTTTTATACCGTCCTATCTAGCTCATTTCACTTTGTCTCTACCTGCCTCTAATTTGCATAAACACGTTTCATTTTGATTGGGAAGAAATCGTTTATTTTGTGCAATCAATCTCATTTAAAGTTCCCAAGGTTAATGAAGAGAAAATTGAATGATTTATTTCCAAGTTACATAGTTACAAAGTAACGAGCTCAATAAGGTGTTGATCCACCTGTAGCCTGGATGCAAACGGCCACACGACGCAGCATAGATGGATAATGTTCCCTGAAGGTCTCCTGCGGTATTTCTTGCCAAATTTGCTCCAATTGTCAGACTAGGTCAATGACATTTCCTGGTAGGTGCAGTCGCCTTCCCATTATATCTCAGACATGCAAGATCGAAGAGAGATCTGACTGGCCAAGGAAGTGTTTGACAAGCTGTAAAACAGTTCATAATAACACGTGCCGTATGCAGCCTTTCATTATCTTGCTGAAAAATAAGGACAGAGTACTACAAAAGGGACGTTAGCAAAACCGGTTTCAGAATGTCGTCGATGTACAGCTGTGCTGTAAGTGTACCTCTAATGACGATCAAAGGGGTTCGGCTATCAAGGGAAATGACACCTCAGGCCATAACTCCTGGTTGAGGGCCTGTTTGGCGTGCAGTAGTGAAAGCAGGATCAGCACGCTGCCCTGGGCGTCTCCAGACAGGTCTCTGAAGATCGTCAGGACACAGGTAGAAGAGGGATTCATCGCTAAACACTATACGTCCACAATCAGCATCATTCCTACCTGATCGAGCCAAATACCACTGTAAACTGGCTCGACAGTGTGCAGGCGTGAGTTTCAAGTGGCGTAGCGATCGTTACAAGCGTGGATTTTGCTCTATCAGCCGTCTACAAATTTTCATGGTGGACATTTATATGCAGGTTGCATGTCTGATGGTTGATAAAGATGAATTAGGCGCTGTGACAGCTAACATCTGACTATCACTCTGTCCTCCCGATCTGCTGTGGACCTAGGTTGACCACTACCATTATGACGCTGAAATCTGCCATTGTCCACCCATTCTTGCCAACATCTTCTAATCACCGCATCGCTTCGACCCATATGATGAGCGATTTTCCAATTTGCCCAACTTACCTCTTTCAATCTAATGATTCGACCTCTTTCAAACTTTAACAGTTTCTCGTAATGAGCTTGAATCCTGCAGCGCGGCATTTTTTCAGTCGTTGAAAGGTATCCTAAATCGCAATGCTACAGAAAATTTGACCATTAGATTGAGATAAGTTTTTTATACATACCTGCTGAAAGCGCAGTTCCGATGCGCTATAGCTCCCGCTATTCCTTCATTGGACACCAAATTTTAGTCACTTGCATGTTTGGTCCAAATGTCTCTGCATACGAAATTTCATTACAATCAGGCATCTCCTTCTTGGTGCGTCGTTTTTTTTCTTGTTATAGAGTGCATATATATATATTGCAGCGACTCTCTTCTACAACAGTACCAGAAGTTAAAACACCTTTCTAACTAGTCAGATGAGACGTCTTTTCAGCCTAGTTGGTTAGGGCATGACAAAAAGCTACCGATCAACTTTTCTTCGGACCCATTGGTCCAGGGTTAGAAACATCAATGGCATCTAAGGTCACCAAATAAACTAATCGGGTCGAAAAATAACCACCCGATGTTTAGTTTAGCGTCGATATATATATATATATATATATATATATATATATATATATATATATATATATCTGAAAACCTGATTGGCAGAATTTAATAGAGTCGAAAATTTTTTAAAACCTCTTATATATGCACACAAATAATTTATTGCTCAAATATCGTGTTTGGCTAAGATAAATATATTATTTTAAAAATTTAATTTCACTAATTACCTTAAACTACTTCTTGTTTCAGTAAATATGTATTAATAATTTATTTTAAAATAATATCTACATCGTTTCTATTGCTAATCCAAATAATACCTACACATATAAATAATTACCTTTTGTTGAAAAAATCACTGAAGACTTTTAGCATTACTGCCGAAAAAAATGGTTAATTTAAAAAAATGTTTTCAAAAGAAAACTACGTTTATGAGCTAATTATCCTCTTAACACTGTCGAAGATTAACAGGGAAAAAATTCAAGATTGTGCAATTCGTTATCTTTCGCAGTAAAAGCGTAAAAATAGCTCTTGAAGAAGCTGAATTTGTTCTGTTTATAGTGTTTTGTTCTAAAGCATTAATGAAACATTTTAACGTACATTATAAGCATGTGCTCTTAAAACGTAATATTAAAAACATAAAAGTAACTCATTCCTGAAGGAATACACTTATTTTTTAAAGTTATTTATTGGGTGTTTTTTGTAAACTCCTTACGTGAAGAAAAAGATTATACAAAAAATAATTATTTTGAATGCATTTCATATGATACTCTTAGTACTACTTTATATGGTGAATTATTTATTTACCAATAAATGTATTAATAAATATTAAATTAAAATTTATTTTACTGAAATTATTTAACAAAATGATTCTATTAAATTCTTTAAATTAGAATCATCTTTCAATTTTTCCCCTCCTAATCCTTAATGTCTTATACATCAATTAATTTATAGTGAATATGGTATTGCTGTAAGTAATTTTCATTCTTTAATATCTTTCATTCTTTTATTTACATAGACTACGTGACCCTAAAAATGCAACACCAAAAAGGAATGACCAGAAAAATATGAAAAATTTCTGAGCAGACGCACGTCACAATTATGCGAATGATGTCAAATGCTCAGCTCTCCAGCTCACGCTGAAAAACATATCAATGTTCAATAACCTGCAGAATGTTCAATTTTTGTGCCATTATTTCTGCTAGGGAAGTCACTGTAGAAAATTTGGTCTTGTCTCAGACTACGTGTTTAATAGCAGAAAGTACCCGGCCGTCGTGAAGGTATGCAGTTTCAGCACAAATACGATTTTATAAATGGCATGGCGATGAGACAGACAGGTTGGTCCATACAGCAAATCTCAACTGACACACACCTAGACGTGTCCCCATTGCACTGGCTGTGGCGAGGATGGTTGGAACAAGGAAATGTGGAGATTTTAGGAGTGCCAGTGAAGCAGAGTTACGTCATCACTCGAGGACCGACACATCCGCCGGCAAGCGTTGGCCGGAAACCACTTATATATCTATTCTGCAGCATGATCAAGTTCTGGATTTCCCATATCGTATAAAACCATTTCCCGTCAATTGGTAGCTAGTAGTCTGTACTCATAACGTCCCTTAAGAAGATTTTTATTGATCCCATGGCATAGACGCTAACGTTGGCAATGGTGCCTGTCTCGAGCAATGTGGATGACGGTATGGCACAGGATTGTGTTCTCAGATGAGTCACGTTTCTGTTTCTCCAATGATAGTCACCGAGTACAATTGTGTCAATGACTTGGAGACAGGTCCAATTTGGCAGCAATTGTGGAACGCTCTACCAGGCGCCAACGTGAAACCATCATAGTTTGTGGAACAATTGCTTATGATTCCATGTAACCTCTGGTTCATATTCAGGGCATTATGACGTCCCAACGATACGTGAATGATGTACTGTGTCCAGTGATATTCCCCTACCTTCAGGGGACGACCTTTGACCTTTATCAGCAGGATAACGCCCAATCACAGACTGCTCGCATCAGCCAATGTGCTCTGCTAGCTGTACAGACGCTTCCCTAGCCACCATTCTCTACTGATCACTCCTCAATTGAACATATTTAGGATGTAATCGCTATTTGCAGATCCTGCCACTGCCACGTTCAGGAGACAAACTATGGCAAATGGCTGACAGGGAATGTGAGCCATTCCTCAGGATACCATCTGAACTCTCAACGACTCTGTACCTGGAAGTGTTGCTTCGTGTATCGCCATCCATGGTGGTCCCAGGACCTACTGAGCCGACGTTGTTCTCCTTCTGTATTATGCATATCATTCAAAATAAAGATAACTTATTGTTCGTTGCTGTCTCTCTCTGTTTGCAGAGTGTCATCACTTTCTGGCCACTCCATCTTAATGTTGTATTTTCAATGTCGTGTAGCATACACACACACACGCACACACACACACACACACACACACATATATATATAGGCTTACACTTCTTTCGATTTTCAGAAGAAATTTAAGTTTTTTACACATCTAAGTAAGCAATGTAGGGAAGGTTAACAGGCCAAAACTAATTTAACCTCACTATCCATTCCTAAGCCTGAATTTGCTATTCGAAATTCTGTGGAATCCGTTTTAGATTTGCTTTGAATCTAATTTTACATCCTTACGTTATTTCTATCATGAAACGGATAATAATTTTTGTTCTCCGTGGTAAAGTTTTTCCGTGTAATCAATACTCAATTTTATCATGCATCTTTAATGTTTTCTTCTGTAATTGCTTATCACTATTATATCTAAAATAAAGTTAGAGATTTTCTTCTTCCAGATAAGAGCAACGGAAGAATTAGTACCAATAAGGCACATATTTATGTGCAGTTTCAGGTACATATAGAAACATAAATCAGAGAAATCTTAGTTAAAATAACTGGGAACTTAATTTCAGGACCCCTTCTAGTAATAAGGTATAGATCAATCTACAAATCCACATCAGAATAATAGAAATTATTATTTTTAAAAATTTCTTTATAAACCATTTAAAATCCTTGCATTTTGCAGTTCATTAGAAATTTCTGGTATGGTCAGCTGTGAGGAAAATGTTTTATCTCAGAAAAAGCTCGAGAACCTCTGGTGTATAATTTTCATCATTTCGCTACATATTAAGTTAGAACTGTTATCATCATTGGCTTTTGAGTGGCTTTAGGGAGATATTGAACCAAATTTTAAGTAAACTAACAAACAAATAAATTAAACCAGAAAGCACACAAAGAATCGGAAAATAAAAGCAACATCAGAGAACGTTTTCAAATATTTATTTTCGTGAATTTTAAACCTCGAGTTCTTTATTACAAGACTCTTGGTGATTAAGTACTTAGAAGTCATTACAAGAATAATTAATCACAGCTCTCGGACCCATTTAATGATCTTTAGATTTAGTAAAA
>BMAW01097031.1:6691-29785 GCA_019974015.1 Nephila pilipes | reverse complement strand
AAAAAAAAATCATGAAACGATATGGTAATCTTTGTCTGACTAATTGTAGTGAATTCACCCGAACATTTATAGAAATAATATTCATTATTTTAAAATAATATGCTGAAATTATCAGTCAACCAATAATCAAATTGGAATATTCTGATATAAAATTATTGATAACTTATAGATTAAAATACTCTTGTTTTTACTTTTTTGTTATTTTCAGTCATTTGATAAAAATTCGAGAAACTTTTTTAAATTGGAAAACAGAAAAATACACAAGTATTTTAAAAAAAAATCAAAATAATTTTACAGGCAAATCAAAATATTTTTCACAAAATTAATTTACTTTTTCAATTTAGCATATTGCCTTTTGTAATAAAATTTATTTATTAAATAAACATAGAATTTTGTTGCTCGGTTTTAAAGATATCAGTACAAATTAAATTTCAGCTATTTTATGAAAATATTAAAAGTATAAACTAAAACAAGTTAAGTTGAAAAAACAGCTTCCGATTTCAGAATAAACTTCAAAAATATGTATTTTGAACTTGTCAAAGCTTGATAATTTGAAAAGTGAAAATATCGTATAGAATAGAATCTTTTCAGATATGCTATTAACCTCCACTATCCCACTATCGTTAAGATTTTTGTATTAATATTGAAAAATAAGAAGGAAAAATATTTAATATAGTAATAATAATACCTGGTATATTTAATTTAATAGTAATACACACACACACACACACACATATATATATATATATATATATATATATATATATATATATATATAATATACAGATATGTATGTATTTGAATAAAACAACAGTACAGAAATGTAAATGCGTAACTTAAGCGCATTTGCTTTATATATAGTCATATAAATCATTCAATTCTTGTGAACACAATCTCCATTCTCTAGCACTGCTATTCAATTTCATTTCCATCATATCCCCAAGAACCTTAAACTCAAAAGCGAATGTTCAATTCCATTCGTGCGAAATAGAATTTCGACCCAACTCCTTAACTTCCAATCCCCTCCGCCTACGAAATCAATAATCAAAATGCATTAATAGGGCGCGCAATGTTCGCGGATATGTCGTAATTACGCCGAACTTAATTCCAGAAATTATTTTAGCCTTTTGATAAAGATCGAAGCAATTTTCGTCGGTTCTCGCATTTAATCGGGAAAATTCGGACGTTTATCAGAGTCCTAAGCCGAACAAAGATGGAACGAACCAAAATCTTTGAGGCTGTTAAATCCCGTTTGTCAATTGGAAGTGTCCACCGAGAGCGAGTAAAGCGATATATTTAATTTAAATCTCAAACGTGTCCAGTGAAGGGATCGCCACTCTGCAATTACGACTGGAGGGTTGGCGACAGATGGCCACGGATTCGAATCTTCGCCCTCCGCACCCCCTAAAAATCGTCTGTCGAATGAAAAGAGCATAAGGGAGGCAAAAGGACTAGGGGGGATTTATAACTGCATGCCCGGTTTAATCGGAATCGACTGAGAAACAAACTTTCGACGGGGCGAAAGGGACATTTGGTGGAACCACTGGACTGAAAACAATGTGGCAGGAATGTGTTTATGTTTCCTTTTCGGACTACACTGACGATATGATTTTTCAGAACTCTACTGAAGGTTTGATGTGAAGAGAAAGTATACTTTGTACCACTCTTGGTGGGAATGTGGAATAGAGATGGTTTTTGTTCTTATGAAATTTGTATGCTGGTTTTAGTGCTTGAATGGAGAGGAAATAAAACCTTCTAGGATCGCATTCTTTTATGTCAGTGATATAAAACGTTGCTAGTTTTCTTCGCGAAAGGTCGACCACATGGAATGCGTTAGAATACAAAAGAAACATTGAATACGAATAAAAATGTATAAGTACTATGAAATGGATTGAGATTAATATATCATCCATCTTATAAGATTAAAGATTAGATGTTTGAAAGAATGAAGTATTGATTCATCTGTTTAAAATATTTGATTTTATAAGAAGTCCGAATTTTTGATTAAACACCAAATTTTAAAAGACACGAATGACTAGCTTTTTCTTTACTTTTGGAAAAATATCGATTAAAAACTCCATAATAAGCTACTTTAAAAAATTTCATAAGAAAATCGGAAAAAGCGTTTATTTTAAGAATTCAAAATGGTAAAAATTAGCATTTAAGAAAATCTATATTAAAAAGAAAAATCTCTCAGGATAAATATCTTTGTTCACTTGAATACACTCATAGATCCTATCAAAGATAAGAGCTAGGAATTCTAATGTATTTGTAGCATTTGCTAACATATTTCAAACAAAAAAAATTAAGAAAATAGAGATTTTCTTAAAGTTTATTGCAATGTTCATTTTAAATTTGGATGTAAATCTTTCACAAAAAAAATAACACATTTTTCTTTAAAACATAAACCTTGATCTGTCTCTCCGAAACAATGCAACAAACAATTATACGAAAATTTGTGAAATTTCAAATATACACTTTTAAATTATTACTTTTCAAAGGCAGAAAGTTTCTTGAAAATTCAAAATTTCATAGGAAATGGATCTAAGCTTTTCATATATTTTGCTTAATAATGTTAATGCACATGGTAATAAAATTAAATATGGAGTTCATACACTATTCTAAAATGCCAGGAGTTGCTGGAAATTTTTTTAAAGAATTCTACTGAATGTATACAATTAGATTCATTTGGCATAGCTAATTTGTTTTACTTGTTTTTATTTTAAAAGATACACATTAATTTTTCATCCTTGAATTTTATGATTTTAAATGGCGTGGAAAAAGAGTTACGATTCAATTTAAGTTCGAATACAATTTGCAACTGCAGTGCCAGAGGTGATGAGGACATTAAGCACATTCTATTTCTATGTTCAAAATTTGTCTCACAGAGAAATATTCTTAAATTAGCTTTGAAAAAATTAAACATTAACTGGCCTCCAAATCTTTGTATTTTAATTTCTAGTAAAAGTTCCTTCATTCTTTTTATCAAATATATTGAAGATATTTATAATCCTTCTTAATTTTGTTTGTACATTGTTTAGTCAGATGTTTTCTTTTTTTCTTCTTTTGTTTCCTGTAATATATACTATTTTATACTTACTTCTGTAAGCCCTGTGTGATATTTAGTGTTACACAGGGACTTTGTTTGTTCAATAAAAAAATTGTCGCTAGTTCACTCAATATTTTAAAATTTTGTATTTGTTGTTGTTTTTAATTTTTTTTTTTTCTCTCTTTGATTTTGTTTTATAAAATTAATTTTTTTTTCTCTTCTTTTTTACAACATTTTGCGATTTTTTTAGACTTTAAAATTATTTTACATTAGAATTATTTCTCTCTGCTAGATGAATTGCTATATTTCCGGTACTAATAAGGCGGGAAAATATTGTCACATTAGTATTGGATTTGTATTTTGTTGCCGCAAAGCAATTCTGTTATGTTCGTTTTAAAATTTTCTCAGTATGATATATTAAATTTTTGATTGTTCTTTCTCTATTTTCATTTGTTAATATTTGGGTATTTTTCTTTGTCTGTATGTACTTTATTCACTTGTTTTTCTATAACGCAATACCGTATTTTCTCATTTAGTTTTGATTTATTTACTTACGGAATTTCCATATTTTTCTGTAGACAATGTTTAGCCAGTAAATCGTGTTAAACTTGCTAATCTCTCATAAACTATATTCAAAATGTAGAACTGTTACATTTCATTTTCTTCTTTCGCTTCTTTCTCTACTTTGCTTTTATTATTTTACATGTCTCGGCTCGTACTTTATTATCTTTTGAAGTTTATCATATTACTATAATTATCTGGTATTCTTTCATGTGTCTTTATTCTCTTTCTTAATTTTTTTGTGGTAAAACTTTCTTTCTTCTAGATTTTTATAATTTAAAAAAAAATTTCTTTAACTTTTTCCATAATCTAAAAATGTATATGAACGTTTCCTTAGCAATTTTAATTCTTTTAAAATTATTTTGTTAATTTATATATATATATATATAACATAAATGTGTAGGAAGTAAACGATATGATATTTGGCATCGTTTTGTTCTTTAAATGTTAATAATATTTAGTCCCTAATCCCTTTAAATAACTTCACTAAAAATAAAACTTGGTTATTTACTAGAAAAAAATCAGTTCTATTTTTTTACAATTCAGTAGATATTGAGTACATCGATTGTTTTCATGGCCTATATAAAATTAATGTAATTTGCTATTGTAAACATTTGTCGAATGTTAAAAGTGTATATCAGTCTAAAAGCCTTCCCATTGCAATCAACAATGTTCTCTAGCTCCAGGATAATGCAAAACCCACCAATACAGGTGTAATACAAAAAAAACTAAAGACATTTTATTCAGCAACACTCGAACGTCCTTTCTGTAGTCCGGACTTAGCACCCTATGGATTACCATTTGTTTTAATTCCTTATCTTTTCCTTTTAATGCTTTATCTCAAACAAGCCTAAAGAGAAGAAACTGAATGAAGTAGAATAGTTTTGGGCAATTGGTTTCGTACATGCTGGACCTTTTTTAACATACAAGAAAAAAAAATTTACAATTCGTTGGAGAAAATGTGTAAATTTGAATGCAGGATATATATACAGAAAGATAACAAAGATGACATTTTGGAAAAGATCTTTTAAAAAGTGTATATATATATATATATATATATATATATATATATATATATATATATACTGAAAATTTATGAAAGAATAATTTAAAAAATTTAAAAAGACAAAAATCCAGAAAGAAAAGTAACAATGAAAGAAAAATAAATGAAGAAATGGTACCTAGCAAGCCAAAAAACAATATCGGGCTGAGGACCAATTAAGCGGGGTTAAACTAGTTTAATGGTACCAACCTTCCCCCTTTGCGACTTGATAGGCTGAATTAGGAAATCCAAATTGCAAAAGAGTTCATGATTAAAAGATGCAAACAAATTCAGCGACAAAATCTACAAAAATAAAATCTATAGTTCCTGGTAGGCTGAATTGGGAAATCCTAATTACAAAAGAGTTCAATGATTAAAAAATGCAAAAAAAAATTCAAAAAAAATTTTTTAATGATAAAATCTACAAAAAATAAGATCTATAATTCCAAAAATTATCAACAAATCAAAATATAAAAATTACTTACAAAATTCAAAGAAATGAAGATTCAAATATGTGAGTAGTAAGACGGAATTTTCTTTAAGCTTCAAGATGTATATCACATATTCAAAATGAAAAAAAAGTATAACACATCATCACCATATAAATTGAAAAAAGATTTAAATCATTGTTTGATTGGTAATAAAATGTAAAAGGATGCAAACAATTGGTTGGTAATAAGTTGTATGGTAAAGGAGTATAACGGTCCAGAGAGTGAGTAAAAATGTAAGCTGTGTAAATGTAAATACATAAATAAATTCTTCACAGCTAGACCACTAACAAGCCGACTTTGTGGACCTATTGTTGTGGGGTGGATTTGAAATTGGATCACGATTCGCAAAGATGTTTAATATATTTGTGATGTATATAAGTATTTAAGAAATTTATTGGATAATCATGATCCAAACAGTTGTTGAAGAATTTTTTAATGTTATTAAACTTGTCTATTTTATGTGTGGTTAATTTGTTATTACTTAATAAAAAGCCCAATAAAATATTCCTATAAATGGATCTATGTAGATTACTGTTCCAAAAAGGTATTTTAATTATATGGAATTCGAATCTCTCTCTTTTATCATAAATATTACTATTTAGTCTATTGTCAACTATTTGCAAATCGAGATCTAAAAATTCTACTTTATTTGAATTAAGATTAGTTTTTAATAATTTGAGATAATTAGGGTAAAATGAAATATTTGGTTTAAAATCCTTAGTTTTACCTAAAATAATTAGATCATGTTTATAACGAAAAAGAAAGTAAGAATCATTGTCAATCTGTTTTAATTCATTAAAATGTAAATAAAAATTGGCCAGACAATTACTAGCTGGACCTCCCTGAGGGAGACCCTGAATTTGTTTATAGAGATTTTGACCGAAAACTATAAAATTCTCTTGTAATACAAGTTTAAAGAGAGTATTGAATTTTTCCTGTTTTATTGTATGATTAAAATGATATTTATTGTATAAAATTTCAAGAACCTTAATTAAATCTTGAATATCTATTGAGTTAAAAAGGTCTTCAAAATCATATCCATGTATGGAGAATACCTCTTGTTCCTTCATGTTTTTGACAATTTTTAAAACTATTTTTAATAATGGCAGTATTTTCAATATTGTCAATAGATTTTTGAAGAATGGATTGTAGAAGTTTGCCAGATTTAGTGATATAGGTGTTATATCCATTCGTAATACTTCGAAATTTGACAGGATTTTTGTGAAATTTTGCCGTTAAGAGAATATATGGAAATTTAATGTTTGTAAGATGTAAACCCACCTTCTTATTGAATGCCAAAAGACGATTATTTATTTCTCTGTTACTATATTTGGATAACTGGAAAGCATTATGTTATTATTCATTACATGTTCACTCAACAATTTATCATAGTAAAATTTGCAAATAATTGCATAATTTGCAGGAACCTTATCTACATAAACGATAACAAATTCCTTCTGCAAATCATCTATCTATATATATATATATATATGCATGTGTGTGTGTGTGTGTGTGTGGACTCTGTTCTAGTATTTTAGCATTAGATAGAATAGGACAGAATTGATCAACGAATGATATTCCCATGTTTCGAAGAAAGCAAAGAAACAGATAAATAAAATCATAAATAAAAAGAAAATTTATTAATGTACAACATATTCTTTAAATAAATTTGCTTACAATCACTAAAAAGATACCTATAATTAAGTGAAAAGGAACTATAAACAAAACTAAAATAATCAATGAATCTCCTATAATTATTGCTTGTGTGAGATTCTTTAGTCTGCTACTTTACTTTAATTGAAATATTTTTTTCCCTATTTCCTATAATGGTTTAATATAAAGTGGAAGATTCTTCTCATAATATCAATTTTTATAAAGAACTACTTCCGGAAATGCGTAGTTAAAAAAAGGTACTTTTAACACATATTTCTTCAAAGGAATCAGTAATTAATCTATTAAAAATTTTTTACTGCATTGTACTTACGTCAATCCAGATTTATCAAAACATCTTAATTTTTTTTGAGTAACTGAAACTTGAATTAATAAAATGCGTGCTAGAGAATTGAAAATTTCGCAGAAAGTGAACAAAGCTAGATTGAAACGTCCAGTGCTTTTCACAGGATATGCTAAAGCAGTTTCGAGGGATTGATAATCGTTAGGAAGCAGTGATTGTAATCCACTTGATACTAATAGTATTCCTACGAGAAATATTTATGAATAAAATTTTCTTGTAATGAATATTTTCTAATTGAAATCGTGTTGTATATTAACCAGATGCAAAAAAATAACCATCGTTTCGTTTTTCGATATTTCTTAATTTATTAATTCACAGCTGACTGTACCTTATTTTTAAAAATCTCTAATTAATCAGGGGACAAATGAGAAGAGTTGTATAACAAGATAAAACTATACATAATATTTAAACGAGGATAGCAAATGTTATTTATCACATTTCTCTCTGTTTGTGCATTAACCGAAGGTACAATACTGTCACAAGTATTGAATATTTAACATCCTAAGAAGATTTCAATATACATGTTACTAAATAATATTCTGGTTGTTCAAATGATGAGTTATCTCCCGAAACAAAAGAGTAAATGAATATTTAATTAAAGGGAATATTGTCTGGTGACGTGACAAAATCTTTAGGGAAATTTCTTTCATAAGTTTGAAATAAATAATAACTATCTTTTAATGAATTTCAATTACATTTATCCAATTGCTTTTGGGAATGCTCACTTAAATACTGACTAAAGTGTAAAGCTACATGATTAAGAAATTATTGTTCTTGTAAAATTATATGTGCGAATGGTAATTAAATGAATTAATTAGTTAAATAAATTTTAACGTCGTTTGTAATTAATTCATAATCATTAGAAATTAAAACGGATTTCTTTTAAGTGACCTTTGTTTCTGTGATATGATTTTCCTTCTCTTGAGCTTCTTGCTCTCAATTTACAATTAGTCTTACACAATTATTCTTTACAGAATTCACATTTCAAGAACTTTGAAAAAACAGGTTCTTCAATAATTTTCTATGATATTCAACAAAATAATAGTTGCATCCCAAACTTTTCATCGATTCAAATTGAATTATTACACTTGAATAATAGTTACCTTGACAGTTGAACTTAAAAGTCAAAATATTGTTATAAAAAAATACTCGAATTCATGCCATCTTCAGTCCTGACTTTGCCTCTTAGATTAAAGAAATTTATATTTATTTGAGGGGGGGATTATCTCTACATTTTCTGCATTTTTTTTCTTCCTACTTTTAAATAATTTTTCTTTAAAAATAAATATTTAGTGCAATTAATGCCTTGCAAAAGTTTGTTTTGTTTTGAAATTTGTTGTTATTTTTAGAAGTTGTCTTTGCATATTTATTAAATTACGAATGTGAAATAATTTTGCTCTTTAGACATTCTTTCTTAGTGATCAACTGAAAGTTCAAAACTTAGCGAGAATATGTTGATTAATTTGCAACAATAATTAATAATTTAATGTGAAACTTTATTATCAGTTTATATATTTGATAAGATATATTGTTATTTTTATTCCTTTAAATAATTTTTAGATAATTTTTGGGTATTTCATGGATTTCTTTCAATCATTTTCAAGTATTTCATGGATTTCTTTTAATAGTTTATAGGCAATTACTATCCATGTACTTATAAAAATTAATAAGATAAAACGAAACAAAAGTAAACACAGAATGTAGAAGTTACAGAATTTTTTATGTATTCTGGAATGAATTTTTTCCCCATAAAATCAAGAATCTACTTGTAAAGAAAAAAAAATTATTGTTTAATCTGAACTATAAATTCAAGTGATTTATTTCATCTTGACACAATATTTTCAGGTATTACGTACTAAACAAACCAAAAAACAGAAACTAACAAAAAAAATTTGTAGTAATTTACTTCAACAATTTTCTTATGCTGTATTATTTTTTAGGATAAAGCCACTTTGACCCTCTGTTATCAATTGGTATTGGTAAATGAAACAAACCAAACAACACAAAAAATGCAATTTCCAGAATCCATTTTTCTAAAAACAGGCCAATCAATCCAGAACGGCAGGTTAAGCCGCTTGTCAATTCCAAGAATTATGTAAAAATTTCAGCAGAATTTCAGCAACGCAGGCAGATTTCATGAATGTCCCCTTATGCTTGGGTTTTCATGAGCAAAAAGCTTGTCAACAACAATACTCACCAAAACGTGAATGATTCAATAATGGTTGTGGGGTTGGAAATCTAAACTTCTTATTCAGCTGTTACAAAAGAAAACAGGATTTTAGGCATTTTGTGGTAAATAGGGCTATTTTCTTGATTGTGCTGTTTGCTCCAGGACTGGCGTATTAGCCTCATATAAAAAGAGTCCAGGTGTCGGTAAGTACCCTTGACGTGTAAGGCAGCACAATGGACGCAATGTCGCTCTTTGTATCCCTAAACACCCCATTCGTATAAAAGTACTACAATTTATTTGTCGTTCTTACTACCATTTATGAGAAGAAATAGAGGGGGATTGATGGATTTCGTTGGGTTTTCCGCTTCGGAAGTTAACTTTCGATGATGCTGTATTTGTATTGATGTTCAGATCGAATTAAGAAGCACAAAAAAAAGATGCTCGTAAACAAAAATTTGAACCCAAAGATTTGATATGTTCTTCAAGAAGATTCATATATTGTTCTAATTATATGCGGAATGAAAAACCAAAATTAAAATTTACAAAAGAGGTTTTATTTGAATTCCTTACTAAAATAATTCAATTTTTGGAATGAGTTATTTCCCATACTATTGTATAATTCCTGGAGGTATTCATTGAATCTGTAAAACATGCATTGAATTTTAATGTTCGTTTTTTTGCGGATGGATATCGATCGAAAGGAACTATGTAATATACAAGTAACTTTATGAAATAGTATTCCCACACACATCAAATTAAATTATTAATGATACTATATTTTATCACAGAGTGGGGAAAACAACGTATAATTTTATTGCATTCCAGAAACGGAATATTATTTCCTATCTTATATGTTAGACTTCTTTTCCATTTTATAAAAATAAATAAACGATTCCAGTTAAGCAAACTTTAACATTTTTTACGAAATAAATTGAATTATCTGTTCAATGGAAGTGATGATTGTTGCTAAGTTAATAATTATAAACAAAGTAATGAGACATGAAGAATGTAAACCACCAAAAAAAGCTTTATTTTATATCTTTGAAATTCGTTCTTAATTTACCGATTAATTTTGAAATATTTTACTTTGTTCTACCAATTCTACTTTTCTTAGAGAACCCAAGCAAGTTTTTTGTAGGTGTTTATTTAAATACGTCCGTACCATAAATGAGCTACATTTTCTAATTCTATACTTAATGGTGTGTTCAAATACAGCCGTATAAAATGTTAATGGGGAAAGAAGAAGATTTTTAGGACACCTTTCTCTTAAAGTAGCTGAATCAAATTTAATTTGGAGTGCATAGAATTTGGATTTTGGAATAAGTTGCCAATTCGCAAGTTGATTTAGTTCCAACTTGCATTTACTTTCTACTTCTGTCAATTTGTATTATGTTTATTTCAAGTCTAGTTACCTTCTTTTATCGTAACTCTAAATCTGAAAGGTTGTGAGATTTTTATTTAAATAAATAAATAAATAAAAGATTTTAAACCGTCTCTTGTGATTGTCGGACTCTTAGAGCTCTGTAATATTAAGATAATTAAATAATAAATTAGATCATAAATTTTCCTCAGTTTCAGAATTCTTTTTCACATTGCAATAAGTGCAAGTGTTTGGCATGTTCTTTCTTATACGAAATCTTACCAACTTAATATCATTCATGTAAAAATTTCTGTGTTCTGCATTTTTTCCCCTTGGAACCATTGATTTTAATACATAGATCCAACTGAGATGTCAATTATCTTAAAATTTCAAATAAGTATTACTTAAGTTTTCAATAAGGCTTCTGATTATAAATAGGTAAAAAGTATGATTATATTATCAATAAGATCCATTTATAATATCAGTTAGAGATAGTCAAATACCTTACAATAAGACTGGAAAAAAATAGATCACCTGGAAGGAATTTTTTAACCTTTTGAAGGGCGTATTGTAAAAAATTAAAAATACTAATGAAACTATTTGAAAAATATTCTACTATGAAATTATGCATAAATAAAATAGTTTTAAAGAATCGACGTCCTCACTTTTCCTTCGAGGAGACCTGGCTACAAGCGTACCAGAGACCAGCGTACGCTTCAGTTATTTCTGTGCCCTCTTTTATTGTTAGATAGAAGTGAAAGAAATCCTCCCATCAAGTTTTGAAAAAATTACCCTTAACTTTATGCAAGAAAACAATCATGAAAAATTTCAAAAGTTCTATGCAAAGTTTTGAAAAGAAAATATTTAGCCGCCAAAGGTATGCTTTTTTATAATTATTATTAAGTTACTCAATTAAATATAAGAATTAAAGTGAACGATGAAGTATCGAGAAACGAACAATAGTAAACTTTTCCAATATTAAAATTAAAGCAAACGATAAGTTATTAAATTGAATATATTTAAGCTGAATGTAATTAAAATCGAAGCAAACGGTAAAAAACTGAAAAAGTGATTTGGTAAGCCAAAAGTGATCTATTTAATACGATAACCCCTTCGATGGCTTGTAATAGTAAATCAATATTAAAATCAGTAAATCAATATTAAAATCATTTGACCCTAAAACATTCCACGAAGGAAGCCAAACCAAAAAGACGCAGTTTGAAATTTTTGAGGCAAAAAAGAAAAAAAAAAAAGTCTGCCTCACAGCTTAATATTCTGAATAATGTTATTTATTTTCAGTCATATCTGGATTTCAATTTACGTATGATTTAAGGTAATACATAAATCAATAAGTAAATAAAATACTTAATTTTTATATTTGTTTTTCTTTAATCCAATAAAAAAAAATAGGGGAAATTTATTATGACATACTTTTGAAAATTTAGTTTATTTGTGGTAAAAGCAGGTAACAGACATATATTGCACATATTTTATTTCAATCCAATAAAAAATTCATTAGAAATTTATTATGGCATATTTTTGAAAATTAAGCTCTTTACTGGAGAAAGAAGGCATAAAAAATATTCGCAAAAACAAGAGATATTTTTGAAAAGTGGCTAGGTACGAAATTTTTGGGTTACCTAAAACAATAGCCCCTTGGGTGACTAATATACGGTCACGTCTTGCAATCGGTGCGCCGCAAAGTCGGTGCCAGAATCACTAGAACGTAACAACTGAAAGAGGATATTGTTGTTAAATAAATAATATATGTTAATTTCAGTTATACATTTATTTTTATTTAATTTTCATATATAATTTTCATTCACTGGAATTGGCAAAAGAAAAATTTAATTGCGTATGCTTGAAATAAATTATTCTAAGCCAAACATTCCAGAAAATGTAATTTTTCAGGTAAAACTGGGAAATAATTACGCATATTTCTTACTGTACCGAAAGAAATGTGCTATTGATTGAAATTTTTAGTATACATATAACACACTTGCATGCTATTGTTTGACAAAGTCCTTCAACTGCTAAAATCCTGTACATTAAGAGAGAAATATAGTATCGAGAGAAAATATTTTGGTGAAGAATAAGTGAGCTATAATTATTTCATGAAATTAATTGATTCTACCAAAAAAAAAAAGTTACATTATTGAAATAGCTATGAGGGGAATTATCAAACTATTTGACAATTCTTGAAAATATTCCTTTATATAATTCTTTCATCGTAAAAGCTCCAGTTCTGGTCTGCTATTTTTTCTCATTTCAGTTTTCAATTTTTAGCTGAGATAAAAAAAAAAAAAAGAAAGAAAGAAAATTAAGTAGATATTTGAACAATGTATTATCACATCCCAACGTTAATATATTTTCTCCATCAACTTCACTAATTTTATTCGCTTATAATAATTTTTTAAACGAATGAGAATTTTAGTTTTTAGAGAAATTAATTTTTTTCCGATAAAATGTGATTGTTATTGAAAAATGATTGTTGAATTTCTTATTTAAAAAGTGAATGCGTCTCTCAAAGGGAACGCGTCTTTCTCTGGGGTAACCGAGCGACATGGGTCGCTAGTTTTCAGTCTTATCGTAGATCTCAGCCCTCATTCCTCAAAAAGACCCGTCTTGCAGCGCAACTGAAGCATGTTTAACCAATCGGAGCTCAAAATCCTCTCAGTGGCGCGGTGGGAAAGTCAGGAGAATTGGGTGTCCGAGAGATCTCACAGATGTCATTCTCGTAACTTGATCGTAACTCAGTAAATTACGTCACCAATAATCCACGGTTGCCTCTCAATGCAGCTTTAGTGACTGTTTATTTATTGAGTTATGCAAATGTTACTTTTATTCAGTAAAATAAAAAATAGCTAAGTAATAAAAATACATTAGAAAAACAATTAAAATTAGCCTTTTTAATTACGTTTTAACATGTGCGAACATTTTTAAAACATTTATTTGGTTTATAAAAGACCTTCACCTTTAGTAGTAAGCTCATTCGATGAAAAATTTTCCATGGCATTATACTGGGTAGCCATCATCTTCCCAGTCTATACAACCGGTTCAATGAAATGAAAATTAATTAGCATAAATTAAGCGTAATTCCGAGTTTTAGGCACCACAGAAGCAATTATAATCAAGAAAAGGAAATATTTTCTTGAAATTCTGAATACATTTCTTTTATTTTCATGGGCAAAAATTCTAAAACACAAAAACATTGCCAATGTCTGCAACAAAATGAATAAAAACAGGAGATATGACATAAAGTTTAATTATTGAATGAAATATTAAACTAAGAGTTAACGATAAATTATTAAAGCAGACAATAATATTCTGCTCGTATATTAAAATAAAAAGACTATAAATATAAATAAAATATATTTTAGGAATGTAAATATAGCGTAAGGAAAATTAAATGTAATTATTATAATCATAATGTGTTATATTGTCAATCTTTTGAGTCTAACACCAAGTATCCTTTATTTTATATCCACGAATTTTTTTGTTGACGCCATTTTCTCAAAACAACATATCGAAACATTTTAATAAACATTTTTATTCAATCATGAGATTCAGCAAAAATCCTTAGGCTGCAATTTTGAAATAATAACAAATAGATAAAAATATTATAAGTTCGAATTTCCAATTTATATTTTTAAATCAAGTGTTAAGATTTTCCAGTTCTTTTAGGGGATTTTAGAACTTTTATTTCAAATGTTTATTATTTTATGTGTTCTTCAAATTAATCTTTCTATTGCGTTATACACATCAATTTGCCTGCTCTACATTTCGATTACAATGGCTAATATATAATTATAAAATAAGAATTTAATACAATTATGGCAGTTTTATACTTTAAATTTCAATGCTTATGAATTCCTTTTTTCAAGTCAAAGTCTTTCCCTCACTTCTATCTAGATTCACTTTCTGATTTGCTCAAACCTTATAACGGGGAACTATTAAAGTTAAAAGATAAAACCCCATTTATGGTAAACTTCTATTTACTTGAAAACCATCACCGAAATCCCTGCTAAAAATAATCCAGCAACCTTGTTCATCTATTTGCATCACTAATTGTTGATCTCAGCCGTTAACATGATCGGGGGTCTCACTTTCACAACCCGAGTTATATTCCCCTCTCGTCGGATATACGTTACGCAGCAGTTACACTTGACTTGTCGCTATCAATAGGGGACTTGAGTGAACTCGTCCTTTACCATTGTGCTTCCCGAAATCGAATTGGAATCCATCGGAGCTTGAGGAACGTTTTTTTTTTCATACCTCCAACCCACCCCTGGGTCTGGAGGCAAAGCACTCGATCAGTCTGTAATGCAAATGTGGGAAAGTGAAAATTTCCGTAGAACAAATCACGTATGAAGTGATGGGGATTTATTATGTCTTGCTGGAAAGAGAAAGAAGCTTACTAACGCAGCTTCCGTTAGCCTGAATTTCAGGATTGCTTTCTGGATGAAAGCTAGCGAATCTGTTCCATTTTTTTTTTTTCATTTAAACCCTCTTTTTTATAGATAAAACAAAATAAAAATGCAGTTGCTGTTCTTAATTTCTTAAGGCTTATGTTTCTATTGAACATTATTGTAGAAATTATTAAATGGTATCTTTTTTTGTATCTGGAAATTCAGTTCATGTTACGTAATAGGATTTATGTCATAGGTTTTGTAAAAGGATTATATGTTCGGTTAAACATAAAAAAATATAATTAAACAAAAAAGAAATAAAATTCAATTGCAAAACATGAAGTAAATATATCATATATAAAAAGAAGAGTTATTACAGTAAAAATAATACTATCAAAAGAAATATTTTTAAGAATATGAAAAAAAATATTATTGATTCGTCATTTTCAAACGCAAATATCAATGACCTAAGAATTTGTTTTCTTTCATGCATTTGCTACAGGTAAATATATCTGTATTGCAAAATTCACTTTTTTCCCTCGGTGTATAGAAATTTTTTTCGATAAACACAAGCTGTTTTAAAAGTGAAAATTCAGAGTTGGCTATCATATCGATAGACACACACACACACATATATATATATATGTATATATACATATGTATGTATGTATATACACAGCGTATGTATATACATATGTATGTATGTATATATTATATGTATGTATATACATACATATATGTATATATTATACATACATATGTATGTATATATAATATTATATATATATACATATATCAAACTCATTCTTATGCAGTAAAAAAGTAGGATGCATTAATTCTTGTCAACAAATTAACAAATTTATTTTTCCGCTAACTATTAGCCTTTGGACATTTTCTCAAATACTCGTATAAAACATATTTATACACTAAATCAATTACATTTTCATCACAAACTTAATAACAATATGTTAAATGATTTGATAGTTTTGTGTAAAAGTACTAAAGAAATATACTGAACAATTCTGAGAATAAAATGTCCCTTTAACAGAAAATAAAGTATAGTTAATAACAAGGAAAAATTATATCGTTTCTTATAAAGTCTATTGTTTCTTTTAAAATTCTATAACTCATTTCAGAGAAAACTCACAAGGTTCATTGTACAGAATTCTCCAAACAAGTTCAATTTTAATAAAAAAAAAATCCAATAAAACGAGGTTCAGAAACTCGAAAAAAGGTTTCTCGTGTTTCTGAAAACATTTTCAACATTTACTACGTTTATCGAACCATTTGTTTTGAATTGAAACTTGATGTAGTTTTACTTGCATGCTTAATTTGCCTCGCGAAAGCAATTCAGAAGTCGTTTTAATTGCAACATAAAAAAATATTCGCCTTTTGTTATAGTAAAATATAGATTCATGTAACAGCCATTACTGATTGTACTTTCTTGCTTCAAAACATTTTCCATACTTCCATCATAAAAGAATGATTTAAAAGAAATGTTGTTAGTATCGGAAAACAATTGTTTCCACATACTCATAGCGATGTTTTTTCATAAAAAGTGCCGAAAAAGGTACACGCTTTTTATAACTTATGGTGAAAAACACTAAAACAAGAGGAAAATTTGAAATAGATTGATATGTAGTTGTTCTTCAAATGACGCACTGAAATATTTTATATTTTTCATATGGATTAAAAAAATCAGAGTATTTTGTCAAGCCTTTTTATGTTAAAAGTTTCCATTCTTTATAATGTACATGCAATAAAAATGGTGGGTAATGTAATACTGTATAATTAAGTAACTGTAAGAATATTTAAAGAATAATTATGAAAAATAATTTCTTAAAATGTTGACTAAAAGGAAATAGTATTCAAAAAAATTTACCATAAAAATTGAGAATACGGAACACAAAAGCTCATTTATAAAATATATATTTAAAGAAAATTATATCACTGATTAAAAGATATAACTGAGTCATTCATATTAAAAATTCAACTAAGCATCCTTCGTATAATGTTTCCACCGCATACTGTACATATCAAAGAACATTTTTTCTTGGAAATTAGAGAAATTTTATCAAGAAAACTCAAGAAAAGCTTAACTCTTTTCGTACGTATTACTCTGCTTTTAATTATAAATAATATTTTACATTTTCATAGTGTATTTATATAGATATTCTCACTCATTTTCATAAAAATATCCATTGTTCATTTATGATTATTATACTGTTTGCTAAATTTATTAATATATTTATTTATATTTACTTATTTATGAATATAATTTCATAGGTATATTCGTTGAAACCCATGCCTAAATATGTATATTTGTGTGATTATCTCAATTGCAACTTTAGGGGGTAGACGTATTACGAGAATGCGTACAAATCATGTAAGAAATTTTTTTTCGGTTACATTTTTTTTTCAAAAACGCATGGTTACTCGAGTCTTCTGAATAAACTTTCATTGATATTTTGTAAAGGTGAATAAACACTGAACAGAGATAGAATTTTATACGTTAATGTAAAATTTTCTATAATAAAGAGTACACGATACATAGAAAATTTGTCTGAAAACAAAAACAGGTTTTAAAAAATAGCTTAATAAAGTTTTTTGGTATAATTTAACTAAGAGGGAATATATATCTATATATATTCAGAGAGTGGTATTGCATGAATCCTATTTATAAAATTAGACTTAATTACAACTTAATTGTACATTTCAGGGGAAAAATTTACATCAATCCCTCAGTTGGGTCTTATTAAACGTCACTCAGAAGCGACAAGTGAGATATTGGAGACGAACCTCGTAATTTTCAACCTCAGTCAAATGACGAGGATGATATCTGAGTTAGCACCCCCTCTCCTAACTTCAACATCACTCCATCACTCGACTGATTTAACGTGCCATCAGCTTCGGCTACACGGCGGGTCTTTAGTAGCACAAAGCTCGAGCCACAGATTTGACAAAAACCGAAATTCGCGACCTAGACCACAAGGCTTCCGCTGACACTTCTTCAATCCTTCAAGTTTAGGTTCAGCTGAGTAATAGTGTTAGCAATGAAGAAGTGTATATTGTAGAGAAATTATGAACTGATATTTAAAATTTGGATTATACAATAATTTTTAACTGTTTATTTTCCAGATCTTCATCAAAATATTTTTTTACACGTTGCAATTTGTTCAATTTTAGTTTATTCAAATGCAATTGAAACTTTCTCATTATACAACGGAAATTGTGATATTTTTATCATTTATTACTCATGATCAATTTAGCTCTTTAGCTTAAATGCTAGATTTGAAAAAAAAAAAAAAAAAAAAAAGAATGACGCACTGAAATAGATTTTGTTTGAAAAGGAAAATACTTTTAACAATGAATTTTCTTGAATTCAAACATAGAAAAAATGTCTCAACGTACAGAAGAGAATTTTTAATGTAGAAATGTCTTTTATAAAGATATATAAGAAATATTTAAAATTCTAATTTCTCAACGCTAACCATAAAGAAAATTCATTTAATTGCCAATAAGTTTTTCAATGTGGTTTTCAAGTATTAAAAGAGTGAAATTCAGTTTCGTTCATGTCTTCAACAAGTCCTAATGAAAATTTTTATCTCAAAATTTATCTGTTGAAGTATGCATAATTTATGTAGTGATACCATTTTTATTATGATTATTTTTTAAAAACTATGCGATTGCTTAGCTAATTCTTTGAAATAGTTTTGCTATTGCAACACTAGATGGCGCTGATAGATGTAAATTTTGTTGAGGGATTTTCATATAATGCTTGACTATAGACAATAGATTTTTATTAATTTTCATATTTAAACTGAAATAAACATTAATGCTGGTTACAAAACTTGTTTATTTTCTTTTTTTAATGTATTTCACTAGATACCTGAAGATGAACAGAAAATATTTGTGAATGATTTTGTTGCAAAAGTTAAAAATCGTACACGCAGAGCTTAAAATATTATCTGAAATTCTTGATTGTAAAAACTAATTTTATAATCAGACTAACAAATTGTTTTTGAAGTCAGAAATATATGAAGTACAAATTTCATTTTTTAGAAATTACTTTGAAAACATAAATTAATTTTTTTTTTTTTTTAAAGTTACAAAATGTTCAAAATAATTTTACGGAGAGGAAAAAATCCATTAAAAAATAATACCAATTCATCACCATATTACAATAATTTCCACTCAATATTAATTACAAAAGTTAAAACTTTTATTCGAAATACAATTTCTTTTGACGTATAAAATAAACAAATAATGCAATTTAGCTACAAGCGTTATGAAGCTGCTTTCTAAATATAACATAAATACCTTATCAAAAAATATTCCTGAAATAGAACAATTTTTCTTTCATAATGCTTTTCTAGTGTCTATATAAATTTTGATTTCTTTTTAGTCATTGTGCAGATATTATTTTAAATGTTTCATTTCTTTTTTTAGAATATAAATATCTTGCTATATTTAACAATACACTTTGAATCATAAAACTCATTTTATTTATTAAATGAGGGTTAACATTATAAACTTATATTGAAATTAAGCAATTTCAGTATTTGTCGCGTTATATATATATATATATATATATATATATATATATATTGTTTTTGATAACGTATAGATTCATCACCCAAACAATTTCCAAAATAAAGTGCAGAATGCACGAGACATGTTTATTTTCATTTATCCGCAGTAATAATTACATTTAGGTTAAAACATATTCGATCCCATTCCGATAGGAAATCAGAGCCTAACCGCGCTAAGAATTGCAGCAAATTGCGAAAATTCGATGTACTTTTATTTACATTTAGCTTAAAATACAAGCAATGTAATAATTTAAAGTTCATTTTAATTTTAATGAATGAACAACATATTATTGTCCATTTCAACAGTTTATTTGTTGCTTTAATTCTACTATTTAATTAAAACAATTTATGAAAATAAGTTATCACTTTTGGTTGTAAGATCTTTTATACTGTGATATTCTACGCAATATTACAGCATAATATTGCATAGAATATTTTTTTTGTAACATTGGCGCATGAAAAATAAATCTAATATAAGGTATACAAACAGATTTATTGCCATTATATTAAAAATATATTTATAACTGATAAGTTAATATAATTAATTCTATGTGTAACTAAATCATATCACATTGCTTAGAAATAAATGAATATTTTTCGCCTGATTTTTCGGAATGCTCAGTATTTTATAAGATAAGAGTGCTTGTGAAAGAGTTCATGATATAATTAAATCAGATACGTTTTAACTGGATTCATAACCCGTTCTAAGGTATATAATACAATCCATGACCTAAGATAAATTCTTTGGATAAAATTCCTGGGCGGTAATTTAACATATAAATGCATTCTCTGTATTATGTTTTTCTAGAAGTTAATGATTTATACCTTCGTGAAATAAATAGAGAATCAAGAAAACTCCAACATAAGCCGCTCAAAAGTAGTGAAACAGATTCCAATTCTTACTTTTACGAAAAATAATAATTACAGCTTGCTCATGCCCCTCACAACTGCTTTTGTATAAATACAAATCACATGAGTCTTATTGTAAAACTAGAAAACATTTTCTCGAAGGGAAACTTTTGATTTTTAAGACTGATATTTTTATCTAAAGGATTATAAGCAATACTTTTAGATAAAAAAAATTAAATAAACAGTTATTTTCCAAGGAATAATTTGAATTTAGTTTATCTCATTTAGCTGCCGTTAGCTAAATTTACAACACCATTTTTATCATCCATGTATTTATATTAGAAAACAGTTGTAGGGTTTTAAGTTCTTTTTTTCTATTAATATCGAATCAGAGCAAAACAATAAATTATGGGTGAAAGATCACGTAGCTTTGAGACGTAATCAAAACGACAAGATATCTGTAAATAGTATCTTTTTCTTCAAAACTCTACACAATTACCAAATAGGCTATAGAAGTTGAATTCAATTAAACAAGAAATAGGCATTATTACAAATTATGTTTTTTGTAGTTAAAATTATGATCTATTTAACTCTAAACCATTACTTTACCAATGAGTATCGATGAAACTTCCGAATATCAAAACAGCAGCGTTCATTTTAGAGCTAGTTCTAGCTTTAATTCAGTTTTGAAAGGGTGGTTCAAAAAGTACCTGTTTTGACGACAAATAGCGGTGTTAAAGCTAATTGGTGTTACCATTGTGGACAATCGTCTGTAAAACAGAACTGAACAATATTTACGTTGATTAATGTGTTGGTTTTCATTTGACAGCCATTTGCTTTCATTTCAAAATCTAATTGCTACCGCGTCGAGTTGTCACCGTCGGTGTAACCTGGATTCCTCATTATGCAATGGAAAGTATACTACAATCAAAATAATGGGTGGCTTCTGGTGAATTTGCTGTAAAGAAAGCGAAAAGGTCTCATTATCTGGAAGGGTTATAACAACTTTTTGGATGGAAAGGTTATCAAACTCAAAGAATTCTTAAAAAAAGAAATAATGGTCCCTTCACAATACTATACTATTCCAAACACGAGTACTTTTTTAATGACCTCGTAGTGTTACCCTTATGTAACTTTAACTGTTTAGCTACTATTAGTTTTTTTTTTTTATAACATGCCTATTTAAACATAAACATACTCTTCCCATATAATATTTTATTATATGGCATATATATTTTGTTATGGTATGAAACCTATAAATGTATAAGAATAAGGAGAAGCAGATGAAAAGCTTCCAGAAACAAAGAATGTAAAACGAGAAATAATAATAACAGTAAAAAGTTCGAAGCTCCAATCTGAATATCAGCTTATTTCTTCGTACTCGAATTTTAAAATAGAGGATCAATTTGAAATTTCTCTATGCCTTTTGTCTTCTTCCATGCTATAAGCGTCTCCATATTCTTTTGATATCGGTATCCAGTTCCAAAACCTTCAGTCTGGAATAATCCCATTATCAATAAGGCATATTTTCTTGAAGAAAAATAAAATAGCACGAAAAGGTAGTCTTGAGAGGATCTCTTTTCGACCGCTTAAATGTCGAATGGAAAAGAAATAGGGTTTAAAAAAAAGATGCGTCACTTTTTCTTTCTTCCAGTATGATTCGATTTCTCGTCATTAATTTTTTTCCTCTTTTTCCTCTTTTTTCATCTCTATAAAATAGGATATCCGGTACAATTGCCCAAGACATTTTTGATGCGTGTGGAATATGAAACGCTCAACAATACCTAAGATTAGAAAGCTCTGTGCTGGAAAAATATAAGATATTTCTAGAATATGGCATTTGAAAGATCAACATGTTTTACATGAAATATGAAGAGATGATGTATCAAATTGTATATTTATATATATATATATATATCCATTAGTAAGAAAAGTAATTTATAAAATGCAGAAGAATATTAAATTTTTTCGAGCGATTTAAATATCGTTTAAACTACTCGCATGATCAGTTGCATTTAAATGTTGCAGAATATTTTAAATTCAAAATGCAATTTGGGTTCATTTAGGATCTTAATATTTTCACATACTTTTTGATTATAATTGTTAATTATCTAAAATGCATTGCAAAAGTTTTTTAAACCGTGATATCTCTTCATAGATATTTAGAGTTATATGGATTTTAACAATTGTCTGACTTTTCAAATGTTATTGAATAATATTTTCATAAATTGTAGAATCCAACTGTGCCGAGGATTAACTAAAAAAATTTTTTTTGCATCGAATACCAAACTGTAGAAGAAAGACCAAAAAATTATTTTCTTTAAGCAAACTATATTACATTCTTTTAGCTCTAGAGAAAACAAATTAAGCCTCTACCTGATAGAACAAATCAACAACCAAATAAGAGTGTGGAAATAAATGCAAAAGTAACAGCCGAAACTAAAACGTGATCTAATTTAAGTCCTAATTATTTCAAATTCGATCTTCAACAACTATAAAAAGAATTGCAATAACATATCTTACTTTTGACATAAATTCCATTTTTATCCCTCTTCTC
>BMAW01097030.1:21971-48858 GCA_019974015.1 Nephila pilipes | reverse complement strand
TTTTTTTAATTTCATTTCACTATTTTTTTTTCAAGAAATTATTTTTTAATTTTTTTAATTTCTTTTTTTGTCTTGAAACTACTTCTTGCATACTTTGCGCAACTTCAAAAATAATATTAATTTTTTTAGGTCCATAGTTTTTTTTATTGTATTTCAGATACGTTGCAACCTTTTTTACTTCTTTAAAAACTCGAATTTGGGGGAAAATATCAAATATTTTTAATCCATTTAAATTTTTGAAATTTTCTCTTTTAAAGTCGCCTTCTATTTCTAGCTATAATAAAAAAAAATGATGTATGAGCATTTAAATACCAGACGATACCGAAACAATTAAAATGAATTACCTGTTTCGAAATTGGAAGTTTTCTCATAAATATTCATATTTTTTTTTTTTAATTTTTTATTGCTTATAATTAAAAAAAAAAAAACCCATCTTATTAAGATTTAATTTGAGAAATCTGGCATCATCTTTCTAGTAACATTTCTAAAATATAAACGAAAATGCTAAGTAAATTTTTACTACTTTGCTAAACTACATAGTATCAATACTTTCATTTTTGCATTAAATCGTCATTTTATTTCTGTTTCAAATCACTGCTTAAATTGTATAATAGCTTTTTTAGATTAATACTTTTAATTTAAATCAAGGATAGTTCGAAAATAAAAGTCAATCTAAGAACAGAAAATTTTACAAAAATCAGCATTTTGCTTGTAAGACAACAGAAAAAGTCGAACGAGCAATGAACTTAAAATTGGAACTATGGATTAAACAGTGATGCAAAACTTTGGGACAAGGAAAAAGTACACTTGGTAATAGAATTTACAGCGTAGAAATACTTTCAAGTATCACTGAAATCCGCAATTGCCCATTGGGTTTATCTCCATATTTAGAACTCAAGCAAGAGTCCAGCCTTGATTTTCTTTCCAAAAAGGTGCTGAACTGCACAAACTGCAGCATTGTTCATGGCTTTTCTTACACTAAAAAAGGAAGGAAAAAAATAAATGATAGCAATATTCAGTTTGTGCTTTTAAGCGATTTATAGGAAAAAGTCACAGAAATTCGAAAAAGATGAGTGCTTCATTAGGTAAACCATGCTTATCAAAGTCAACATTCAGGAACTGTAAAAAGAAAATCTTGAATGTTTATTCAACTAATGGCACAAGATTCCATGAATACTGTGGCTTCTGGAAATAAAAGAGCTGAAGCATCAGGAGAAGAATTTAAGGGGTGTCGGAACGTCAAATTTTTCAAAAAATCATGATTTGAGATTTTTTTATTTCCAAATTGTATAGCTTTTCACCTTTCTAAAGATACCTTATTTTTTTTATCTCTACGATAATTAGAAGCTTCAAAAACTTAGTTTTAAATAAACATTGAAACGGGGCCACGCCCATTTAAAGGGCCAAAAAATGTAAACAACGCACTTCATTTTTGGACTATAGTACTATGTGCTACTCTAAATGAATTTTTTTAAACTTCCGTTATAAATGAGCCTTTCTTTTATTTGCATTTGCTCTTAAGAAGTTTCACTGTATCTGTGACTGATAGATATTTGTTTATACTTGCATAAGCACGTTTTAGTTCGACTACTACGAGCTTGTTCATTTTAGTTAGTGTTTGTTTCAAAACATATAACTGAATTATTACAAATATTTGTTGTTCTTTTTAGTTAGTGTTTGTATCAAAACACATAGCTAAATTATTTTAAATTGTTGTTTTCAAGCGATTTTATCATGCCTAGATCAAAGACAAGTGTTTTTAAAAAAAGAAAAGGACATTTTAAAAAAGGCAGATGTGAAAATGCGAGTGAAAGTAATGACTCTTCTATAGGAATTAGTGATGTAGCAAAACATTCCAAGGAAGAAATAAATGTATCTTCCAGTGAAAAGAAGGTCAAAAATATGGATACATCTGTGAGCACTACAACAACTCAGTATTTTGCCACTAGAGGCTGCATCTGTCAAGCAGTTTTCAGAAAATCAGCTGAAGCCTGCTTGGCATAGCTTTGACGAAATTTAATTAATTGATTTGAATAAATAATAAATATTAAACTTATTTTATTTAAGTGCACTTAATTAGTGTTAAATTTTAAAATGATTCATGTAATTTATATTTCAATTTTTGTATTTTTTATTGTTATCTCTATTAATATATCTATGTTAACTGTAAACAAAACTGTAAGTTTGTTTTTAAAAAGTTGTGTTCTAAAAAACCGTTGATTATTATTCCATGCTGTACTGACTTGCTATTGATGCATGTTTAATAAAGATCTAGTAACTGCAAAAGTGTAGAGAAATTATTTAAAATTATGCAACCTAATTTAAACTAAATCAATTCAACTGAATGCAGAAAGTCCATAACACATCATATTCGAATGATACTTATTTTGGTTTTAGGAATGTCATTATGGATATCAATCTTTTAGCCTATGCACTTTTTGAAGCTGTAAAATGTTTAAAGTGTGGTAAACAAGGAATTAGATTGTTACAACATGAAAAAAACTGTGGTGAAGCTGTTCAGTTTGATATAAAATGTCCTTCTTGTGATTATAAATATACTTTTTATAATTCTAAGCAGTGTGACAATAATTTTGAAGTCAATAATAGGTTAGTTTATGCCATGCGATGCATAGGGAAAGGGGCTGAATCTGCAGTAATGTTTTGCGGTATTACGAATCTTCCACCACCACCTACAAAATTTACAAAATTTAATAATATTTTACTGCAAGCAGCTAGAGAAACTTGCGAAGAAAGTATGGCAGAAGCAGTTCATGAAGCTGTTGAAGAAAATGAAGGAGGAAGAGACATTGCTGTTGCGGTTGATGGTAGCTGGCAGAAACGAGGCTTTTCTTCGAAGAATGGTGGAGTGACAGTTACAAGTGAGGATACAGGTAAAGTAATTGATGTGGAAATATTATCCAAACATTGCATTTGTCCGAGCAAAATTAAGCACCTTCAAAACTGTAAAAGAAATTTTGTTGGTTATAGTGGCAAAATGGAGGTGACAGGTGCTCTATCAATTTTTCGCCGTTCTGAATCGAAGTACAATGTTCGATACACAAGATACTTGGGGGATGGAGATTCGAAAGCATATGATTCCATTGTAGAGAACAATGTGTATGGGAACGAGTGTGCAGTGACAAAATTAGAATGTCTTGGACATGTAATGAAGAGAATGGGGACACGTCTTCGGTGCTTGAAAGCAAAGATGAGAGGTCAAAAGCTTTCAGACGGTAAACCTTTGTCTGGCAAAAACAGGCTGACAGAGGCAGAAATTGATCGTCTGCAAACCTATTACGGTCTAGCCATTCGAAGAAATTTGTCCAGTGTAAAAGATATGCGACAAGCCGTGTGGGCAATATTTTTACTCAAACTGTCGACTGATGAAAAACCTCAGCATGGATTTTGCCCATCTGATGCCGATACATGGTGCAAGTTTAGAAAGGCAGAGTTGCTTGGGGAAACCTATCGTCATAAAAACAGTTTACCTGTTGCTGTTGTGGAGGCTATGCGACCCATTTTTAGGGATTTATCCAATCCAGAACTATTGAAAAAGTGTTTGCATGGCTGTACCCAAAACCCAAATGAAAGTGTAAATAACGTTATATGGTCTCGTGAACCAAAGAAAACTTTTGTACATATAGAAGCCCTCTCTTTAGGTACGTATGATGCTGTATCTTCGTTCAATATAGGTAATGTATCAAAACTACAAATTTTGAGAAAATTGAACATTGAGCCTGGTGACTATACGATACAGGCAATGAAACGTCTCGACAAAGAGAGGATGTTAAAAGCTCGATATTCTTGTTTACAAAAAACAAAAGATGTTAGAAAGGAAAAAAGGCTCAAAAGGAAAAGAGAGGATGATGAAATAAAAAAAAAATGTGGATAATTTAGAGTATGGGGCAGGAATGTTTTGATAGGTAAGTACTTTTACGTTAAAACTCATTTATCTCAAAATGTGAATTTTTCATGTTCGATGTACCTTTTCTAAGAAACTACTGTTCATATATGTGTAATTTTTGTAGGACATGTTCATAATGCTTGCTAATATATACTGAAATGAGCTTTTTGTAAAAAATTGAAAAATGTATTTTTTGCAAATTTTTTTATATGAAAAAAGAGTGAAATTTGACAATGTCTGATATAATATTTTGTAAATTGATAAAAAATTCAAAATTAGCTAAAAGCTCATTTCAGTATTATAAGACAGATGTATTTTACTTGTGTAAAAAATTTCAAACTTGTATCTATAATAGATTTTGAGAAAAGGTACCTCAAAAACAGCCAATTTAACATTATCGGTATAGGAGGTTCCGACTCCCCTTAACAAGCTGCGGTGCATCTTAAGATGGCGCTTGGCAACGTTGTACTCAAAAAGTCATTTCATGGGTGAGAAGCAACTGTATCCATCGATACGGGCAAAGTTGTAGATATAGAAATATGAAATGTATGTTGAGTAAATGTATCTCCAGATCAAGTATGCAAAATCCTTCTGGATCACCATCTCACATGGATATTTTTGTGCATATCGTATCGTACATATCATATTAGTGGTGCGTATTATATTGACTAAAATGGCTCTTGCTATTTGAGACAGCTGAAGTCTTTTTTACGGTGATGGCGATTCACAATGTTATTTAGCCGTAGAAGACATGCGCAAAAATAGTGTCACCAAATATGAGTGGACGGGGCACATTCAGAGTTGGAACCCGCCTTCGCAAACTAAAATCATGTCTAAAAGGATTAAGTGGAAAAAGAAACTTACCCACAAATTCATTAATAAATGCTGAATTACTAAGAAATTATTAATATAAGCAATGCTGGTGGTTTTCCTGGAATCCAAAGTGCTATAATACTCGTAACAGCATTTTATTACAGTTGTTAAGGATCATTTAATTACAGCTGAAAGAATATTTTTGTGGAACAAAGCTAAATGAAAAAGGCGAAATTTCATTTATGTGATCGAAATTTATTTAAGAAATGTCTCCATATAAAAAAGTAGAATTCCAGTGAATATTTCAATGGTCGCTCGTGGAAAATAATCCAGAAAGTTGTCTTTGTCGATTACGAAACATTTTCCCTGGAGACGTATATATTTTTAGAAATTTTAATTTTAAACATTTTTGATGAAATAGAAAAGCCTCCCAACAAATCTCCCTCATTTTTCTAATCTGGAGCATTTAATTGTCCAAATCGAATTAACTCATTAATATTATTAGCCAGTTGGAACGTTAATGGAGTTAAATATGAAATAAATGAATTCAAAGATTTTATACTAGAGCACAATAATGATATTTTTGGAGTTCAGGAGATCCATTTCAACCCCTCCGACAAAATAACAATCCCAAACCACACTATTCATAAAATCGATATGAAAACTCCATCTGAGTGGAGGCCCTGCAATAATCATCAAAAATAGCATTAATGATCATTTGAATATAAAATCTATCTCCACATTTGAAAACACTGCAATACACGTGAAAGCCAAAGATAATCAATTTGTTACAATATCTTCATTATATCACTCACCCGTAACATAATCAATGACTGTGAAAACATACTCAATGATAACAATTGCGGTTCAACGCAAAACACCTGACCTAGAACATGGGTCGTGCAAATAGATCAGGCATGGTAATTAACAATTTCTGCATCAATAATAACTGTAATATAGCAGCACCAGCCTCACTTACCCATTATTCCTACAATTCTAATTCTAACTCTATCATAGATTTCTCCATAATTAAAAACATCTCGCTATTAAACAATGAATCCATTAACGCCCTCAGTAGCAATCATAAAACCTGATATAAATAGCTCTCCCAACAACTAATTGGCTCAAATATCAAGAGATTCTCTAAAATAACCTCCTCGGAAACCTTATAATTAACAATACCAGCGATCTAGAAGAAGCCATTAATGCACTCACGAACAACATCAAAATTACAATTTACTCTGCCAATACCCCAAAAAATGTCTTCACTTCACACCTCGGGCTCCCCCACATATCCGCAACCTAATTAAGGATAAAAACAGAATAAGAAAACAATAACAGAAAACCCACAATCCCCCATACAAAACTGAACTCAACCGATTAAGATATAAGAGTTATGAAGAAATTAAAACCAACAAAATAAAAAAAAAATGGGAAAATTTCTTAAAAGCACTACACCTGGACAACATTAACAAAAATGCTTTGATATCCCTCCTCTAGTAGGATATAACGGTTTAATTTACTCGGACAAAGAAAAGGCTGATCTCTTCGCCCATACCCTGGAAATAACGAAGGCCGTGTTGTGAATGTCCTGCGTCGGTATTCACAACACGGCCTTCGAACACTTTCCTCCTAACAAACCTCACAAAATTTTTTGTCCACCCCTTTCCCACTCTCCTCAACAGTAGGAATATGCCAATAGAATCCTTTGTCCCGCGACAAAACAAATCCATTCCCTCTAATTACATATCTATCAGCCTACTAAATACCATCTCAAAATTTTTGGAAAGAATTCTTCAAAAAAGACCACTTGACCACTCCGTTACTAACAATATCCTTCCAGACTCTCAATTTAGTTTCGAATCGAGACACAGTACTGTCCAACCACTCCCCCATTTGGCGAATACAATGACTGAAGGATTTCAAAATAAATCTCCACGGGCATCTTTTTAGACATACAAAAATCGACCGCCTCTGGCACGATGGATTAATCTACAAACTCATTCAACTTAATTTTCTCCCTTTCCTAATTATTATAATAAATAATTATATTCAGAACAGAACCTCTAAATTCAAAATTAATCAAGAATTCTTGAATCTAAGTTATATACAAGACTGCATCCTCAGAGTTCAGTAAAATCTCTATTTTATACTTCCTCTACACCCCCGACTTTCCTCAGAGTCTTTGTCTATTCTCTGATGCTACTGCCATCATCACGCAAGGAAATACCACCAACCATTAAAAAACTCCAAAACCTCGCCTGAAAAAGGGGGGAAATAGTTCACCCTACGGCGCATGTCAGCAAATACATTAAAAAAAAGCAATCATCTTTAGAAAAGGTCATACCCTCCCATCCACACAAAATCTCAAACTTTTTAATTCCAACATCAACTGGGACTCTGAGGTAAAATATCTCGGGGTCACACTGGACTCCAAACTTACATTCAAAAACCCACATTCAAAATATCAAAGAAAAATACTGAGCAAAAATAAGTAATTGTATTTCCTTGATAGGTAGGCACTCAGTTCTATCCTTCTCTAACAGAATGATCTTTAACAAACAAATAATTAGATCCATAATACTATATGCATCTTCAGTCTGGGAACATTCGGCCGAAACCCACATAAAAAATCCGAGTGATCCAAAACAAAATACTCAGAATAATCACAAATGCCCCCTGGTACTTTACTAATACAGTCCTTCATAATGATTCAAAAATCCCTCTCATTAAAAATCATATTGACTACCTATGAAGGAAATTCTTCAACGGTCTATCAAATCATGAAAACCCCTTTCTCCGAGCACAAACACTATTCGCTTATAACAGCGGCACCCACCCCTTCCCATATCAATCTTGTAAAAATTACTTTCACTTAATTCTCACTTAACCCTTAGCATTCCAACTCAAACCTTTTGAAAAGAAAGAGAAAGAAAACGCCCTCTATCCCAAGTTCGCTAGCCACGCCCCTACTCCTCAATTACCAACAGCTAGTCCTGACACCCCCCCTCTAATTCCTCTAAAAGAATTTCGCCTTACTGATATTATAAATACTGAAAAAATAATATTTATATGATAAAAAAAATGATACAACTTAAAAAGAAACATCCTAGTTATCTGCGCAAACTGCCCTTACCAGTACTAATGTTTAATGCAGAAACTAAGGATAAAAAAATTATATACTAAAACTGAAAAAAAGGACTTTGATATACTTTATTAAATTATCTTATCATTTCCTTTTCCTTATCATTAAACTTCCTTCTCCTAATGTTTTTTACTCTTCTACAAAATCTTTAATCACAATGTAATATGTAGGTTTCTTTTTCCTTCAAGAATTAAATTTAAAATAAGTATAGCCCTATTTAAGTATGCACTCAATAAACATGTGATCGTCAAATGTCAATTTAAAATAAACCTGCAATATACATATTAATTTCCAAGCCAACTCTAAACTATAACTTATTGTGCCTGTCTTAATTTTTCACGAATCGAAATCAATTTCTCTGATTTTATATCTTTATTTCTCACAAACAAAATTTTTTTTCAGCCATACCGGGGATTGTTCGAAAGAGCTAAGAACCCAGGGGGAAAAAATACTTTTATCAACCTAACAGAAAGATTTCACCAAGAAGCAGATACGGTCGGAGTATGTTAATAGTGATCTGTCGCAAGCCGGAAACACTAGAGCAGGGATGGCGAACCAATGGCACGCGACACAATATATTGGGCACGTCACGATAGCCTAGTGCAAGGATGGGAAACCAATGGCATCTGACACAATATTTTGGGTACGCCACCGATCACAAAGTTCACATTGAAGCATATTACGAACGAACGTGAGTGATCCTACGCTACGGAGAATTCGTTACCAGACACATTGAACTGTTTGAAGAAGCTGGCTCGTGCTATTTTAACCATATTTTCATCTACCTATGCCTGCGAGTCATTATTTTCAGAGATGAATAACATTACAGACTGGCTTAGAAACCATTTGACAGATGACTCCAGCATGCATTCTGCTAAAAGTAACTTCGTACAACCCTAATATAAGTTATTTGTCATTTAATCTGCAACAACAGAAGTGACATTAATATTACTTTAATTTGAATTTAAGTGCATAATCGAGACATTGCAAAATGTTTTTTTAGTAAATTAAGAGTTTTTAGTTGATAGCATTTAGTATTATTATTTACCCAATAACCAAGAAGTCAAAATTATTTGATGAAACGTCTATGACCTCATTAAACATTTTTTTTAGAAAAAATGGCAGGTTGATGCATAAAGGTTCGCCACCCCTGCACTAGAGTCTGTTCGCAGCCATGCATCCCTATGGGAGACCGAAAACGTATGCGAAATGAGTTTTCCTTCAGAGTATTGTAAATTATTTCTTTGAACATTCTGAATGAATGTCTCTGAATACTTACTTCGTTTCTATCTGATTATGGGAATTGTCCTGTTGTGCTGCAGCAACTCCATCTACAACGCAGATTAGAATGGAAGAGCGCAAGGTGTAAGCACGCAGAAATGCATACTCCTCTTTTTCTTTCATTTTTTTTTTTTTTTTTTATTTTAATGAACTTTTTTCCCCCCTTAAAATGAACTTTGTTCTTCTTTGGAACGTATCGAAGGCAACCTTCACATGGGGCTTGGCAAACGAGCAAGAATTTAAAGTTGAATTAAAATTTAAAAAGGGAACAGAAACTAGAACAAACGGATTTGTTACAGCCCAAAACATGTTCGCCCACCTTCTTCACTAAGTACAAACGGTACTTATGATCGAGAATTCGTGAGCATATTCTAACTGCAGACGGTTTTTATTTTTTTTTACAAGCTATGAAAATTGATATCTGATGTTGAGCCATTGTGATTGTTCTAGTGTTTGTTGAAATAAGAGGCGCTTATTGCATGCCTGATTTTTGTTGTAAATGCGCACGAATGAATATCTCTGCCAACAGAGTACCCTTCTCTACTTACCTATCAATTTCTGTAAGAAATTAAGTTTTATTCAGTGAATGTTCTTCACGAACTTCTTAATGATGGTCATAATGAATTCCTGTTGCGTCAAATGTTAAAACAATTAAGTTTTTAAATTTTATATATGTAATTATGCATTTGATTGTAATACAATTTAAAAATTCAGTTTTTCTTCATTTCCAACTGATTTCAACATTGAAGATCGCAAGAAATTAATATCTGATTCTTTTCTTATACATGGTTTAGTTTGTGTATTAAATGCGTTAAATCTGAATACTAATGGTAATAAAAAAAGAACTCCTTGATAGACTTTTTAAATTTTAACCGGATTTAAACAAATTATAAGTTTGAACACATTAAATCACTTAACAGTGATTCCAAAAAATTTTCTGCATAAACAGAAAAAAATACCTACTTCCTCCTTTCCCCCTTCTATAATGTTTCCGACATTAAATCGAACATGTCTGTTGCTACTTTCAACTATTCCCTCTATTTTGTTTCGAAAAATCTCGGAGTTTTAATCGAAATATTCCTTTTTTTTTTTATACATATGATGTAAAGCATTTAATTCAAGATTATGAAGTATTTTAAAATTTTTGAATTTTCATAATAGTTAATACTCAACCATTTATTAATCGTCATTTAAGTGAGCATGTTCTCACTTAGACTTTTTATTGATTTCTTGATGTTTATTCATGTATATACATTTTTTTTGTTTTGATAATACATTTACTGGCTCACCTGTGTCGTTGGGCTATTCTGCGATTTTCTCTTCAGAAACCTTGGGGACTTTAATTGAGATTGATTGCATGGAATAACAATTTCTTCCCAACAAAACGAAACGTGATTATGTTAATTAGATGAGGTGGAAATAAAGTGAAGTGATTCCGATATGATACACAAGTAAAGATAAATTTAGAGGAAAGTGAGAGAGTGAGGTTAACTCTGAGAATAATCCTGACAAGAGGCCGATAATATCAATAGAATTTTCTGGCGATAGCTGTCGCAGAGGATTTGTCGGAGAAAAGCAACCCCAACTGGAAGGGTTTGGTAAGAGAGTGTTATTTCAGTGATATTCAAATTGGCTAACCTTGAGTCCAAAGAGAGCTATAATCCAATAAATATTATATTGTAGTAATTGATAAATAAGCAGTTGAGTTGGAGCAGATTTGCGTGTCTTTGGATCAGTTATTGAGTTTTAGAGTAATTAACGTTTAATTACACTATGGCACAAGAGTCGGATAGACATAATCGATCGTTACAACCTGAGTTCAGGTGATATCGTGGGATGGCCGAATGTGAGAATAGTCCGGGTGAGCTACAACAGCGCCAACTATAACACAGATTAAGATGGAGAAGCGCGAAGTGTAAGCACTCAGATATGCGGGTCCGTCTTTTCTTTCAATTTTTACTATAATTTTAATAAACTATTCTTCCTTTTAAAATGAGCTTGGTTCTTGCAACAAACCGGTACCACCCTCCCCATAATTTATTATAAAAATGTTTGTCAATCAATCAAATACTGGATGTATATGTTCAGAATTTCAGTCTTTTAGATAATATTTGTTAGTGAATATTTGCAGAATATAATTACATCTTACTAAAATTAGTATTCAAACAATTGCACTGATATTGTGGATGAGAAATAATTATTTGTATCAGTACACTATATAAATTTTGTTTAAAATCAAAAATTATTTCTTTTGAGCATTGTTTCAATTTACCCATTACATGTATTGTTGTGTAATAAATATATATAAAATGCTTGTCCACACTCAAAATTTGTAAATTTTCTCTCCTTAAAACTTTTATTGATTAGCATAGTCTTACAAATATCAAGAAATTTAATGTGAGACGAATAGTTCTCAATAAAAAATATAAAATATTGATTTTTACTTTTTATGCCCAAGAGAATATAATTTATGAAATACATTACAATAACTTTGAAAATATATCACAAAATATTGATAACATATCATTGAGCAATATATATATATATATATATATATATATATATATATATGTGTGTGTGTGTGTGTGTGTGTATAATGTTAAAGTCATGCCTTTCTTTTAAATATTTTAAATATAACTTATTTAATTAAGTTTCAAAAAAACAGTCGAAACCAATTTCATTTTAAAGTAATTATTTTATAGTAGCGGAGAGAGACACCAGCAGAGCAGTCAGAGCATAAGATTATGAGAGAGTAAGAACAAGAGCTTAAAAGCAAGAGAAGGCTTTTCGGTGTATTTTTGGTCATATAGTAGAACAATTTCACAGTAAACACGTCATAGAACATGTGGGGTGAATGGAGGGATTTCGAGGGAATTTAAGTGCAGACCTAAAGTCTGGTAGGGATCATCCCTACAGGTCTAAAACCTGGGAACAGCATTGTCAGCGAATTTTTATGATCATTTCATACAATACTTATATACATACTATAACGTAATATTTTCTTTCAAAGAAAATAATGCAAAAATTTTAAAGACAAAAAATTACATGCAATAATTAACTGTACGGTTTAAATGTATGTTGACTAAAGTTGCGTAGAGAAAGCGCCACTCCTGCTTAGTTTCCCGTGGGTCCACTAAGCCCAGCATCTCCCCGAAGCCGATGTTCGCTTGGAAAGTCAACTGCGGGTCCATCCTTTGGTTCACCACTTGATCTGGGTATGTGCTAGTAGAAAGCGCCACAGGATCACAAGTTACGGATGTGGAGCTGGTCACCGCCTGAAATAATAATACACAAAAAAGACTTGATGTTTGTGAGTATGATGACAAGACAAATTAACTTTGGTAAGAGTTCTTTCCTTAGAATGTGTAGTTCTATATATTACCTTACATTTACTTAAATAATGTTGTTGATTTTACGTTATTACTGAAATTTTCTAAAACATTTTAAATGTTTGTCGAACCATGATGTGGTTTTGCAAAAACGTTCTGTTTCACTAAAATCTACTCCATTTAATTATTTACTATGAATAATTAAAGCTATTTGTTTCCAAATGCTATTTATTTTGTCTGAAAACGTTAATTCCTCCTTAAGCTATTAATAATATGAAAGATTTAACTTTTTATTGCTAAGCGAAGTAATGCAGGCAGGTCACGCAATATTTATTCGCCTTGAAATTGTATACGTTTCCTATCAGGAAATTATTACGTTTAATTTTACATTTTGAAACCTTTTCTTGTAACTATTTTTTTTCAATTAGTAAATGACGCGAAATATATGATTAGAACTCATTTTTATGAGAAATAATTTTTTTCGACTCATGATATTTTATTCATCATTTTGTTTATAATATTTTGCTTTGAACAAGCTGGAAAAGCTTATCGAATCCAATTTATCTTATTTCTCCAAACAAACAAAATGTTACTAATTGTGATACGTAGCTATTTCTGTGGAATTATTTTGTTCAGAAACGCTTCGATCAACTGTCGAAGCACCACTTTCTGCAGGAATTGCTTAGCTTTCAAATTGACCTTGTCTTCTATGACTATTAAACTTTTTTAAATGTGAATTGTACATTCAAACTATATTTTATCGGCTTGAATCGGTTCTCATTATAAAATCTTCTAACGTTCACTATCAAAATCAGGACTTCTTTTCGATTCCACTACAGGCAGACAAATTACCAATAAAGCTGATAATTAATTAAGGCTGAGCATACTCGTACTTGTTCTCAGAAAATTTAGCGAAATAAAGTTTTAGTAAACATGACCTTCTTCCGTTCTTTGTTTAGCCGTTTGCATCAGAATAAGTGTTCACAATGAAGAGAACTTCAGACTCATATTACGAAACATAACATTTCAATGTATACTCACGTTAACACTACGCATAATTACATAATTAATTACGAGTTAATTCACTTCTCGTTCCGCACCTTCGATCTAATCCAGTCTCTTAATACCGCCATATTAGTTCTTTATCATCACAAATTGGACAATGGCATCTATTACTTCCAAGAACTCGTTCTATTGGGTCTCTGTTTTGCGATCAGAAATCGACCGGGATTTTTCATTGCGTTTTCTGGTACACTGTAACAGTCCGAAATATTCTAGTTGGAATCGTTTCCGCAAATCATCACGTCCTCTTGGGAGGTACAAATACCTCTTGCGTATGTAAGCGATATACTGTTCGAATTTTAAGGATTTGTAATATAAATTTTGAAGATTTCTTCAAAAATGAAAATTACATGAAAATATGAGAATTAATGTGTATGTATATGTATGTATGTATATACATATATACTTTTTCCCACAACAATGGAGTCTCCCTTCCCTTGTTTAACATTGACATTAACATTCTACGGGCACTTAGAACGTGAATCGCTCTTCTAGCCCGAATCTTGAAAAAACTGTGATGCAGCTTGGTGAAGATAGATTTGGAGCTTGCTGTGTGGAGTGTTTGGAGGTTGACGTTGAATTTCCATGGGCGCCTAGAGCGCGGAGCGCTCTTCAAGAACAAATCTTGTGTCTATTTAGTTGCTTTGGGTGATTTGGATTTTTCATTATTCTATGTAGCATTAATTAATCGGGAGAAAAAAGTTCAAAAATAGGAAATTCCAAGTAGTTGGATGTAAGCCGGCTTTGCTATTGGTTGAGAGATGAGTATCTCTGCAACCCAGAAGGGGTGGAAGTTTAGTAAAAGTGTTGTGTGAATGAGGTGAAAATGCAGTTTAGCGTAACCACTTGGCGAGATTTGAATAATCGACAAATTTGGCGATTTTTTTTTTTTGGTGAATCCTTAAGTCCGCGAAGCGGAAAAAAAGAATTTTTTGACTCACATCATCACCACATTTAGGACATGCATAGGTGGACGAAATTAAACCTAATTTTATAATTTATACAAGGAAAGGAAGCTTTCCTTCCTTCTGTAAATCAGATAAAAATTGCAAAATACATTCACTCACCTCTGTCGAAGTCATTCACGCAGCCATTGAAAAGACCTGTACTTGGGAGATAAACGGAGAGTTGGTGATTGTTGAGCAGGTTAAAAACGCAGAAACGCAAATTTAATCCAGCAGGAGAAATTAAATAAAAAACATGTACAACGTAAAAAGGAAAACCACGCAAGGACAGAAATAGTGAAACACGTTAGAACTGGAAAAGTTTCTAAACGATGTAACGAACAATAAAGAATGTTCTAGAAACTCTGAGAAGTCTACGCTCAGCAACGGAAGTGCCAAAAATCATAACTTCTAGTTGGTTAAGAAAACAAAAATATGCAGACTTTCAGTTTAGAAAGGGAGGCGCAAAAATCTACTGTCCGTGATTGGCTTAAAAAAAACATCCATCACACTTGCGTGAGTGTGTGACCGTGGGGTTTAATAACGCAAGAGAAAAATTATCCATAGAAAGGTATATAACCAAAAAAAATATCTGGTGAACTGGAATCCGAATTCATATGGCAAATTCGGAAGAGTAGCCCCGCGTAAAGCAACAACAGTGAAAAAAACATGGGCAGAGAGAGGTATATAACCAAAAAAAAAAAAAAAAAGGTGAAATTGAAAACAAAATAAAAAAAACCCACCCAAAAAAAACAAAAAAAAAAAAAAAAAAAAAAAAAAAAACATGGTCAGAGAGAAGTATATTACCAAAAAAAAAAAAATAAATAAATAGCTGGTGAACAGGAATCCCAAATCCTATGGCATATTCGAAAGGGTTGCCACACCTAAAGCCACCACAGTGAAGGGACAACAGGGTAGCCCCATTTAGCAAAATATCACCAAATAATTCCTGTCACCAAGGGTGGTTGCTCTAAACTGGATTCCAACCGAGAAGGTGCCTATCAAGAGATGTAGAGATCCAAATATTAAAAAATTAAGGGAATGATTATAAAAATAAAAGATTTTTATAAAACTGTAACTAAATGAAATTAAAAAAGTCGTGTTTCGTTGATTTCATTAGTGCTTCTATTATGGCGAATTTTTTGTTTGCTTGACTTTTTGCTGTTCGTATTTTATGTAAATTTGTGAGAAGACCTGGTATTATTGAAAATATTTTAACAAGGGCTTTGAGTTGGTCTATTGCTTCGAAAATACTGTTAAAAGGATTTTGCTAATGACTATTTGCGTTAAGTATGGGTTATTTTTAGAGGTATTAGGTGTTTCGTTCATTTGTAGCGCCATTTGTGGGTTGGAAGTAACAGCATTTGCAAATGTAAAGTTTTCACTTACTTTATTATCGTTAGTTGCGTTATTTTTTGTTATTATTATCGATCCTTTAGGATGTTTAGGGAATAATTTCCAGCCTCCGTATGAGGCGGAGTGTCCAATTCCATTACAGTTGATGCATTTAATACCTGTAATTTTGCTTGTGACATTACAATCGCGGGTAGCGTGAGCACCGGCACATTTTATGCATCTGGATGTCATGTGGCAGTTATCAGAGCTGAGGTGAAATAGATTGCAGTTGAAACATTGAGTGACTTTGTTACTGCGGTAGTCATCAACAGTAATGGTCATATAGCAGATACGGTTTATTTCGTAGATTTTTTGACATTTCATTTCTTGGTAAAGTAATTAAAAATATTGGAAGGGGAGGTTTTGTTCGACGGTTAGTTAGTTGGTTTATTCTTATTAGGTTGAAGCCTAATTCGATTAGTTCATCATTATATCCTGAATTTCAGTATCACGCGGTAAGCCTTTAAAAATAATTTTAAGAGGACGCGAAATTTTTGGCTATAGTACTTAATATTCGTAAGGCTTAGTAGTTAGGAAATTTGCAAGTTTTCGTTATTCATCAGAAGTGTCCGTGTATAATTTATTGTACTCGCCAGAAAGACGAGTTCTTAGATTTGGTATCACGTTGATAAGTTCCTTGAGGTGTTGTCTGTAATTTTTGCTTATTTTAAGCATTATTGGGGGAGGTAAATTTTTAGCTTTCGTTGTTTTTTGAGGTGTGTTAGTTATTTGTTACTCATTATTATCGTTGACAGGAATAGTTACATCATTAACTGTTAGACCTTGAAATTTGTTTTGAGTAGGTAGTTCTAAATTTGAGGAGTGAGTCAAATTCGTCTTTTTACATGTTTTATTTTTAGGTGGTGATGATGAAACCTTTGTTATCTTTACGTTTTTGAGCAATTTTGTTTGGAGAGTGATGAGTGGGGCAGCCAACAATTGCGCAAGGCGCTAGAGAAGCGTTCTCACCCTCAAGTCGTTCCAGTTCCTTGGTCATATTCTCAATAGAAGTTGTGGCAAATATATAATGTATGTCGTTGCGGTCCGCATGTATGGAATTGAAGAGAGCCAGTTGACTTTTGGAACTTTCTCTGAGTGTAACGTTCAATTGGATCTGATTTTCGATTTCTTTTCTTCTGTGACAGGGGAAGCGGGTGTCGTCGGATTTTGTTGAAATGGAAGAGATGGTGGAATTTGAATCGTCATTAAAATCCATTTCATTTTGCTGGTCATAGATCGTTTCTATGGTCGGTATCCAGTGAGGTCACAGTAGAATGTAAAAAAATTTGCGGAGAAAGCACTAAAAAGTGCTGTTGTTCAGAAGTGGTGGACCAAAGTCAATGGATAACTAGCGCCATCTGGGTTGAGAAAACTGGTGAAACGAGCGTTCTGTTTGCTACTAGGGAAATATATATATAAGTAAGTGTATGCTAGCGCCACCTGTAGTATATACTGCCCCTGGATGTGTTACACGAACAGATTAGAAACGAATAGGCAACAGAACCCCGAATTTTTTTATTACATTGACAATACCTGCAATTTCCCATCAACTTTTTTAAAAGAACAGTGATACCAGCATGACAGTTTTATGAATAAATACTTGCGTATACTTCCTTGCTGCAAATTGAAATACATTTTTTTTTGTCTTCAAAAGCAATAGAAAATATTTAGACTACACTCCCTCCTTTTCTAGGGAAGAAATTAAATTTTTAATCCATTTTAGTTGTATGAAACTGAGAATGAAAGGGAAAATATCTATGTTATTTAATATATATATATATCTGGAAAAAAATATAGTCTTATAGAAAATTTAAAGCAAACCATCACACTTACACAACTAGTATTAAAAATTAAACCACAGGAACTGCTGTGAATCCATTGTGTAAGCCTCTCAAAATTATTAGTGTAAGAGTTTTGTATTCTACTTAGTGGCAACAGTGTGCCTTGTTTTCCATTTCTTGTAGTAAACGAGTGTCTGTAAATAAAATTTGTATAGTTTTTGACATAACGACGTAATTATTGAACCCTGGCGTTTTAAGTATTCAACAGGAACAAAACCACAATAAAGATGGTATAAACTGCCAACGCTTTCTTTACAATCCAAATTCTATCATAAAACGTAAAAAGCATAACAATTTCTTTTAGATAGATTTTTAAACAGTTTCGGAGTATATACACCTCCTCCCCCCCAAAAAAATTGATTTTCCATTTTTATGTACCCCCCAAAATCGATTTTCCATTTTTATGTAAAGGTTTTGTCCCCTACCCACTTCTAAACTTCAATCACTCATAATTTAAAAAATTCATACTTCGCACCCACATAGCGATTTCCTTCCGCATATCAAAGTACAACTTTTCATTCATGCATTCCTGTCTCCAAATTCAAGAATCAACAACGTTTTTAAACTAATTGAATCTTTTCATACAGTCTGCTTGTATTCAAGGAGATTTCGCAGATTTCTTAAGAGGGCCACACCCAACTGGAAAACTCATCACCAGCGGTTGTGCCACACAGTTACAATGGGCCCCGAGCCATGCAGGTGACCTCGGCAGCGGAAGATCTGATCTCATGACGAGGCGTGTGGTCAAGTCCATTCGTCCCGTGGTTCAACTGATGATCAGAAAGGCGTACAAACAAATATCTGTAAGAGTTGACAGATCTACTGACGAAATCCGCGAAGAATTGTGTAAGGACAATGTATTGCCACGAGGTCACGTGTTTCACTACTCTTGGAACGCACTGAGATTGTCGCGCATTTCCATCTTGCGACATGGCAAGAATATCAACAGGCCTACCTCGACCTATCTGTTTGATTCCTGGTGAGATATTGCTACCCCTGTATAGGTCAATATTACTCCCGTACTTTGACTTGGAGTGCTCTATTTTTAAAGTAGCAGTTGATTATGAAAATGATATAGGGGAAAAGTCGAGTTCCTTAAGTTTATAGATCGTGCTAGAAGAAATCAAAAGGTTTTTGTTTGTCAAGGAATTCTAGAGATTCGTTTAGAATTGTATTCTTCAGTGATAGTATTAACAACGCGCAAGAGTTGTTAGACAGTGCTATGGTCCCTTGAGTCGACCTTATTTTTGTTTGTTGATCGATATATCGATGATGGCATGTTTCTCTCCACGTAACTATTCACATTATAAATAATTGATTGTTTTCTGCATCTGGTCAGGCAGAGCCATTTGTGTTCTCCGTTATATCAACATTTCTTTGATCATCGTTTTGATATTTCGACGTGGCTTTTATGAGAGGACAGAGATTCTCCGTCGAGAAATCGATCGAGATTGATTCTTGAAAAGAACCAGGTAGTCTCTGATTTGTTTCTACACGAAAAATTTACACGAATCTCCAAAATTTATAAAGAGATATAAATTGGATACTTTTAAACAAAATTACTGAAATCTATATTGCACTGCGTGCAGGATTCTGAAGTAGAGTATTGATCAAAATTACAGAGTGATATCGTTTGGTAGAAAAATGTTCAGGTTTGAAATTATACATACATACTTTTTAAAAAATTAATAAAAAAATTTGGAAATCTGAGACATCTGCTTAAAATATATTTACATTTGAAGAAAAAATCGAATTAAAATTCTTATAAACATTATTCTAACATTAGATGTATAAATTATAACTTCTTTCTCGAAATGTTATTGAACTGAGCTTTAAAGAAATCAGAATGTGGAAATCAGTGAGTGGGAAATTAGGATGAAATATGCATTTTACACATACTTGGTTTTTCAGAGAGGTTACTTCGATACAAAATTAGTTTTTTAAAAACATTTTTTCCCCTCAAATGTCTGAAAAATACCTGGTGAGTCAACTGAAAAACTATTCAGTTTTAAAATGTTCTTTGCGGCCTCTTAACTTCCTTCAAAACGATTCGAGGATGTTTTTTTTGTAGCTGCAAAAAATATTTCTCCATAATGGGAATTCAAATGTAAACAGTGTGTATCAATATTTTAATATGTTTGTTAATTATAAGTAATATTTAACAAAAGGACGGGGAAAATATTTACATTGTTGGCTGAAATTTAACCGTACAATTGGGTTGACATAAAAATGAGATATTTAAAAGAAATCAAGTTATTAGTGCTTGATAGGAAAATGTGGCATCTTGCTTTCAGTATCTGAAAATATTGTTTACTTTTATAATACTAAATATCACTGAAGAATTTGTATAACTTCCACAGCCATTTTAACACATTAAGTCTTAGACAAGGGTAAAAATATTGTATATTTTTTTTTCTTAAAAATTGTTAATTTACATTTAATTTTGTATTTATTTTTAAAGTTACAGAAACTTGAAAAGTTTTCATGAATAGATTATAAAAATGTGTTACATGTTTTCTCCCATGTATTAACAACAATTAATCATGTAATGTAATTCAGTCCAATCAAAAAAATTGCATTTGCAAAAGAAACTTTTTTTTTTATTTCAAAACTAGAATATATATATATATATATATATATATATATATATATATAGAGAGAGAGAGAGAGAGAGAGAGAGAGAGGCAGAATTAATTTCTCATCCACAATATCAGCACAATTATACGAATATAAAGATATACTACAAAAATTTACTTCAAATATTCTCTAAATAGCTAAAATTATAAATCATAGTATTTGAAGAAAATAAAATCTTTATAAAAGGAGCAAACACCGAGTAAAAAAGATTTTTTAAAAAAAAACTTTGAATAAAATATCAATGTGTTTATAATCTAGATTTGTTTTGGGTTTTAAAGCTCCAACAGTGAAGCATGATGATAAATTATACACAATCGTATGCTCATTTATTTAACCAGTCAGTTTTGTGTACTTGGTACAAAGTTGGCTAATATTTTCTATCGTTGATTTTCCAAACGTGCCTAAGCTTATTAACAATTGTGCGACTCATTTTTAAATATGTAAAAGATAGTAAAAAAAAATTTCGCATTTGATATTTCTATATTAGATATTTACATATTTTTGAACAATATTTATTTTTGAATACAAATGTATAGCCTTGTATATTCTCGTTTTTTTTTTAAAAAAAAAAAAATCATTTTCTATAATAATGTTTGAAAGTGTAACGCAGATGTATGAATATGTAATGAAGGAAATCATAAGAGTAACACATGAACATGCAGAGTGAATTATTATCAATTGCAACTTATTAAGATACAGATCAATTTTCATCCAATCTTAAGGAATAAAGGTGATATATTCGAAAATTCAGGTATAAAATAAAGAGTTCACTTTGAGAATGAAATGTTTCACTCATTTGTTATACTGAAAACATGAAAATTTGGATCGATAAAATTCATGGCCCCATAAAATAAAATGTATTGTTTCTCAAAATTAAAAAACAGAAAGTGATAATGTACTTCCGAGAAAAGTGTACAATGTGATAAAGTTTGTTGATTCTATTTTTTAATACTATAAAATTTTGGGATTTATTTGTGATTGTCTCCATCAAGATACTATTTTAAACGATAGTGTAACATTTCAGATGTAAAGAAATTACAGATGGTCTTAGATAATGAAAAAAAAAATTAACTTACAAAATCATTTCATGTCAAATAATATAAAGAGTAAGCATTAAAATAAAGGAAAATATTACATAAAAAAAATCAATCAAATAATTAATGGCTTATGAAATCATTTTGTAAACTAGGTTTGAAACTAGTAATAAGATTTTTTTCTCATAATTTTTTTTATTCACAATCGAAGTCGTTTGACATTTGCTCAATTCTTGCTCGCGTGATTTTACTTTTTAAAAAATGATTCGTTGATATTCAGTGTAAAGTAATACACATGTAGTTAATATAATGACGCAAAATTATAATCGCCAAATAATTAAAAGAGAAATTTCCTATCGGTAGCTCAAAAAAAAAGAATGTATTTATCGAACGAGGGATAAGTGTAATGACTATTATAACATATACTACATTTGTACAAAACTTCCCGTCTGAGCCCAGCTCCCATGCATCGTCAGCAGTAAGTTTATTTCTAAATTACTACTTTCAGACGTCCTGCAGGCGCATTAAGCGAGTTATTTTTGTTTGACGAGATTAACTGAAATGAAGTTGGAAAAATATTTGTATAATATTTTTTTTAATAAAGTGGTAAATTACTTAAAATGTCACACTTTGTGATATTTTTCAAGTCAAACAGTGAATTATGGAATCTATGATCAGCTGATCTGAACGTTTCTCAAGTAAATAATATTTTGATCCAAGTGTTTGAGAAATCGTGACATGAAGCTCGGAGGCAGAGGTATTGCAGTTGAACATCCCAATTCTAAAAAAACCCCACTCAAGAGAGGAGGGGATGCAAAATAATTATATAGGGTCTCAAACCCTTCCGTTAGCATATCGTGGGTGTTACTTTTAACTACGGGGCCTATTTCTTGTTATTAGAACTTTGTATAGGCTCAAATAGACTATGATTAGGCATGCAATATAACTTATGTCTATTATGTGATGTCAATCCGAAAGAAATGAACGTGCTAAAACAAAATTTGTTTCTATTATCAGGAAATGATTTTAAAAATTTATTCATCATTTTTTTTTTTTAAAAAAAATATTATTTAAAAACATTTCATTGTGTGTTAAAGCCATACTATTTCACTCTACAATTATTTCCAAACAGAAAGTTAGAATAGCGGCGAACTCTGCCGAAATAAGAAATACACACGCCTAATTTTTTTTAAAAGAACCTTTTTAATTTTTCTTTTAGTAGAGATAAAGTTGCTTATTTTCATCAGAGTTAACTAATTAGCTAAAAAATAACGGAAATTCACGTTAAAAGTAACAATTATGAAAAAATTTTAAAGTGGCTAACCACCAGGACAACATCGATAAAATATACATTGCCTCAATTTTTTTTAGTCATGCACGAAAATGGTTCATCTGAGTTAAGTAAACATATAACAATTTAATTGAAAAGTCCCCGGCCTACCATAGTAAAACACATTTTTTTTTGGCAAAATTAGTTATTTTTATTCAACATAATTTCCTTCAAGGATGATACACTGATTATAGCGACCCTCCAACTTTTCGATATCATTTTTGTAGTACGATTTGTCCTTTGCTTCAAAATAGGCCTCAGTTTCGGCGATCACCTCTTCATTGGACGAAATTTTCTTCCCAGCGAGCATTCTTTTGAGATCTGAGAACAGGAAATAGTCGCTGGGGGGCCAGATCTGGAGAATACGGTGGATGAGGAAGCAATTCGAAGCCCAATTCATGGATTTTTACCATCGTTTTCACTGACTTGTGACACGGTGCATTGTCTTGGGGAAGCAGCACTTTCTTTTTCTTCAAATGCGACCGTTTTTCGGCGATTTCGTCCTTCAAACGGTCCAATAACGCCATGTAATAGTCGCTGTTGGTGGTCCTTCCTTTTTCAAGGTAGTCAATGAAAATTATTCCATGCGCATCCCAAAATACACACGCCATAACCTTGCCAGCCGATTGTTGCGTTTTCCCACGCTTTGGAGCGGGTTCATCGTGTGCAGTCCACTCGGATGACTGTCGATTGGACTTCGGAGTGAAAGGATGGAGCCATGTTTCATCCATTGTCACATATCGACGCAAAAACTCGTTTTTATTAAGCTTGATCATCTTCAAACACTGCTCCGAATCATCAACTCGTCGTTGTTTTTGGTCAAAAGTGAGCTCGCGTGGCACCCACTTTGCACAGAACTTTCTCATACCCAAATATTCGTGAATGATATGATGTACACGTTCAGTTGATATCTTTAGAGTGTCTGTTATTTCATTCAATTTCAATTGACGGTCATTCAAAATCATTTTGTGGATTTTTTTAATGTTTTCGTCGGTAACAACCTCTTTTGGGCGTCCACCGTCTTCGGTGGTCATTTCACCACGTCTAAACTTAGCATACCAACCCTTGACGATTGATTTTCCTGGGGCAGTGTCCGGAAACTCGGCATCAAACCAAGTTTTTGCTTCAACTGTATTTTTTCCCTTCAAAAGTAATATTTTATCAACACGCGAAATTCCTTTTTATCCATTTTTTTCACGATAACAAAAGTTGCTTCACTCAAAATGCTATAATTCACAAACTAATGATCCGACAGCTGTCAAATTTATACACGCATCTTTTGAGGGCTAGGACTAACTAAAAAACATATGGATTTAATTCTAGTAGCTCCATCTATGTGTCAGGCCGGGGATTTTTAAATTGACCTGTTATATAATCTCGATAATTAAGTTAACTTTATTACATATCTTAATTAAAACTATTGAAAAGTAATAGTAAAAAATAAATAACATTTTTAAATAATTCTATTCTGTAAAGTAGGATTTAAAAAAATAATAATAAAAGACTGTACTTTTAAAGACTTACGCCATTAGTCAAAAATTCATCTCGATAAGTTGTTTCGGAAGTTCTCCTCGGGCGAGGCGGTGGGGGGCGTTAAAAGAAGCCCTTGCTTCGAACATCAGCCGAAGACTGGAAAAAGAACTGGAATTTGGATACATAAAAAAAATAATAATTTTGAAACCAGACTAAGAGGAAAATATTTAAGCGTAAGACAGTATACCTTCCGTCATAGCAACACGTAAACATTGAATTTTTGTAATTATATGAATTGTTAACTTAATTACGCATACAACACGCACGAGTATTTGAGTCCGCGTACCGGATAGCGCATCGAAGGCGGTCAGACGTCAGAAAGAAAACCCTCAATCACTTTATGTTCAAATACAATGTAAACTCCACGCAATGCAACAGAGTATTGATCTTTGCTTTAAAGGATCAATTTACATATTAAATTAGCATAATCAATGTTTTGAGGTTATGTATTCCGATTGTTAAAAAGTTAATAGTCCTTCGTTTCTGTGTTTCATTTAAAACCCTTTTCGTGTTGTTTTATAATTTAATATATTCGTCGATCGCATTCGTGAGGTTTTTATTTTTAAAGAACATAGTAACAAAATTCACTTGTATTACTATAGAAATAGATATATAAGTTTTAAAGCTATAAAATTAGTTAAAATGATGACATGAGTATAAAGAATTTATTTTAAATATATAAATCTAATCTTTTGCGAGATAAATATTTAAAAAAAAAATTTACACACGCACGCTCTCTCTTTTTCTCTCTCTCTCTCACACACATATTTATACATATGTGTGTGTGTGTGTGCGTCTGTGTGTGTGAATTTGTTCTAAAATAGTTTGCAACGGAAATAAGATATCTCTAATAAAATGAGAATTTATATAATCATACCAATGGTTAAATAAAATTACAAATAGCAGCAACTCATATCAGTATTTTTGAGTCCGTACAGATAACGAGAAGGGAGCCTTAGGTAGTAAGATGTCAGAAAGAACTCATTCAATAACAGTTCTTTTCGCAACATGACATAAATAGTAGCTCCGTTAATCTTTCGAAAAAATAAACTCTGACATTTTAATGTATAATTAATTAATTAAATCAACATCATTAATTAACGATACAACGAATTCGTTTCTTTGGAAGTGCGAGACCTATTTTCTCAGTGAAGATCAGTCTTTAATCAGTTTACTCTTCAGTTAATCAATAATCAAAACAAATTAAATGTGTGGTTTACTAAACTCTACTTTAATAATTATTATTATAATAATACCTTGCGAACTCTAAGCAGTAGACTTCTAGCAACAGGATCGGCAGACACTCTCTGAATATCTTCCGAAATCTCTATAGCGGTCCTATGACTACCGCTAATTCCTGTATCAACTTTATTCACAATACTTCTTAATTAGTAAAGTTCATAGATCGTGGTTTTTTCTCAATTATGAGGTTCTCATTTCAAACATCGAATGCAGAGATTAGTTAAAGCGCGTGAGAATCCGTTGCAACATCTGAAGTACAAAATGCTTTTTTTTTTGTTTTTGTTTTTTCAGTTACGACACCTTTTTTTCACTGAAATTATTTCTTATTTCGAAGAGTTAGGCTAAATTTGAAATTTCGTAAAATTCATGAATTGGATGGATTGATACAAAACAAATCCTGTTATTTTAAATGAAAAATTTAAATATTTATTGATATAAAGATTTCGATTCCACACATGTCAAAGATATTTGTCAATTAATAGGCAATGATTTTCCAATTAGGAATACATTTTTTTTAAAAAGACTAAAAAATAAATATCATTCTAATAATATGAGTTATTAAATACAAATATGAAACGAAAGTGATAGTGATTCGAGCCGCCTTTCTTTTTTTAGGTTCAGTAAACAAGTTTACAATTGTCAGCTTTCGTAATCACGTTGGTGTTCGGTTCTTATATATATATATATATTGCTCACGAGTTATCGATAAAGGTTTAATAAGTACAAAATCAATAATTTTTTTCCGATAATTTTAAAAGGGAAAAAAGTCTGAAATAAGAAAAAACGTTTTTTTCTATTTTCTTTTTTTTTTTTGAGTTATAAGGAACGTAATATACATAAAATGAAAGAAGGAATGGTCCGGCTGCATTTAGTACGGAGGCATTGTAAACCTGCCTTTCTTTCGTGTCCTCGAAAAAATAAAAGAGGTAATTTCTTTTTAAAACATTTTTCCATGAAAGATGTAGATGCTATTCTTCCTCGTTCGAAATAAATTAAATTACATTATCTAACGATTGAGGAAATATAACGCATTGCTAAATTCGTCAATTTTACGCGATTAGCACATTTTTCCTTTAACTGATTTCTTTTCACGAGTCTTCGATTTTATGTCATTTCTGTAAGAATGTTATTTTACGGTCTTTCATAAAGTTAAAATGTATAAAACTAAAATTCCTTTGTAATACATTAATCAGACATAACAGTTGAAAAAATTTGCTGTTTCCAAAAGCAAATGTATTTTTAATGCATTTCTTTGACACCATTTTTTCCTCTCTTCCCTCACACGTACATTTTAAACAAATTAAATTTTTTTAAATCAATTTTAAGCACCTTTTAATACGTTCCTATTTGCATAAGATTAGCGTCCGAAATTATTCGTGATTTTTCTTCAGATTCGG
>BMAW01097030.1:0-20807 GCA_019974015.1 Nephila pilipes | reverse complement strand
CCCCCCCCCCCCCCCCCGCGCATACATTGGAATGCGTTAGAGCGATTTTTCAATTTCAGTCTTTTCTCGGATGAAGCTACATTCGCGGAAGGGTGAATGGTGCAAAAATCTGCTGCTCCGTGACAGCCCCCAAAAAGTATGTTTGATGCTTGACGACTCGCTGAGTGGTCCTTTATTTTCTGTTAAAAGACAGAAATAGGAGAAGTTTATCTGGATATGTTGGAGCCATTTTCCGTTTGGCTTAAAATTGACTATCTCCTGAATATTGTCAGTGCCCATAAAGGCAGAAGGTCACACCAAAGGTCACATTTGTAGAAGTGTCATAATTGTTTCAAAATTAAATTTGGTAAGTTACTCCTTCACATTATGTATCTATTTTTAATTTTCCTGCATATAATTTCGTGCACTGACACATTCAAATAAGGTACTCTTGAATGGGACATCCTCCTATATATTGAAATAATTTATTCATATTAAGAATTTTGCACGTCGATCTCTTTCTTACATTACTCGAATTAAGAATTTTGAACATCCATCGCTGTCTTACGATTCTCCTCCTTCTGTCATACGATTGCGCTATATAATGCATTAAGTGATTTCGCGGCAATTAGAATATATATAAGTTCGATTTCATTTTACGATAATTTTCTTTAAATAAGAATGACGTAAAGAAAAAGTGTCTTAACATATTTTAACGTTCAGGCGTTTTTTCAAAATATGTTATACAAACAGTTCAATATTATTTGTTGATTGTATTTTAAAGAATGAATTAGTAATGTACTGAATTTCTATAAAAATAGTCGAAAATGTAGAAAATGCTTATTAGTGAATTAGTGTAATTTTATTAAATCATGCCATTCATGATTGTTTGAAGGCAAGTAAGGTCCCAAAATGCAGCTGGGCCTACGGAACAATCATGTGATGAGATAATGACTCCCAAGAGAATTCCCACCTTTGGGAAAAAACGTGTTTTAAAACCCCGAAGTGCCAGGGTGAGCTTTTCTTCCTCCCGTGGGTTTTTCTATCCACCACGCGATCTATTGATGTAGTCAACCGCAAAATGTCGCAGCTGACCCCTTTTCAAAATAAAGTGTGAAATGTCCATGACTTACCCATTTTACGACATTAGTTATAACATATAGCTTAAAGTATGCTGAGATTAATAATTTATGGTTTGCTTTCATTTTAATTTCATTTAGCTTAAAGTATGCTGAATATAATTATCGTTTGCATTGATTTTAATGTCTGAAAAGATTATTATTGTCCACTTCAACATTTTATTGTTCAATTTTTCTCGTATAATGTTGTCAATAATGATTACACCAATATGGAAGGAAAATACTGAATGGAATGTATTGAAATGCTTTGGAATTACGTGTTTTGGAATGCTTTCTGAAACTTTTAAGGGGAATGGTTTATCTAATGAAGTTTCATTATATCATGACATGTTAATCAATTATCAGGTGTATGGCGTATAAAACCGGGAGGCTTGCCTACTAGAAGTTACAGTAATTAAATAACTATGGAATTAGTTTATTTAATAAGGGATTAATGCAATATGCGATTAATTAGGAGTTTTGCAATGTGGGTCGAAATTATTCTTCTGATGTAGAAAGAATGAATGAATCCTCCATTTTCTACTCAAACGCTTAAAGGCTTTTTACACCAATCGATAAGAAAATTATTTTCAATGCCAGAAGCACAAAATGTGCTGATAATATTAATTATTCTAAAAACACGTATTATCAAAAACAGTTGCGAATAAAAATGAACTGTAGCTTACAATAATTCTTATGAGTTGGGATTCTCATGTTCTTGAAAACCTTGAAATTCCAAAATCTCACTCTATTACTTTCAGTTGCGTAAGAAAACAATTTGAAGAATTCCTGTCATTCAACTGCTTCGCTTTAAAGTAAATTTTCCTATCTTTCATTGTCGATTCAATTACTACGCAATGTTTGAAATTGGAATATATATATGTATAATCCATAATATATATATATATATATATATATATATATATATATATATATATATATATATATATATATATATATATATATATATATATATATATATATATATATATATATATATATATATATATATATATATATGGATTATGCGTCTCTTTCGATAAACAGTATCAAAAATTTAAAAAAACACATCTTCCTATCATACTTAAAATTAAACAAAATTTTGTATTAAAGGGAGAATTAATTGAAAAAAAAAATTGATGAAATAAATAAACGGAAAAACTATAAATGTGAAAATGCGAAATTTTAAGTAATATGGTATTAAATTAACCATAAATATTATGATTTCTTAAATTGTATTATTAGCGAATTCTCTTCCGCGAAATAATTAAAACAGTAATACTTTTTCTATCTTTAAAAGTTTTTTTTTTTTTTTTTTTTTTAGAAAATAGATAATTTTCAAATGTATGAAATGCTAGTCAATAGTGAGAAAAAAGATTCACTCCTTTATTTACTTTTCTGTTTTGTTTATGTCTTATTTTAAATGTACAATTTGTTGTACTCTAATAATATTTTATTTTGCATATGTAATATATTATTTTATAAATGAATATAGTATAATCATCAAAGGCTTGTTTCCTATTTCTCATAGGTAATAATATAAAGTTATCAAAGCTTAGCTTATAGCTATCTTTATTCATTTTAAATGCTCGGTTGATCTATGTTTATCTTTTCTAAGCCCTTTAATGCTCAAAAAATTTAGCTATTTCTTTTTAAATTTCAGTTGCATACATTGCGTAAAGAATTTTAAAAATGTGTCGGAATCTAGCTAAATATTTTAAGAACATAAATAAATGAAATTATTCAAATAGTATAAAGAAAATTAAAAGAAAAAATAAAATATCTAAAACAGTGTCTTCTTATTAGGAATCAACTGCTTTACAAAACAAAAAGAATGAAAATGATATCTGAACCTCATTTTTGATTAAACTAAGAGTCGAAGCAACAGAAATATTATTTCTATCTTCATATTTCACGTCTCACGGCGTCTAATCTTACTGTTGTTATCCATTTAGAGTAGTTTATTCATCAGATTGGTTACGTTAACTCCACTGTAAGTATACAAATGAAACCAACCGCATCAATATAAAGAAAATTGACTGAAGCAAGACTTCAAATGCTGATTCAAGCAAATTTATCAAAAGTTCCCTTATAATAGATTTCAAATTAAACAAGAGCTTTAAATACCTACCTGAATGTCTTGAAGATATATAAACACAAAGGCCGAATAGTACTTATTTTGTGCGTTAAATCGTATTTACTGAAGTTTCGCAAAACAGAGGAATAATTTAATAATTCGAAATAAAAACCAACGTTTTTATATGGTGCCAAAGTTTATTAAAAAAATTATTAAAATATTAGTTAAAACTGGTCGCAAATATCTAAATATTGCATTGTTAGGCAAATAAGAACGGTTCCCAAAATTTCAGAGCTCTAGCTTGATGGGAAGTTGGTTAAATTAACGATCGAAAATTTGATGACACACACACCAAGTGAAATTCAGAAAAACGTTGTAAATACAGAGTGATACTATATTTGTAATGTTTGAGAGCCTTTTTTTAAAGGAATCAAAAAAGCAAAACAACATATTTATGTTTCTCATGCTGAAATCCTTCATTTTCAACTGTTCTTTTCAAACGAACTCTTTAAAAATTTATTCGCCGCGATATTATAATTGAATGTCTTGCTCGGTGGTATGAGAATGGAATTGCGATAAATATAAAAAAATTATATCCGATATTTATTTTACTTTAAAATATTCTACTTTCGTAGCAACTAATATAGTAAAAAAGTAGACTGTCGATTTATTTCTTTTTATCGCTTTCGAAAATAAAAGTTTTCGAGTTCGTTTAATCAACTTCAAACACTAATGAAACACACAATTCGAAATTTTGAGAATTATGTGTTTCATTTGTGTTTGAATTTGTTCTTCTACCTCAGACAATAGATTTCCAACACGCGATCTTTTCTTTCTTTCCTTGACATTTACATGATTGAAACTAAATACCCTACCCACGCAATATTTTTTTTAAATAACGAAAGTAAATTACCTTCTGACCTTGAGCTATCGAGAAATAGAAGTGACCAACTGACCGAGTACTCACAGTGGGGAATTTTTCGACCCTGAGGTCATTTTCGTATCTTGAGTCGATTACGATTCCGTCTGCGTTACTTCGAAAGAGAACCTGTTTCGAAGCGCTTTCGTTTCCGGAAGTCTCCATTGAAAGAAAGCGGTTTAATAAGGGATATTAAGCATTTGTTTCGACAGAACTTTTTCTTTTGAGGCCCGAAGCAGGTGGTAAGTAGATGTTGTGATTTCCTAATAATCTTTGAGAGGCATTCGATGAACTGCTTGAATGCCGTCAATCATCACATATATGAAATAAGTAACTATAGTACGTTTTAAATTATGCGATTTCTTCCAACCAGCAATGGATTGTGGAACGATTATTATAATTTGTTTCCCCCTTAAAAGATATCATCTAAAAAAATCAGGTAACCGCTATCGTGGATGTAATTTCACCCCCCAGTAAATGAATTTTATTTTATAAATTGAATGAAGGCATATGAATGAGATTACATGTATTATAAGAATAACATATTTCATGAAGGTTATAAAATTAATTTTTTACAGTTGTTAGAAATAATATCGTGATGTCTTTTACGAATGAAGTTGGTACATATCGTATATCTCGCGGTTTATTTTCTTCTTTCCTCGTACATATACAGCATCTTCCATACTTATATGGGGATGGACTTGTTGCCTCAACCTTTTTACCGAGTATTTCTAATATAATTATCCTCAGAGTATGTGGGAAATTCGGTATTTTTAATCGTTCTTCAAGAAAGGATTTAGTGAGAGAAAATGCTAATTCTAACAGGTAATCTCTTCTGATAATGCTTCTGATACCATTTGCTGCATTGCAAAATGCAAGAATGATGTTCGAGTTTATACTTGCTGCGCTCAGTAATCCATAAAATACTGCTAAAGGAAAGGTGACCAGATTTTAACATTCGAAAAAACGGGACACCATTGACGGGGGTGGGAGAGGTCTTGATTAAAAATTTGGTACCTAAAAATACCTATCTTTGGTACCTAAATAAATTACTTACCAAAATTATTTGAATAGCTTATCTGTTGACATTACTTGTTTAACTAGCATGCAGTGCGATGTTTATCGCAGGAGAGACAGTTATAGAACTGAATGTGCGAAGGAGTTACTTCGCGGACGACCAACAAACTCTTTACAACCTGACCCTTCTCTCTCAAATTCCCCTCCGTTTCCAATTTTTGTACAAGATGTAATTCCTTTACAATAGTGTTCCAAATGGTACTAGATCGCTAGCGGAACATGTCGCCATAAGAATAAAATCTGTGAAAGTGTACAAAGTGTTCTCTCTTCATTTTACAGCTATAAAATGTTATAGAATATTATAAAATTTACAAAAAAAAAATATATATATATATAAAACTCATAACCTGGTGAAATAGCTACATGGAAGCCGAAAATCGTATATTCCCGTTCTCCCTCCGTTCCCAAGCTTGTCGTGCATTCTTTCAAAAAATCGGGACTTTATCAAAACACCGCGAAACGCGGGGAAAATGGTTAAAAATTGGGACTGTCCCGCTAAAAGTGGGACGTCTGGTCACCATAGCTAAAGGCCATCTTCGAGTCCTACTATTGAAATGAACTCACAAGTCTACATCATCGTCTTCAACATTAGCGCTCAGGATCACTAAGCTCATTTGTTTCTAGCAAAATTTTTCCATTTAATCTTTTTCGGGGTTGAATGCCATATTATAAAATAACCATCACGGCAATAAAATAAATAAAAACACTTCTAAAATAATTATTTCCTCACCTCTCCGCTTATTATTTTCATAGTAGAAACAAAAGTTATAACTACGGTACCTGACAGCAAAACGAAGTAATTTTAAAATACTTATATTTACGATAACATGGATGAAATGTCATTCCAGATCAGTTTATTTTGTCGTGCAGCAAAGTACGAAACAAAAGTAAATTTTTTTTATGATAACGGTATTCCTGCTGATACCATAAATCAATGTTACTAGTTATTCGGTTTTTTAATAATGAAAGAAAAATGTTTTACGCGGGGTGATTTTTCAGCCATGATACCTTTCCAGGGTTAAGGGGAGTCAGTACCCTAAAAACGAACAAATCATCCTTTTTTTTAATTTAGTAATACTCTTTGATTTATTATCTTTCTTTTGATATATTACTTTTGAATGTAAGAGAACTAAAAGTTGGAAGAAGTGACAATGAAAAATGTAAACAAACGAATTTGGGACTTCATCACACCTTAGTTTTATAAATTTAGTAATTTTATGCCATTTTTTTAGAATCAAAAACCAATTATGTTTTGTTTTGTTTTAATCATAATTGTTGAGCTTACAATTCTTTTCTAATTACTAAAATTTCATTATGACTCATTTGTTGATATCTCTTGTTCTGTTCGTAGTGTGTTTATTATTTTTTTTTATGTTTTACAGTAATAATATCATAATTCATGTTTTTATTCATCAGATATTTTCCTACAAACATGACATTTTAGTATTATAAGCAGTAAAAAAAATTAATTTTTTTATTTATATTACTTATTTTAATATTTGTTTCTTGTTAGTCTCTTGTAGTTAATAAACTTGGAAGAAAGTGATCAAATATTAAAAGTACGAACTGAAATTACATGATAAATTATTATGTAATTATAATTTTAAGAAAAAACCATGTAGTTGATGGTTTAAATTGGCATTTTAAGTTAACTGAAGCATATTTTAATTATTGTTAATTAATATACTATATTTAGATACAAGTAGAACGATGATGATCAATTACGTTCGAACAGTTCCTGAAAGCCTGCATTTAAAGAAAGCGATATAGTAAGAGAAAGAGGAAACCTTTGTTTCTTTTCAAGCCAGATTCAAAACAAGAGGTAAGATTTCAAATAACCTTTGACGGACATTGTAACTATCAAATTAAGTTATTTGTTTGTAACGTCGTGAAATATCACATTGCATATAAGAAATCAGAAATTACTTAACGTTTTAAATGTGTGTGTTGTATTAATAAATTTGTTCAAAAGGTATTTTTATACATGTAGAAACTTTAATGCTGTATGTGGTAAAAAAAAAGTGTTCGATTTTGTAAAAAATAAGAGGAACTTAATTTAAGTCTTGCATTCGTTTCATTAATTGTTGGACGATTTTTATAATTTCTTGTACAACAATTTCTTTTAAATCAATTTATATAATCATACAGTGTTCGTAAAAATGATTTTATTTTGTTAAGCAATCCTGTTTATTAGTTTTCAAAATGTAAAATTCACTCCAACCCTTTTTTTGTGTCCCTTTTTGTCGAACTATTTTTTTTTGTAAACATAAGCATATTTTAAGATAAATACTCATATTTAAAAAAAAGGGTTTTTTTTCTTCGATATTAATGATACAATTCTCTTAAGTTATGCTTAAGTTTCTGTACAAAAATAAATCGATAATTAAAAATGAATGATAATTGGTAATTAATAGGCTATATATATATATATATATATATATATATAACATATATAGACAAAAAAAATTAGCGCACCAAGAAGGAGTCTTCAAAATGAAACGAAATTTTACATACGTAATGACTACTTTGATATAAGTAAATGATTAGAAAATCAAAGAAAAAGGATTGTTTATTTCAGAGAAAAAGGCAAAAGAACGGAGAATTTAATTTCCTTTTGACCCCCCTGTGGCGCGAATGCACGATGCGATACGATCAGGCATTGAGGCATACAAGTTCTGTATGATGTCTTGAGACATTTCGTTTCATATTTGCTGCAACCTTGCCTCTAGTTCGTTCAAACTCGCGGGATGCCCAACTCGCCGTCCCAAATGAGCCCAGATATGTTCAATTGGAGACAAGTCTGGGGATCGGGCAGGCCAAGGAAGGGTAGTAACAGTGCGGAGACAGTCTTGTGACACCCTTGCCGTGTGAGGCCGAGCATTGTCTTGTTGAAAAATGGCTCCTGGGAGCCGTTGCATAAGTGGCAACACATGTGGTTGCAGGATGTCATGGACATACCGCTGGGCTGTCATGGTGCCACGGATCAATACTATTGGTGACTGTGTATTGTAGGCAATGGCACCCCATACCACCACACCAGCTGTGGGAGCGGTGTGTCGCTGTAAAGCAAAGGCAGGATTGAGGCGTTCACCACGGGGTCTCCCCACACGAACACGATTGTCATCACTGCTGATATTGAATTTGGATTCGTCGCTAAAGACGACCTGGTTCCATTCCGTTGCAATCCAGTTTCCTCGTGCGTGGCACCACTCCAAACGGAGGCGTCAATGGGTGGGCGTCAAGGGAAGTACACGTAATGGGCGCCTCGATCCCAAATGTCCTTCAGCCAGGCGCCTTCGTATGGTTCGAGAAGACACAGGGCCCTCTAGTGAAGGTGCTACCTGTGCCTGAATGGCGGCCGATGAAGCAGTTGGTTGTACGCGTGCATTTCTTACGATGTGGCGGTCTTCTCTATCACTGGTCTGTCGAGGGCGTCCTGAGTCTGGTCTTCGTGTAAATGACATCTCTCGGATTCACTGGTCCCAACACTTATTCAGAGCACAATCAGAGCGGCCTAATTGACGAGCTATTCTCCTAGCTGACCACCCAGCTTCCATCATGCCGATGATTCTCCCCCTCTCAAACTGTGACAGCTGCTCATATTGTCTTCGAAAACGGCATAAGGGCATGTCTACCTCAGCTCTTCCTTTGTAAGCGATTCCGCACACTCAAACAAGCTTTGGTTACCTGTTTTATACTCCACGGAGAACGACGTTAAACACCCTCTACCGGCTATACGTAATGCGCAATCACTCTGCATTTCTAATCATTTGCATATCTCCCCGACATGTACCTTCATGCCAAGTTTCGTTACGATCCCGCAATTATTTCTTGATGCGCTAATTTTCTTATCCATGAGTGTATATATATATATATTATAATAATAATTTTTACAGATGTTTTCTTTTGCACAATTTTTATAGTATTAATTTTAAGCACCCAAAAATTCCCAATATTTCAGAAAAGCGATGAATTATAGTTACTGCTTTCATCTACATACATAAATTTGAAGAAAAAAAGTAATATTTACTTAATTTGAAATTGAAATATGTCATTAATTTGAAAACGTCTGCGTAATAAAGCATAGTTTTCGGTTGGTAAGAAATAATTCAGACCTTCTTTGTAACTGAAAGGAAAAATCTATGGTTTTGTTTCTATTTTTTGTGAGATCAACGTTTTTAAAAAAATGCGTAAATATTTTTGAATTTATTAAACTCTAGTTCGAGAACTCGAAAATCAAATTTTTTGAGTAGTTTAAATCTTGCAATGGAGGTATTTCAATGATTTCATAAATTATTTCTTTTACCTTTTTGCGTTATATTACGCCACCTGCTGTATTCTAATTGAGTATAAACTACTTTTTGGTCATTTGCAATTTATTTTTTCTGCTTTTCAAAATACATTTTTTTTTTCAAATGCCCCATTTTAGGTTATGCATTTTATCAAAATTATTTATGGATAACTATGCTTCATAATAATGAAATACATCAAAAACAAAGAAGCAGAGACCAAAGCTATTAGCTTCAAGAAAGTGCTGTTTAGCTCTCTGTAGGATTTGTAACGCCTTTTCTACATTATTTAATTCAACTGCCCTCTAAATGAAGTCAATAATTATAGAACTCGAACTGAAAATCAGAAAGAGTAAGATAAAATGCCTTATAAGTAACAACTGAAGAATATAAACAAAGTCGTTCTCTCTCGAATCCCACTTAATTCGTAGAATTCTAGATTATGATCGACAAATAAAGTCTTAGTTGCCGGATCACTCGCTCTGATTGAAACATTTCTCATTAATAGTAATCTCGTATCTCAGTACTAGGACTCAGAATCCCTTATATCCAAAAAAAAAAAAAAACTACAATGATGACCTCAAGTTTGTCGAGAAAAGAATACTTTCATAATCTCAACGAATCAGAGTACACACAAAGGGGTTTGAATAACTAGAACTAAGCCATGATAAAACGGTGATATTTTTTTTTTGATACGGCATTCATAATAACCTTTCGTGAGATAGATATGTAAGAAGAACCGTTATCTTAATAGAAACTTCCTTCCTAATACAATTAGGATCAATAAGTTCCCGGATTTAGTCAATGGTAATTTATTAAAATTATGTTCAGAACTTATACCCCCTCTCCCCCTTTAAACTATTGTCCTCCTGTATTTACGCACTAATTCTACCGTTCACATAACTGCTCCAGACATTTCTGTTCGTCGTTTTTTTTTAAAGTTCCTTCCTTCGTCGCATTTTTCATCATCTCATCTGAATAAGCAAAAAGATTTACCTTCATTTCATTTTCAGCCGAGGAAACAGGTACATTTTCGCTAGTATCAAGTCTTCAGAATAGGGAGGATGTTCCGTTATATCTTCCGAAGTGCTTTTTCACCTTTATGGATCGGTTTGTCTCTTCAAGGTCATGCAATAAAATCCAAACGGTTCCTTTTTCACGTAGTTCACTTCTTACTGTATATCAGCCGTCTCAGGATATCAAGTAATGTTTTTGTTGATAGTTTCTATTTGAGGAATAAATTCATGATGAGTCTTGGAGAGAAGTAGAACGCCTACTCCCAAGATTATCATCAAAGCTCGTGTAGCCTTGACGAAAACATTTATGCGACTCGTCTAGTGCCTTTTTTTTGTTTCATTACATCTTTTTCGTATGCTATCTCCAGCTCCCTGAAAAGCCTCACATGATAATTTCTTCATCAAAAATGCAGAATTTTATTTTGGCATTCTATTCTGAAGACGCCATTTCGGTATCCGACGAATGCGAGCACTATTTTGTCAGTAACAAGTTACAACTTTAGCCGACAATAATGGAAGTGGTTGACAGATATCTCGGCATCTTCCTTAGTAGTTCTGTTGATCTCAAAAAGAAAACTTTCCCCTCGAGGCGTACATTTGTTTGGAACTAAACTGGACAGCTATCTCCCCGCGTATCACTTGGATCAATGCGGATTCAGAATAAGATAGTATCCGATGAAAATCTTTCCGACTTATCTTCGACGACAGGAATGCATGTACACCAGGATACTGGATGCACTGGTGTACAGGCTGGATTGTCCCAGCCTCGGCTGTTTCTCATGCTTTCACTCAATTTCACATAAATTTCTCGTCCATAAACGCACTCTCCCTTTATTTAAGCACTGATGCAGGTGCTGTGAGGGTGTCTTGAGTTCAAGAAATAAAATCAGCGTTAGCCGAACACTTGTGGCTTATTTATTTTCCTTTTTAACAAAACACCACAACACAATAAATATAAAATGCATGGAATGATCGCAACACATTTTATATAATCTTCAGAGCTACCGGATCGATTGTAAACATCTAGTCTCATTCCGCGGTCGTCTCTCGTTTCTCGCGAATTCAAGCTACCCAATTTTGGCGCTGCTAGGAATCTCTGGAATTTCAGGTGTCGCTCCAGCTTCTTGATTTACCAGTGCCCTTATAAAACATTTACCTCACTTCACACTCAAATAACTCTTGATCGGCGGTACCTTCAAACAAATCGCGAAGATCTCAATTCAAACCTGCCCATTTGCTTCTCGGGTAATGCGGTCATGAAATACTACCACATACGTTTCATAATGGTCCTGATGTGACATATAATAACGCTGACTTTCTCATGAGATCCGATTATGTCTCGACAAACGCGTCTTATTTAATTCTTAGAAAAATGATTGAATAAGATTTAGATTAATATTAAAAAGATTTAGACTAATTATTAAAGTTGCACTTTGTACAAAAAGTGCTTCCCGATCCAATTTAAATTCACACACTTAAAATTTGTAAGTTATGTCTTCTTCAGAGATGCGCAAATTCGATTGATGTTGTCTCGTATATTTTCATAACGTGCTGTATTATTTTTAACTTAATAAGGCGATCCTGGTTAATTGAAAACAAACAGGATTGAATCAAAAGTTATCATGCCCCCCCAACCCTTAAATCTACGTCTTGGGCATGTAAGGATCTAAAGCTCGCTTCTGGTAACCTCTCGACGGTGGTCTGAATGGTATCCAGAAAATTCTTCCAAAAAATCGACAACTCCACCAATAGAACCATTCAAGCAATTGAAAAATACACACCCATCAGAAATAACCAACTACTACACAGACCTCGAGCAATTCTTCTGGATGAATCCAACCCCCTTTATCACTTTAAATTTAACATTACAAATTTTTTCATTGATTTCCTGATATTATATACATCAAAATGACATCCCTCCACAACAGCCAATAGGAGCTCACCCATCAACCAATAGGAGTTCACCCATCAACCAATAGGAACTCACCATCTCCTACGCTTGAAAAGACATTGATTCTACAACCTAACCAGACTAGAGGAATGAGACAGGATAGTTCTACCAATGCAACCAATAAAATCTTAAACTTTTTCAATTTCGTAAAATAGCATCATCTCAAATCCTCTACAATAATTAAAGAACTCCTGAAAATAAGGAAATTTTTTTTCACGGCTTAAATTTAACAATATCAGCTATTTTGTTAAAATCCTTCATAAAACAAAAAATATCTCCATTAAGAAGAGCTTAAAAAATGACAATGTCTCTATACAAATCTGAATTTTATTCATAATAAGTGAATAAAAATTTTAACTTTTAATTTTTAGTAATTAATAACCAAGCATTGCTCGTAATTCACATTTTTTCATGTCATCTTAAGCGTTTACAATATTTTTATTTTAACTCCTGGGCAACCAATATTCTGTCTCATCTTTCAATTTTTACTAAAACTGGGGGTTAAAGCCCGTGAGGGTTATGCGCCCCAATCATTATATTCCCGCTGGTCTGAATGGTCACTCCCTGAGGATGCAATAAAAGGAAGCGGTTGACGGAGAAATAAGGAAAGGGGAAGGGAGCGGAGAGGTGACAGCAAGAATGGTGTCGTGTTCCCTAGAAACACGTGAAAATTAAATCATTGAGACTGTAGCATGAGGTGTTTATTCAAAAGCATGTTAGCGGCGAATGCAGTCCAAATCTCCTAGGTTAAAAGTGAAATTAAACAAAGCCGATACTTAGCGTTGAGTACCTTACAGTGCATCTAACAACTTTATCATTTACAATTTTAATACTTTGAACAAGATACCACCATTTATAGAAACAAGAAAAGAATTTAGCCTCACTGAAAGTAAATATTATACTCTAGTATTTTTCATACCTTAAGTAGATATTGTTCGCGGTAATTACGCCACAAAAAGGAAACGAAATGATTTTGGGTAACTCTGAACTCGTCAGAAGACTTGCTACTTTTCAAAAGAAACAATAAGATTTATCTTGCAAACAGTATTGACAAACATGAAATTAACTCTGTGAATTTTATATATTTTCAAATCTGACGAGCAATATTATATATATATATCCAACCCTTTTTCTTTTCAACCATTTTTTTTCTCTCTTTTTTCTAGTATCTAGATCCCAGTTGTTTTGTGTTGCATAGTCATATCTGGTGCTGGCGCCTCTAAACTTCACCGTAACTTATTTTTAACATGCAATTGCTAGGAACTTTCGGAAATTTTATTTAAAAAAAAATGTTATGTCCTTCAAAATTGTACATTCGACGAAAATATTCATTTTGTTTCTCTTGCTATGAAGTTAAAGAATGCCGTATTTAAATATTTTTCGTTAAACGTATTCATGTTTGTACATAAATCTGAAAATTTATGAATATAATACATGTTTATAATTTGAAATTCTTTTTGATTTTACAGACAGTGATGCCGAACAGATGTGGAGCTGGATATTCGTACATGATTCACGTAGATGCACTCTCTGGTGACCGTAATACCACGAAACTTGTTTTATCATGGGAATACTAATAGTCTAAGACGGGTATGTTCCGTATTTTAAGCATTTCATCATACTTTGTATAATGTGAAGGTCGGCAACGGTATGTTGTAAAGAACCAAGCTAAATTCAAAAAGAAAAATAGTTTATTAAATGATGAAAATGTATAGAAAATGGAGAAAGCGCATTTCTGCGTGCTTACACCTCGCACTTTCATACTCAAATATGCGTTGGCAGGAGGCGCTGCAGCAACGCAGCGGGTCAATTCCCACAATATATTCTAATTCACATCGGCAAGTAATGTAATTCTAATCGATTGAAATATGTTAATAAAGTTTTATTTATAAAAGCAAAAATATTTACCTTTTAAAATACATTGCATTCAAAAGACAGCATGTTTCTTTATCCAAAGATGAAGATATAAGTATGGAAAGTGCACTGTAAAGACAAATAAATACGTGTTCGTTAGACCAAATCTTAAAAAATAATATATGCGTAGCATAGTGATATTTATGAACAATGGTCTTCAAACTGTTCAGAAAATATTGAAACTAAATTTTGCTTGTTTTATTATTTTTAACATGGATAGTTTAGTTTTTTATTAACGTCGCCCTAGAAGCAACACGAGGGCTATTGGCGACGGACCTCGTAATTTTGAACCACGGTCAAGTGACGAGGACGACACCTGAGCTGGCACCCCCCTCTCCTAACATCCACACCACGCCAACGGGAGGACTTTGGGCCCCGAACAGATTTAATGTGCATCAGCCCCGGCTACACGGCGGGTCTTTGGTGGCCAAGGATCGAACCCGCGACTGAACGAAAACCGCCGGCCGCTAGTCCACGACCTTGACCACTAGGCTACTGCGGCCCCATTTTTAACATGGAAAGAGAAGAAATTTGAATTGTTTTTTCTAACTATGTGGAAGTTACGACAAAATATTGATTTATTTTTAAAAAAAATTATCCTCACAAATCCAGGTTCTTGTGTGATTTATGCGAATTCTTATTTTGGTTTCTAATTGTTACACTGATTACATTTACTGCTTTCTTCATCTGTCTCTTTAGGGCATTTCCCCATCAAAATGAAAAACATTTGGAGGATTAAACTATCAAAGTATTTGTCGCTGTTGGCCTTCTTCAACGCAGTTACAGTGTTGTGGGATGTATGCTCGGCGGACGTCTCTTACGAGGAATTGGTGAAAATGGGCGCCCAGTGCGATCCTTTCGACAATTGTCGACAACCACGCGGCACTGATCAGCTCAACAAATACAACTGCGATTGCGACAGCTCTTGTGTAGTGTTTGACACTTGCTGTGTCGATTCTCCATACAGAAACGAGTCAGTAGCCCCTGTCACTGGTGTGACGTGCCGCAAAGTATACGACGATCAAAGTCCCGCAGTGTACATGGTCGACAGTTGCACGAACCCGGATTTATCATCAGAAATGCTGTGCGGAACCAGCGCCGAAGAGAGTAACGATCTTTTTTTAATTATTCCAGTCACCAGTGTAACGACCAGAATAACTTACAGGAACTATTTCTGCGCCTTGTGCAACGAGAATACTGAAGACGATCAGCTCGTTCTTTGGGATTTTCAAGCGGAAGGACACAGCGAAAGACTCAATGACAGTACCATGCCAGACTTCACGTACGATGCTGCTTTGAAATCTTGGCGTATTGTTAACGACTCTTCGGTGAAAATATCGATAAGAATTCCAGACAATCTAAGAATCATTGTCAAAACGTGTTCGGTGGACTTAATTTCAAATTGTTCAAACGACTGGCCGGACGATTCTGTGGCAGAAAAATGTGCAGCCTACATGGCAAAAGTAACCTTGAGAGATTTTTTTTATCCCCTCTCGTATAGAAATCCTCACTGCGCGCTGTGCAACTTCGAAAATGTGGAGTTACGCGAATGTGATATAACTGAAAATCAATCAACACCCTTTTCTGGAAAAAAACCTTGGATTCATTCCTTTCTCAGACCGTCCAATCCGGATTATGATGAGCCTCATCGTACCATCACAGACCCTCGCTATAGTGTAAGTCAAATCCCTTTCATAAGGTTATTTCAGTTGCACAATAAACCAAAGTGTGGCTTGAAAATGATATATGATAAATTCTCGAAGAAATGCAGATGTAATTCTCAGCGATCATCAATGAAAGATGGAGCCTGTGTGAACAAAACTTGAATTAATGATGTTCAAAAGTGTTAAATTGTGATAATATAGGCCTAAGTAAATGTAAGTAATTATTTCATTCCCAACATTTAAGTGTACAAAATATTCTTATTTGAATAAACTCGAATATTGGAATTTTACTTTATCCTTCAAAAATTGTTTCAGAAATTATTTTATTTGTGTGCAACAAAACATTAAATGATACTGGTTTATTCACATGGTCAAAAACCCTGATAACTCAAAAATATTGTTCCTTACTCGAGAGCCAAGTTAGTATTATTATTAATAGTTCAGAGGGAACTAAGTTATGATTTTACTGGATTTATTAATTTACTGAAATAAAGTTGTCGAATTTTAAAAAGTGCATTTTTATTACAACTTTGGATTTTGGCTTCAGAATTGTGTAGGAAAATGTCTGAAATGTATTTCAAATGTCCCGGAATTCCGATCATTGAATACAGAGATATTCACAAACGAAACAAACTTTTAGGGTGTAATTGACAAAATTCGTACAGTGATTCCTTTGCAAAATATTTAATTTTTTAGTTACAATAATTTAACAAAGTTCTTTTCCAACTGGTTTAATCATAAAATTTTTAGCAGCAGTTATTATTTCAAAATTATAAAAAATATTCTTCATCCTCTGGCCGGAGGTGGATTAAGCTAGTTGGAGGCCCCTGGCGGTAAAAGGTTTGGGGCCCCGTGGGCTGAAGAGTCGAAAAACTTAATTAGTGAAAAAGTTCGCTGACCTTAAATTCTCAAAATAAAATGTATAGCTAATTAAAAAAAATTAACGGCTCAAAAAAATTTTTAACTTTATTTTAAAGAATTTAAAAAAAAACTTACTTAAAAGCTTACAATTTCGCTATATAACTTTACGTCTTGATTTTTCTTGGGCAAATTCATCGATTATTTTTGCAGTATCTATTTGGTCCAAAACATCTTGTTCTATATATAATATGGCCATGCTGTTCAGTTTGTCTTCTCCCATACTACTGCTTAAATAATTTTTATCGCGCTTTAAAACCGAAAAAGATCTCTCATCTGATGTATTTGATATCGGTATAGTTAAAAATATTTTTAAAAGTATCTCTACATTAGGGAAAGTCGAGACGATTTCTTTTGCAACTCGATAAATTTCTATTGGAGTGTTCACAGTGTCTTTGTTTTCTTTTAAAAATAGCAAAAACTGATCCAATTCATCGTAAAAATTAAACGATTCTATATCGCCTTTGTAAATATCCTTTAATTTTTGTACAGCTTTCTTCTTAATTTCAGGTAACCTCTCGTCAAAAAATACCAAAAAGTGTTCTGTAACAGTTTCATATATTCCAGCTCTTCGGGATAGTTCTGCACTTGTCCTATTGCATATGACATAAAATGAGTTGACCAAGAAAATTTCCCTATTTTTAAATTCATGATCTTCTTTAATTTCACCGAAAATAATTTTTCTCCTTCGCTGCCTACAAGCTTGTCCAACTTCCTTTTCAAATGAAGCCCAGTTGCTTCTTGTTCTACTTTTCCAAATTCATTCCTGAAATTTTGTATATAATTTTCTAAAGATTTAAGTAGATTAGACCCTTTTAATAGCTCACACCTAACCGATTGTAATGATTTGCTAGTAGCACTCACTCTCTGGAGTATGGTATCCCAAATCCCGGTCATTAGGGAAGTTTCATACTTGCCCATCTGTTTCAAAAGGGAAGTTGCCTCCAGTATTGTGATCTTTTTCTCCTCATTTGTGTCACTGATTTCAGCCAAGGCCTCTTTTATGTGTGCATAACCAAGTCTTATAGCTCGTATGGCATCTGCTCTTGCTGACCATCGTGTATCTGAAACTTTTTTCACAGATATTGCATGTTTACTCCTTTCCAGATTTTTATTTAAAATTCGCCAGCGATGGGTTGACACAGAAAAAAAAAATTGAATAATTTCTGCACAAGCATAAAATATTTAATTGCATCGCTACAATTTTCTGCTGCTAAATTTCTTACTAAATTTAAAGAATGACTGGCACAAGGAATATAAATTGCGCTTGGGCTGTATTCTTTAATACGTGTCTGTAGTTCTGAGTACTGCCCGGACATATTAGACGCATTATCAAATGATTGACCTCTGCAATTTTTAATATCCAGTCCAAATTTAGCTAAAATTTCTAATACTTGTTGTTCCAAATATGAAGAAGTATGTCCTTCTATGGGTAAAAATTGCAGATACCTTTTTTTTTTTTTTTTTATTTCACCACTAGATAAAACATATCTTACGACGAATGTTAGTTGGTCAACATGTGAAAAGTCGGGCGTAGTCAATTACGATGCTGTAATACTTCGCATTCTTAATCTCGTTAATTATATGGGCTTTTACTTGTTTCCCAATAATGCTTATAAACGTCGCAAATTTGGTGGGACAGGTAGCTAACATTACCTCGTCCTCGACTGGTGTATTTCTGAAGGTGCAACTTCAAAAAATCATCATATTCAATGAGATAATCCAGGAACGTTAAATAATTTCCTTTCTTTGTAGACTCCTGACCTTCATTGTGTCCTTTGAAAGCTACCCCTAAATGGCTCAAAAATTTTATTGTTAATATTATTCGCTTCAAGACTTTCCTCCAATAAAGCTCTTCATGTTCTCTTTTCTGTAATTGCTGACTATCAATTCTATTAAATTTAGATGACCTTTTATACAAAGTGTACGTAGCTGATATATGTTCTTTTGATATTTTATGACCGGACAGATTTGCCGTAATTGTTTTCCAGCTTTGAAAACCATTTAGTAATTTAGATGATGTCGCAGAAAACAGTTTACAAGGATAACAATAAACAGCTTTGCTTGCTTCAGAAAATACTAGCCCATTTCTTTCTCCTTTCTCTGCATTTATAAAATGATCTCCATCCTATATAAATGATCATATGAAAGTTCCCTGTAATACACTTGATCTCTGTCCGTATAAACTGATTTCAATGTTTCAATATTACCGATTTTATTCGGCTTCTTTCTAATGATATAGTCGATCATTAAATCTGTTAATGTCGTAGGCCATAGAGCTATATCCTTTAGCCTCTCAACATCAAGATCGATAAATCTTTCTGGTCTATCTTTATCTGCTTCACTCTCCCTATCACGATTTGACTCATTATTGCTTTGAACTTCTTCACTGTCCCCTTTTTTCACTGTCGGCTCCTTCATTTTGTTCACTGTCAGTGGAAATAATAATACTTCACTTGCACTTGCTTCTGGAAAAATATTGGAGGTTGAGGTACATTGGGGATTATCCGAGGTAGATGACGAGGGCACTGAAGTAGTGGCGCCTAAAAATTTATGCAGTGCATTTTTCTGACTTTCCGCAATTCCCAGCTTTCGTTTAATTTTTTTCTTTTTTCCGCTCCCCTTTGATAACGCTTCATGCTTCTGCCTTGAAAAGTTTGAAAATTCTGTATTTGTTTTTCGGAAACTAAGCGTGTGAAACCACATATGCGACAAAATTTTTTATACCCGATAGACAAAAAGCACCTTATATTAATATTATAAAACGAAACGCACCGCACAAAACCGAACGCGAATATTAAACGCCGACACGAATTTACAAACTTCGTTAATATCTGGGATGATCGGCGAGTTTAGCACAAATGGGCATTTTCTGCTTTGCTTGCACAAAGCCTCGTGTCTGGTCGAGGGACGATTTCCGATTCCGAGTCAGATAATTTATTTCGCTGTAGCAGTGTGAAAGGAATTTGAATGCTTGAAAATAAAGTTATTAGTTTAGTTTAGTTTTTATTAACGTCGCACTAGAAGCAACACGAGGACTATTGGCGACGGACCTCGTAATTTTGAACCACGGTCAAGTGACGAGGAAGACACCTGAGCTGGCACCCCCTCTCCTAACATCCACACCACGCCAACGGAAAATAAAGTTACAAATTTTGAATTAAAAAATAGCTATATTATTTTTAATTGAATCTAAAATTTTCAAACTTTTTAAAGTTTTCTACTTATTATTGCGAAACTGTAATTTTTTTCCTTAAAATATTTTGATAATTAAAATAATAATCTTAAGCACTTTAATTTTTTCCCCAAACTCTCATAAAATTACATTTCATCTTTCTTCAAATTTTCTGATTGAATTATGAAATTTCTGATTTAATAGAAACATATTTTGTTTAATTCTTTTATTCTTTACAGAAATCATAGTTTCATTTCTAGAACAAAACATAGCTTAGTTTCCGGATTACTTATAATCCAAATTATTAAAATATCTCAACCAAAAGTAAGCTTTCAAAAATTCCAAGGTTTTCTTTTAAAAACCAGAAAAACAATCACAATACTCTTAATTTGAAAAGTTTTCTTTTAAAGTTTCTAAATATAAGTTAATAAAATATTAACTGAATACAAATGTTTTTTACACATTTTGGTTTTGTATTTTTATTATACTTGCTTTTTTTTTTTTTTTTTTGTTTTTGTTTTTTCAAAAATCTTAATACTTTGTGACTAAAGAGAACAATAAAACATTTCCAAACTAATTTGAAATTTCTAAGATAACTCAAACTTTTTGACAAACGCCACAATATCCCAAAAGAAATCTACAATTTTTCAACTAAATTTATATCTTAATTGCATTCAAAGTTCCCTTTCTCAAAATTATGCAACCTTACT
>BMAW01097025.1:0-24957 GCA_019974015.1 Nephila pilipes | reverse complement strand
AAACATACTCACACACAAACACACACACACACAAATGGTTCTAATAGTTACATTTGAAAACTTTTGTCATTTTATTTAATAGTTCTTTAAATATCAATATAAAAATAAAAAAAAATTGTTGCTAAAACTTCAAGAATAATAGGACATATTGAAATAAGCATTTAAATGTACCAGTATTGTTTGATTATCACCCTGGTATTGAATTTCTACGTTATGCTTTTTGAACAGAGATTTTCTCTTTATTCAATACATTTTATTTAACTATAAACCATTTGTTCAAAGAATTTCCTTAGTGAAAGCTATTTTGGGTACTTACTTTCTTAAAAATTTCAAATATAAGGCGAAGAAAATTCTTGAAAAAAATCTGCTTTATATTTATATATATATTGCAAATTCTAAAATTTTGAAAAAACATATAGAGACTTGAGAGCCATAATACATAGTAATAAAATTACCAAGAAATAATACTCTTGATTGATTTTTATAAGAATGAAATATGTTGTTGTTTATGGGTTTTTTTTCTGGATTGTTTTCCTAATTTTGCGAATACGTATTCACTTTTGTTCTTTTCAATTAATTTTTCTGAGAGTGTTCAGAAAAAGTAAAGCATAATTTCTTCACTCCTGATTTTAATCAACCGAAGAAAACGAATGTGTTAAATAGCGATCTTTCGAAGTCCTGCTTCGAGACTCCCTTTGGCGTGGTGTGAAAGTTAGGAGAGAGAGTGCCATGTCAGGTGTTATTCTCGCCACTTGATCGAGGTTCAAAATTACGAGGTCTGTTGCCAATAGCCCTCGTTTTGTTTCTAGTGCCACGTTAATAAAACCAACCATCAAAGTCCTGTTTGATAAGTCACACAAATATTTTAAATATTATTAAAATTTTTCTAAAAACCATAATGATACACTGCACGATCTTTTAAGAATCTGAAACGACAATACCTTAATTTTTAAATGGATTTCTTGATGAAATTGAAATTAGAACTACATTTATAAAAATTAAGTTCTTTAACAGGATATAAGTGAAATGGGAGGAGGTTCACTTAATGAAGTAGATAGTTAGTATAGGGATTTTGTTACATATTTAAATTTCAATGTATCTAAACAGAGGAATTACTAAATATTTCAGGTTTCATCTTAATTATTTTTAGAAACCGACGTATGAAGTATTTATTTGGAAATTTATCCACTTTCCCATAGATTTCAGTGAGCAATTAATTTAAAACCAAATTTAATTTAACGTTCGAACTTAGCTACTGTCGCTTCACATTTATTTATAATATAATTTTAAGCTTTTTGAGATGAAACTATTTTGAAATTTAAATGCAATACTGTATGTATATATGTAATTTGCGTATGTTCAGGAAACTATTTCAGTTATGAAATTGTTTCGTTAATATATAAACATTGTGTGTAGTGTCTGAAGGCATAGCAATAATCGTACTATAATTATTGATTTTTACTATGGATACTCAGACTTGTTTAAACTAAGGGTTGCATACATTCTCTGTGTTTCATATGAGGACCACCAAAAGCATGAAATCTATCCATTATATGTGATTTATTTAATTGATTTTTAAATATTAGCACAAAAAGTAAGTATGATGCATGATATATCATTGTTAGAACAGTACTGATTTGAATTCGTTATAAAAATAACTGCCAAAGACTTTAAGTTCTCAGTCAAATAGCTCCTATTTTTCGATTTTTGACACAGGAAATTTGATTATAAATACATATGTTGACCCTAAGACGTTTTTCTCGATTTATATAGTAAAGATTTATTATTGTTTTTTATTAGTAAATATCAACAGACGGTTAACAAGTGTTTTTAAATTAAATTTATATTACTGTGGTTCTCCGTATTACTCTTGCCAATCAGTTCAGACTATTTCAGTGCACTTTAAAGCTTAATGGCAAAAATGAGTTGCGAAATAAATTTAGTAGTTATTTCATTTTTTTTTTTAAATAAAAAATGTGCAGATCCTTCACGACTAGGATTAATTGTTATCAATCTTTTCACTACATGCTGTCTCGAAGCAGGCACTGAATTCTTCAGAAATAAATAGGAAAAATATTCAAAATTTCTTGTCTTTAAATGGGTGTAAAATGAAATGAATTTATATTAAAGAGACAGAAATGGTGTCAAATTTAGTAACTTAATGAGATGAAGGATATAAAAAACAATGGAGGTCAACATGCCATTTGATGGTCCTGGTCCGAACATCCTCAATTTACACAAATAATGCGTTTCTCATAAATAAAATGTTATCATTCAGAAGAAACACGGATTCCCTGATACTTAAAACATTCATTTTTTTTTATTTTTTTTTTATCAAACCTTTCTAATTTGTTATTTTTGTAAATAAATTGAAGATCTACTGTTTTCAAAGTACACTTCAATCTTAATCAAAAACTTTTCTCCCTCGTCTAACAATTGTAATATTTGTTTTTATCTCGATTCATGTTGTTTTTATGAGTAAAAAGTATAGTTTCCCACTTCTCTAAAATTTTGTGCAATACATTACATGCGCATAAATGACATTGATTAATTGCAACGAGCTACATTGGAAAAAAAAATTAAAATTTTGTACGAATTTTTGTTTTTATAATTTTATATCATTATAATAAAGAATCTATTAATCTTGTTTTGAGTATATGAGATTTCCCCCCCCCATACATTTTAAGGCTTCATTATTTATGAATAAAAAATAATTATTTATGAATAGAAAGTAAAAGATGTAAGCAATATTTTTTAAAGTAGTATTTGCCTTTTGTTATTTATTGTATTTCTTGTTTGTTATATAAATACAAATTTAGGCTTTTGCTAATACCTTAGAATTTTTCTAATAATTCAAGTGTTTCCAGTTTTAAAATTAAAGCTCTGAAAGTTGTAATGAGCTACAAAGAGAAAAAATGTGTGTATTCAAAAGTAGTTTGAGTACTAAGTTTAACTCTTATCCACACACAATATTAATGATGCGTGATAGGTTTTAAACTTTAGAGAATTAATATAATTTTGAAATGGTTATTACTTTTTTGGGACACAATGGAAAATGCAACTGTTTTGGTGAAGGTGTCATATGCGAGAAAACATTTATTATTTTCTCAGGGAAACACAATTTGTGTTATTTTAACAAATTCTGAAATACTAATCTACAAATACTTGTACAATTTTGTATACCGTATTAAACCTACTGTAATTTCATTTCTAACTGTTCACACAAATTTCCTTTGTAGACGTAATTATCCCATCCAAGTTTCATTTTGAACTTTTTAGACATATTTATCGGAGATTAGTAAGAGTTATTTCATTAATGACTTTAATGTGTGGAAATATATTCTTGAAACTAGGCTTATCATGGGTTAACACAAAATTCTCAATTAGGTCAAGGATTAGTTAAATAAGCGACTTAACTTTCTAATAATTACAGAATATAACAAGGATTTACTTTACTGTGTTTACGAAATTTGTTAGCCTGAATTAATTTATAATTCAAAGATTGTTTTCAAAGGAAATGTAATGTTACGAGAAATCCTAGTTCTTAATGCATTTTGCGCATTATATATATAAGGCAAAATTTAATTAACTTTTCAAAGCTCTTTGCTCACAGACTTTGTTGATATAAAATTTTGTTTTAATTTGTAATTTTCTTTATTCGTAAGTTATTTAATAGTTTAAAGAATAGTTGCCATTTAACTATTTTCAAGTTTGAATTTTTTAAAAAATTTATTTTTTAAAATAACTTTTTTTTAACACGTGTATGACAGTTATAAAAATTTATCTCTACAAAAATTATGATTTGAAGTAAGGAAAAAAAGATAGTAAATCAATAATATATTTCAGCGTAAGGAAAAAAAAGATGCTGAAAAACGTGATTTTCCATAGAATGAGTTTCAAACGTGGTGGCATTATTATTATTAGTTTATTTTTTACAGATCAGTTTTTTCAGGTAAGCATTATCTTTTTGAGTCGCACACTCAAAATCAATTTTGTACAGGGATTGAGAGTCGAAAATAACAAAGAGAGAGAGAGGATATCGTAGAAATGTACCACGATATAAAGAGTGAGTTTTTTTGTTGTTAAATTTATGTAAGGAATATTGAAAAGTTTACAAAAGCGTAAAAAAATGCACAAAATTAAAAGAGCATTTACATATGTGTGATTTATTTACTGTGAAAAATTTAGCTAAGTTATAATGTAAACGGAGAAAAACTCTAAAAAGGGTATGGAATTCAAATGAAAATATTAATTTCTGTATATAATCTATGTACATGAAAAAAAATTGTTTTGACACGAAATCAAATTTAATGTCTTTTATGGATATTGGTTTGATTTTTATTAAAAAAGCTGTTCAATGGTTTATTGATTGTAGATTTCGCAATTTTAGGTAAGGATGGGTTCAGAGTATGAACTAGTACTTTCACTGATTTCAATTCCTCACCATGTCACGTGTCGACAGTGAGACCCAGTTAAATTTAATGATTAGTTTCAATTTAGTAGTAGAAATCCTCATTGTTTCACATAATTGCTTTTAACTGTGATTCGTAACCTAAACCTCCAATTCATTTATTCGTTTAATGTTTCAGTGAATAAAGTTATCTAATAGAACAATTTCTCTCATTTTAAAAATACGTAGTAGAAGGGATCTTCTCGGGAAATGTTTTATTTGACAAAATATACAAAAAAAACCATTAATCCATACTTCATTTAAATTAAAAATGGGGACCAAGGTAATTTATCAGATATTCATAGATTTTAAGAGTTGTTTGTTCGATTTCCATCGGAGAAAGTCATAAAGAGCAATAAGGTCTTCTGAACATTGACTTTACTGAGTGGTGTGGCAGTGAGGTGATTAAAAACCAAACATATATAGATGTTGTACTCTTCACTTACTAAAGATCAGAATCACGAGTTCTGTTGTCCGCAGACTGTTGAGTAGCTCTAACTTGGCGTTAATTAAACAAAAAACCAGATTGACAAAATGATCTCGAACATTATAGCTTCATCTGAGTTCTTATCACATATCTAATTGGTTTTAATATTAATAGTGTTAAAGGAAATGTAACTGTCACCATCTACCAGTTACTTGAAATAGTTTCTGTAGTATTCAAGGGACATACATGTTTTCTAGCTAAAGAATACTTTTACATTTACTCTCCGAAACCGCTAATGAGACAGTTACTCTTTGTTTGAAAAGTAAATTTAAAAGTTGGATTTAAATAGTTAGTATCATTAATGTTACCCCTTAAAACGTACTGAACTATTGTTGATAACCGTGGGAAAAGAAATGAATGGATTTTAAAAGAAAGATCCAAGTGCACAGGAAAGGAGACATTTCTTAACGATTGCGAGAGGAATTTGCATAACAGATAATGGAATGAAAATTCTAACGTATATATATAGCAAGCATTATAAGATGACGCAGTGTCAATGACACTTCAAGACAGTTCATAGTTTTGAAAACGTAAAAATCCAATTTCATTATTTCTCGAGCATGATTTATTCTCAAGAAATTAAAAAGAGTGTGAGAATAATTTTGTTATTCAAATCACGTTTTATAAAACTTTTGTGTATTTTAAAAGCCTTTAAATATATTCTATATAAAAATTAATATGAGATATAATTATATTTTAATTCTCTTAGGAAATTTAATTAATGTGTAGAGTAAGCTCTGCTTGTGAGATACTAAAAGGTGTTATTCTAGTGGGGGCTTCTTTAGAAAAAACAAATTTATTTCCTAGAAAAAAAATTATGATGTAGTTATATTTTGTAACTGAAAGACTCACATAACATTGCATATGATTATGTGATTAAATGAGAACTTATGTTTAAAAATGACTCGTGAAATATAATTTTTACTATAGATTAATATTTCAATTTTTTAATATAATTAACAAAAGAATATATTTTAAGAACTAAAGGTGTAATTAATTAGTATTGCATGATATGTTTTAATCTACAGCATTGCAGCTCTTTAAATATTTGGATACAAGGAAAAGACATTCTCGGAAAAAATTATATGAGAAAGAAAGAATCTCGGATTAATTAGTTTTCTTATCATAGCATTCTTAACGTTAAAGATGAGTATAAAATATTTGATAGATCGACAAAATATTATTTTATCCAAGATGTTAACTCAGAACATAACTATTGTTAAATAACCTGGAAAAATAACCAGTGATGCAATAATATTACTGATTGCATCACTGGTACAGTCAGGGATATTATCAGAGGGTAATAATTTATTAACGATATTCATATTTTATCAAAATTGTGTGCATTATTGGAATATTTTCCTATCTAACTTGAGCTTTATTTTGTATGAAATAAAAAATGTTCGATAGGATATCTAAAAAAGTCTGATTCTTTAAACCTTAATATAAGAACATGAAAAATAAAGGTAGTGTAACCTAATAATTTCTTGATATCTTATTGTTTTTTATGATAATTTTTTATTCGATTAATGTCAATAAAAAAGACATGGTATAGTATAAAAGCAATTATTTATGTGTAGCTCACTTACGAGGAGGCATCATACAGTTTTAATTATTACTTAGAAATAACCAAGATATCTCTATAAAACTCGATATTAATTGCTTTTTATGTACATAATATTATAAAATGCAGCTGTTAATATTGATTTGTTTAGTTTCAAAAAGCCAAAGGTTGAAATAACCCATAGTATGTAAATTTTAATTATAACTAAAAATAATCGAGAGAGAAGCTTAATTTTTATACAATATTCTTAATATTTCTCTATACATAGTCACCATTCAGAGTTATACATTTCTCCCAACGTTTTTTGACATTTCGAAGGCCATCATTGTAAAACTCTGAAAATTGAACCCCATCTTCTCCTTACAGCGAATTACTTCAGCTACGGCTTCCTGAAACCAAACAAATCAACGTTAATAGTTGTAATTTACAATATTATGTATAAAAGGATAGATTAATATGCAGAATAAATTTTATCCTGATATCTCGGTTATTTCTGAGTAATAATTAATAATATTTGCGATACCTAAAAAACTAAACGATCTAAAAAATCTGATTCTTTAAATCTCAATATATATAATGAAAAAAAAATTCAGCTTAACTGTTTCCTCGTTGTCTTATGGTGTAATTTAATATTCCTCGTTATCTTATTGTATCTTTATCATTAATTTAATGATAACGACATACTGTATATACATATAAACAATTATTTATTTGTAGCTCACCTTTTTGTGAGTAATAATTTATATTAGTAAGTAAAGAGATATCTTCACAAAATTTACTACACTTATTCTTAATATACATTGCTTATTAAACCAGAATTTTGCAACAGTAATTAAATTAAGTTTCAGAGGAAATGTGTATTAGATGATATTCATATTAAGTGATGTAAGAATAAATTTGTTTACCTCAAAAGCGGGTTAATTTTCAAATACTTTAACTACAAAGAAATTAAGTTTCTGATTTTTATGCTTGCATTTATTTTCTTTCCTTTATTCTCACTTTGTTAAAATAAGAGAAAGTATAGTAAATACTTTGTAATAGTTTTATTCAAAAAGCTGAATAAAAAAAAATCTGCTTTGTGTTATGAAAAGAAAACAACAGACGATTCATTTCGACAAATATGTATTTTTAGAAACTAAATAAAATGATAAAATAATTTAAAAATTCTGAAAGCCAAAATCAGAAAGCTTTAGTTGTAGATTTTAATGGCGTCATTTGTTTTGAAATGTTCAAAAATAGTGAAACAAATACTAAAATATATAAAAAAAATTGTGATTAAAATAATTCGATCTGAGTAAATTGAGACTCATATTATGTGTTACTATTTAAATACTCAAAGATGGTGAAATAAATTTTTAAGAAATCTGAAAACTGAAGTTAAAATAGTCCAGTCTAAGTAAATTCACAGATTTAGTTAATAGCATTTATAACTAACTATTATTGTCTAAAGAAAAGATATTCTGAAAATTTTAATTGTTGCCCAGAAATTTAAAATTGCATATCTATACTAATGCCGTGTTTGAATAGCTGAGATTATTTTTTTTTTGTTCGAAAAATAGAAATAAATGTAAATGGTTCTTGTGTTCTCTTAGTGATTATTACTATACATTTTCTAACATAAAATGTTTACTGAAAATCGAAATAATTTTTTTAATCCCAAAAATCTCCTTATATTAAAGTAAAACATTTTAATATGCAAAAATACATATTGAACCATTTGGGAACTATTAACAATTAGAAAAAATAACAAATCTTGAAATGTAGTATTTTTCTGTGGAAAAAAGTAATTGTTTATTAAAGAATTACTACAAGAAATGCAAAGTAAAACATAAATATAGACAAGTTTGCTTACAATAACATACAAAGCATTAATTGTTTTTAATAATTTACCAACAACAAAGTGAAATATTGAATGATAAAGAAATAATTTTAATATTAAGCTGGTGTCAGCTTTAAGATCTAATTTAACATTTTATTGCTAGACTGAGATGATGATTAGCGATTGCAAATTCATGAGCTTTCCATCTTCTTGTAATTTTTTTAGGGAAAGTTTTCAAATAAAATCAGCATACTGGTAAATTTCCAGGAATTTCGTAAACAGTAATTATAAAATTAAAAAAAAATTATAATAGTAAGACATTTTATTAAATTCTTGTACAATATGGCAAAAGTATTTACAAATAAATTCAATTCTGAACATAAATAATACAAAAGCAAAATTCAACAGTTTCATAATAAATCAAATAATTCTTATATCACAATTGCGCAATAGAATCAAGTTTAAGATAAATAATTATATGATCTATGAGTCAACATATTTTAAAAAATAAGCTCTTAAGAAACATAACTCATAAAAATTTTGGTCTCCTAATTGTGATTTAATTTTCTTACGTAAAATAAATAATCACAACTTAGAAAAAGCTCTTTCAATTTCCACACTTATTGGCTTAACCAGGCCTGTCTAACCCAAAAGACTTTACGGACCGCTTTGGAAACACATTTTATTAAAGGGGGTGGCATATTATATATATATATATATATATATATATATATATATATATATATATTATAACTGTTTGTGTCCTCGCGAGTGATGAATTAGATACCGATTCAAATTCTCGCGTTAAAAACTACTGTAATTTCCATCTTTCGAGTTGTAGGAAGCGATTAATCTTGCCGATTTTCACCAGAGAAATCAAGAATATTCTGCTATAAATTAAGGGGAACTACATTTTTTTTGAATTAAATATATTTACAACGAAATACTATTCCAAAAATATCCTGCATTTACAGCATAACGCTGGCTCTAAATTATTAATGGTCAAATGACGCAAAGCAGTCAGTTTGTTTGGAACAATACGCTTCTGCTTCAAAAATATTAGGCTTGTTACAGACAAACTGGCTGCTGCTATTTCGCATGTTTTGCGTGTCGCATTCCCTCCCTACGTCTAGTAATGCACACCCGCGGTCTTCGAAAAGTTTGCTGGTTAGTTACACATTGTGTATCGCCCAATGGTCCATGCGCATTTTAAAAGCATCGTAATTGTTTCTGAACAAGATTAAAGAAAAATTGTGATAAAAGTTGAGTCAGGTAGTGAGATATTCCCACGATAGTAAGGTATTTATGGTGGAATGTTCTTTGGTTCTTTTATGAACAATTAAAGTTTAAATCTTTATTGAGATGATCCTGCTCCGCGAGCAACAGGTTGACACTTGGCAGGTCACTTGCAGCCCGTGGATAGGCCAGACCTGAGCGAAACACTTATTAAAGAATCAGACATTTTCTGAATAGATTCCCCCTTAAACAGGGTTATTCAAAATGATTCATCCAATTTCGAAATTCCATATTTTCGAAAATAAACGACACGGAATGATAAATAATACATGAATACTAAAGGAAAACCGTTGAAATTTTATGTTGTGAACAAAACGAATGGCCCTTGTGTGTTTTCAAGAAACTATATATCACGAAAGCTGTTTTAGCGGTTTTCACTCAGATACTTCGCAATTGGACCGGTCGTTGTAGACCAGATGACTTGATGTTATATTGCTGACCACCTAAGTTCCCTGATATGGCACAATGCGATTTCATCCTCTGGATGTTTGTAAGAGATAAAGTGTATGCACCACCATTACCTACAAATTTATGTCAACTTAAGCAACGGATTTCTGCTTTTGTACGATGAATTACCACGGATATTTTACAACATATTTGGTAGGAATTTACAAATCGAATTGACATCATACATGTCGCTAAAGGAAGTTATATAGAACACTTGTAAAAAGATTTCTATATTTTCATTTACTTTCATACATTACTTATCATTCTGTGTCGTTTATTTATGAAAATATAGAATTTTGAAATCAGATGAATAATTTTAAGCACCCTGTACTTTCCCGTTGAAGATACTCCTGTATTTTTAACGATTTTATTCATATCCGTTCGCAACTGTTCAGTGTACCACTGCTGCGACTGTGGCCCAGTGAATATGTACAAAAAAGTGCATTATAATGATACACTTAATTTACCAAATTATCGATAAAACAATATAGAATTACTTATAATAATTTTAGACTAAAATTCTCAATTTATTGGTAAACCAATTTACCGTGTTACAATCTCTAATTGTAATTTTTAAAATTAATGGAGCAGGAATGTTTTAATTTACAAAAATATTTATGTAAATGAGCAATTCTATGCAAGTATATTTATGATAATAATAAGAGATAAATGTGAATCAAACATGTCTGCTGTTTGACAATCATACTCTTTTAAATTGCTGATTTAACTTAATTATGATTTCTAACATTTTCTTCAATATTGCATTTTAGATAAGGGAGTTTTCGGAATTGTTTTTCTCTGATCGTTCTTTCGGAAATGAAGCCTAAATAAAAATGTAGTATTATTTTCCCGAAATACGAGACTGGGAAATATACGAAGTGTGGTTTCTAAATAACGAGACTGACACGATAAAACATTTTGCTTTGATTTCATTCATATTTACTTACTATCAATTTCAATATACACCCCTCCTCTGTCCCTCCAATGCTCCAAACGAATTTTCCAGTGTTCGGAGTTTTCTGTCAGATCCTTCAAGATCCGTGCCACTTCCTTTTTCACAGATTCAAAGGACTCAAATCTTTTTCCTTTTAATGCGGATTTCACCACAGGTAACAGATAAAAGTCGCGTAGTGCAAGATACGACGATTAAAGTGCATGGTCTAACACTGGGATGCTGCGCTTGGCTAGAAACCTCTTGACAGACAATAACAATACGAAAGGACTTGTCCTTCCACAATTGGGTCGTTTTATCATTATTATTTCTTTGAGGTTATCAAAAACGTGAAGATAGTCATCTTGATTAATAGTTTACCTTCAGGAACCCCACTGAAGGTACACAATCCTATGAATATAAAAAAGAACAATCATCATTGCTTTGAATTTTGATTTGCTCGTCCTGCTTTTTTGACTCTCGGTGAAGATGGGCTCTTCCAGTGCATGAACTGGCGCTTCGTTTCAGGATCATAAGAAAAATCACGATTCGTCACACGTTATTATCCTTTCTTATAAGTTTGGGTCATTTTCAATGACTTTCAAAAACACGCCCATGCGATAAGCATTTATTGCCATACGCTTCTTTCAATAAATTATAAATTTCAGCAGCGGTTTTTCCAAGTGTCATGTGAAATTTCTCAACAATTCACTATTCACTTGTCATTTTTGCGCCGAAACAAAAAATAACTTTAATACTTACGACGGCTACTAGTATACGGACTCGTTTACAGAAGCGAGAGGTACTGTATTAGAAAGAGCAGGATTCATGCTAAACAGCTGTCGGTCGCTGGTGTTTTTTGCGTGCGCACTTCTTCTGTAGCAGCGTCCATCTCGTCATTATCCACACCTCGTTGTTAGGAAATATAAGATTAGGGAATATATATATGAGCTTGGGAACTATATTTAATCCTAACTGAAAAATTTAGATACAAAAAGATATAAACGGTTTAGAGTACTTGCAGATTTAATTTGATATATTTTTACTGAAACTGTGTTGGTTTGGATATAAATACATACAAAATTGGACTAAAAACTTAATCTTTTGTTATTAGTTAAACATACAGTTTTCAACTCGAGATAAATCACAAAAATGAGACTCTTCTCGAAAGGAACAGAAAATCCAAATTATAATGAAGGGTGAGTGAGTAAAAGTGAAGTTTAATGGCGGCACTCGGCAAGATCCAGATGTGGCTATGCTACGCCAAACAAGATGCAACTGTGGTATAGACGTTTGAAAAAAAAATGAAAAGTTTGACACTCAAGAAGGAGGGATGAAATTAGTGATGGATCGCTATGGTATCCCGGGGGCACGTCACCCACATTTATCAAAGACAGCATACCCGAAGGAAAGATCACTAGGGTACCTCGGAATCATGATGCCCTTACCTACCTAAAGAATTCAAGCTCCTGAGGTCCCGTGATATAGTCCCTAAGGCCAGAGTACCCAGCTATACATCCAGACTCTGGGTAACCATTTTAATCACCTCTTGCACACATGATCAGCAACAGTGGGACTATTCTCTCACACCAGGTAACCATATGGGCATATAATTAAGGGAGATATGATTTAAATTTGCGACTACAACAAAATTTAGATGTGGAAATGGGACTATTTATTGAGCATAAGTGATTAATTAATTATATTTAATGAGATGATTGTAATAGTTTACGCTTATGCTTGTTTTTAGAATGGGAAAATTTCACCCATTTAGTCAAGTAGATATTCCCAGAGCCATCGCATCTTAACTCTTACTTTCTTTATCCTTTCTTTCTCTTGTTCTCAGTTACCAGTTAGTCTAGTGGTCATAGTCGCGTACTCATGGACGGCGTTGTTTTCATCGAGTCGTGTGTTCAAACCCTGATGATACTGAAGACCCTCCGTGTAGTGAGGATGATGCACGTTAAATCTAATTGAGGTATCAAGCTCTCCCATTAGTGCGGTGTAGTAGTACGGAGAGGAATGAGCCAGAGCTCAGGTATAAACCTTGTCACTTAATCGAGGTTCAAAATTACGAGATCTGTCTCCAGTTACCCTCGTAATGTTTTTAAGTGCGACGTTCATAAATAATTGCAATCATATTCTTTCTTCATCTAGTAAATTTCTTCCTTCGGTAGGTTCCCTTTTCGTATTTATCTCTAGAGGTGTCTACTAGGACACTACAGACAAATATCTCTCCTCTGAGTCAATGATGTTCTGTGATGGTTCACCTCTAGAGCGACTCTGGATCAGTACATAATATGATACCCACATACGAGTATATCTAGACAAAACTTATCAAAATAAATATCAAAGACTAAATATGATAAGAATTAAGCAGTCTCTTAAGTGCGGAATTAATTTAATTAAATTTCTGACGTAGTCTATCTCTTTAATCTATATTAATATGAACATTATCCAGTCTATATCTTCCCTCCTCTTGAGTTTACAGCGGTAAGGCTTACACAGGAAAACTAGACAAAACATTTCCCTTTAGTTCGTATCTATTTGCATAAATCTGGAAATGGATTATGACCTTACTGAGAGAAGATGAATCGATAGAACAGAATAAAAATATACAAAATGACGTTTGAAAACAAGAGTGATTTTCATATCTTAATGCGTTTATTTCATTTTAACGTAATTATACTTATTGCATTGTGATGTTGTTAAACGTGTAAACATGAAATATGAGAGAAGTATTTTTTCTCTCAGGTTTAAAGCAACTGAGATGTTTTCGATATATAAAATTAGCTTATTTTATCCAAAATTTAAATAAGCCTCTCTTTTTTAAAAATTAAAAGTAATTGAAGTCATAACTTAACATCGAGATATCTGTATGTTTATGTACATGTTTATGCAAAGAAAATCAGATTTAAAAATATAAATAATTATGAATGAGCAATTAATAATCATAGCTGTATTTACATTTATATAGGTCATGCATTTACTTTTGTGTTCACTCTGTATAAAATCCACTGCATTTTAAACTTTAAAAATTTCAGAGTCTGATAAACATAATATTCTGTACGCTGAACATAATTATAGTTTCAAAAATTAAATTAAATAAAATTTGAAAAATTTAAATTTTACTAATCATGTTTCCCACAATTTGTATTTAAAAATATTGTATAATATTTAAAATTCGTGAGCGTTAATTAAAAAATTACCTTTAATGCATAGAAAATAGCCTCATTTCGTAGTGTGTAAAATATCAGCACTCTGGATAAAGTAGAGTTAGAGGAAAACGTTCAAAGAACTCTTGAAAAACCCCATTTTGAGAAAAATGTACATACAGATATTTTTCTTCATGGCGTGACATAATTTTACAAATTTTAAAACTCAATTTTCAAATGTTTTATTTATAAAATTATCACAAATTATGCATATACGGAATCAGTGTAGTATCCTCTACTTTTATCAGCAAAATTAAAAAAAAAAAAATTGCAAAATTTGAAGCATTTTAGAATTTCAGTTTCCTTTAAAGGATATTCATGTTGAAGAAAAATCTATATTTATACTTGCGTGAATGTCAATTATGAACAACTCAGGAGCACAACAAAAATAAAACACGAGTAGAACTACAGTTTTCTTCAGAGAATGATGCCGAAATGCTAGTATGAGTCATACGTAATATTTCTTTCAATAACGATAGCACGAATAGAGAATATCCTCTGCTCAAGTATGGACAGTTCTCTCTTAAGCGGAATTATAAGCCTTAGAAATGATACGAAACACTCGTATTTAATAGATCCCAAAGTGAGAATCTTCCAGTCTCTTTCCAATAAGTCGAACAGTATGATGGAAAGTAATGACACATCCTAATCCATGCGGTGACACATACATGATTGGATCAGTCGTAATGCAGTGAATAAGGCACTTGTTTGACAGTGTAAGACATCATAATAAATTGACGTCTACTTTCGTTTCTTTCCTGGTCTCAGCTTTGCTTCCATTGTTCCTAGGTGCTAGAGTACGAGAAAATGCTTGAGGAAGAAAGTTTTTCAGAAATTTGTTTGGGAAAAAAAGTAATATTATTTTTGATTAAATGCATGAGAATAAAGAAAATAGTAAAAATTAAAGAAGTCAAATTTAAAGTTGTATGTTAATGAATTTTCTGTACCATATTAAGAGAGATTCATGAACGTCAAACTAAATTGATTCGCTCTTATTTTTTTATTGTATCTTCGGATTTCCTTTCCTAACATGAATACACGAGTACATAGAGAAAAACTAAGCGAAATTTATACGAATGATTTTATTTTATTCATTTGGTGGTGTCTCAGTAGTGTCACGTGATGGAATACTGGTGGAGGATCCAGTATCTTTAGAGCAATAATCAGATGACGCAGAGCAAACCTAAGACAAATTCTTGTTCAAAAAGTTTTCACACGATATATTGAGAGAACACTGAGAATCAGTTAAGCTTAAATAGAAATCAAGGTCATCATAATGGACATTTACAGAATCGATTGTTGAACCCTTCGTTCATTGATTATTCAATTGAGGCTTAGGAAAAAATGCAATTTTCGTTTTACATCAAGATTTTTGGCATATATTTTGTTGATAGACAAAAGAGAGTGTCATTCAGATGTTTGATATATTTTGGCTTAATGTATCCTACCTCGTTGAAACTGGAATTTCATCCAAAATATCAAAAAAATTATTTAATGATTTTGTCGTGATATTTGAAGTCTTATATTTCCAAAAACTGCTTTTATTTTCCCGTATAATAAATAATAAAATAAATTATAAAAATTTGATAACCCTAAATAGGAACACTAAATGTATTTCCTGTGAACCTAATATTTGAAAAAAAATTCTATTTTTGAAAAATAATAACTCGAAGAATTATTTTTAAATTTTTATAAAATAGTTCATGATATTGCTTCTATTGACCCGAATCAGGATTATTAAAAATATGCATTATTAATAAATTTATGTAATTTAAATTTAACGCGAGCAAGAATTTTGAACTAAAATTTTTATGTTGTCATTTCGATTTGTAAAATACCTCCACATACTCTAAATGGTTTAAAAATCTTCATTCAGGTTTATAACAAGAGTGAATCATATACACTGTTACAAAAATAATTGATTTTAATTCTAGAAACTGTTTTTGCTTACATTTTTTTACTTGATGTTTTTTTTAAAAAATTGTTTAGTTTTTAGCCAATGTCTTCAAAAATATCAGGATAAGTTACTAACTAAATTATCTTCAAAATATTGGAACCGAGCTCAGTCAGAGACTTTAATTATTTTTGCGTATTATAAAACATTTTTTATTTACCACCAATAATGTTAAAACTTATATTGCTAATTGATAATATTACCAGATAATTTGATTTATATTTCCCCATATCGCATTAGAATGTTATAATTTGTTTTACTGGTACCGGAAAACCAGATATTTAACACACTATTGAGTACAAAAACGAAGAAGCCTACAGTACATTAAATCTGAAGAGACAGATGTCTTGACTTTAACACACACGCGGTATGAAATTTTGGAGTGAGAGATATTACTTCAGAATGCGGTCTCATTGATCATTGACGCATTGAGAAATTCATGACATAGTCAGAAAATATCCAGTTGATTTTTTGTTAAATACCTTCTCCCTTAAGTATTAGAAGCAACGGGACAGTAGACAGTTAATCTAAATCTGCAATCAGTGCAATCTCTCTCACCATTCCATGTTGCAATATACTAAAATATATTAAATAGGCAATTCATGACTACTGGTGTGGAAATTACCAAATTGACTATTCAGAAGGGTTTGAAAATCAGCAGGGTATCTCAACATAAATAACAATTTATTAATAAAAACATTTAAAAGAAATGAAAATTAACAAAATTAACAGCTTGACGATCTGAATAACTAAAAGAAAAATATGGGAATTGGCGTCAGAAGTAGTACCGACAAGATTAAAACTGTTATCTATATATCTGATGTAGAAAGACATGAATTTACTTCTTAATACCTTTTTGTTTACACTCGACCGGTTCGCTTATCTACAACTGCCGGCTCACATTCACAGTGGTCAGCGGGAAAGTATCACATGATGCCATATGTTTCCCCTCGAAAGTGGAGGTCAGGTATTACTTGACCGAAGGGTCCATTAAGAATCTAACAGTCCGACTTGAGTGATAAAACTATCAAAAGACAACAATGTGGTAGAGGAGAGTCCAAAACAAAGTTATAGAAAAGTCCAGGTAGTTACGCTGAGGACAATGAATGTAGAATTCGAGAGTCTACTACAAGGTTACAGGGAAAAGGAGGCTGCGCTGAGGACGATGAAGATTGCTGCAGAACAAAGCTAAGGAAAAAGTTTGATACGGTGTGTTTTTGACGAAGAAAGTTCAGTTTGAGCATGAGTAGCTGCACTGAGGATGAAGGAAAAAAAGGTTAAGATGTCTACAAACGATTCAAGCCAAATTCAATTGGCTCCAGTCGTTAGAGGAAAGGAGGTAATCCAAATAAGTTGACGGGATTCAGGATCGGAAGGATGATAGTTGCCAGTGAAAAGTAGTCAGATCACACACACAAGTTGCTTATCCAGTCAGTTGATGATTTGAGAGCAGGAAGCAGGGTGTGAGAGCAGAGCATAGTGTTGGACTTCCAAGACTGTCGGAACCAGTTGCAGTTTTCGATTAGAGTTCACGTCCGGGTCACCAACAAGGAAATTACCAAATTGACTTTATCAGAAGTTGATGAAGTGAATAGCTCAAAGGAAGAAGGGAGAATCGGCTTCAGAAGTAGAGGCAGTCGATATTAAAACTATATATTATATTTGATGCAAAGGACTTGAATTCACTTTTTTACACTTGTTTCTTCTCGTTCGAAAAGCTCGCTTCTTTATAACTACCGTCTCTCATTCATGGTGGTCAGCGTCAAAGGGTCGTACGACGGAACACTGGCAGGATTAAAGGAATCTGGAAAAATATAATAAATTACGTCTTCTGAAACTCATAACTTCTTAATGGAATTCATTTTCATGTAAAAGACAGGGCGTTATTTTACCATGCTTAAGTATTAGACACACAAGTTTGACACATAAATTTTTCTTACTGAGAGAAAATCCTTCTATGTGTAACGATTATATTTGTCCTCTGACTGAAAGACACATCTTCACCGAGAGTTTTGCATTTAACTTTGTTCACTTTAACGATACCAGGACAAACGCGGAATTCTGGAACATTAAACCTAAGACTCCTTGCGTTTTTGTGATATATATCTTTGCAAATTATTAGTAAAGCTAAGTTTTTTTGTGTGCCTAATAATGATATTTCAATCTTTCTATCGAACTATAAAAGTAATTTTTTCGTCATAATTTTTTTTTCCACTCTCGTTTGAATATGGATATGTTTTGCGAGATATATTTGCATTTATGTATCATTTTAAAAATAATATTCCAAAAATATACAAAGTATTTTACTCATCGTATAGAAAACTATACACAAAAATGTAATGAACCTATTTTTTTGATGATATTATTGTATATTTTCTTTGAAAAAATGATAGAGCTTCATAATTTTGGAAATTTAATTATTTTTACCTTTTTCATATAGAAAATTATTTTTTAAAAATTAGGTAATATTTAGGAAAAAAATATTTTTGTTTCCATATATGCATAAGAACCTTATATAGAAGCATAAAAAATTTGGAATCATATTGTGTAATTATTTTTTTTTTTAAATAGTACCTAAATGCAAATATATTTCGCAAAACATGTCCATATTCAAATAAGAGTGGATAAAATCTTTATGACGTAACAATTACTTTTATAGTTCGATAGAGAGATTGAAATATCATTATTAGGTACACAAAATGTCTAAGCTCTGCTAATAATTTGCAAAGATGTATATCACAAAAACAAGGAGTCTTAGATTTTGCGTTCCAGAATTACGCGGATGTCCTGGTACCTTTAAATATTTTATATTTTTCACATTATCTTTAACTGATTTGATTAGAAATTTTCCCCAACCAAATATTTTCAATTTCTTTCACGTCATTGATTTTACTCCATACAAACAATATTATCAAACTTCAGTTTTGCTCTCTATTCCAAGCTTCAATTGTAATTTGTTTTTCTTTTTAGAAAAAATGTATTATCTTAACCATGTGTTTGGGGCAATATATACCACGATGATTTTGCCAGAAAGCCATACAATCAACCAACCAATCAGATGATGTTCGTATGATCCGTTCATAATTCAGATGATCTACCTAAACTCGGTCCATTGTCGTCGCAACATCGCGTTAGTTTTAGTGTGACATTTACATAACAGAATTGATTATTTTACGTATTGTTTTCAAAGTATCTTTTCAAATAATTTAGAAAAATTAATAAAAAAATATGTAATGGAAGTAAATATTTTAAAATGTCTTTGATAAAGACGCCAATAAATAAATCCAGATAGACTTTTTTAAGTAAGTGTTTCAAAAAAAAGTCTCTCTCTCTGCTTTAGGTATCTGTATATACTTTAAAAACGATTGTATTAATAAGAAGCAAAGAATAATTTGTTTTTCAGAAAGTTGATTTAATTTTAGCTGCTATTTTAACGTATGATTTAATTTTAGTTGCTATTTTAATCTTTTAAACGAATCAATAGAAAACAGTAATTTGTTGGTCAATTGAAATTTTCCTTAGAGTTTCATACAAAAAAATCCTTTTCAATAAATGCAACAGTTCTAATATCATTTTCGTATAATATATTAATAAATATTTATTTCACTAATATTATATAATAATATACTTTCATTGTATATTACAAGCACATTTTTGTAAGCGTTTGTAATAAATAAACAAACTGCTTTATAAACCATTAAATGTAAGTCTTTGATATATTAAACATGTTTCATATACATAAATTATTTCTTTTGCCATTTTTGCTATTACAGTCTTAAAGTAAGTTATTAAATGGAGATTATCTAAGTACACACACTTACTCTTCGTTCTTTAAATAACTGAGACAGAAAAAAAAATTATGGATGCTTAAACTGATCTCCAAATCTTTTATCAGTGACTCCACCTTTAAAGCACCACCCAGAAATAACTCATGACACTCTACCTAAACTAAAGTAGTCCCGATAAGGTTTAAAATATTTAAACAACAGCTGATTTTGATGATTATGAAAGCTTTTAAGACTCACAGTCAAGATATTAAGTTAACTAGTTACAATATTACTTACATCACTCCGAGAACGAATTTTTGTCTCATCTAATTAGTTACAACAAATCCTTACAACACCCAATGGGATGACAATCAAAAAGAATATGTCCCTTTCGAAAATGAATGCAGATAACTTAGCACTACAAATATGCAAGCCTTGAAGAATGTAAGCATTAAATAATAACACGAGTAAAATATCAATGACTATGATAAAATTATAATTATAAATTATTAATCAACAACTTAAGAAGATCTCGTTATTTGTACAGTTATGTGGGTATATACAAAGATTCTGTATCAAATTGCAAGAGGAAGAAAGAGAATTACAAATGATTGTTTTTTTGTCAATGGAATTGTGAACGAAAAAATTACATATGGACGGTTGTAAGGAATGTTTAGAACACATAAAGTGAATAGCCTCATTTCTATGACGTAAAACATTATTAGTCACTTGATATTTTTGCAAAATGCATCGTGACTTAAATTCGCAGTTCGTTAATATAATGCATTAGTATGTTTACCGACAGCTTTGTAATACTACAATCTTCAGATTTGTCATGTATAATTTTTTTTCTGTAAGTACACGAAGAAAGTTATGTACAGTACTTCTGTTGAAAAATTTTGACTTTACACTTCCGATTGCTTAGTACTTTTGGAAATGTCTGACAAACACCTGGGATCTTAGCAAATGTGTGAAAAACCACAGGTAGGTATTGTAAAATTTTAATATTGTTGGTAGCCCTCTTTGAGGGTTTTAGGAATAGATTGAATGAAAAAGTTTTTAACGCTTGGTTGCTCCTGTCAATTTTCAAAAAGAAATTCTTATTTTAGGTGTCCATGTTTTATATATATAATTGAATGCTTCATGTTAAAATGTGTTCTCAAGAGATGAAGGGTAGTAGCTTAGAAGGGTGTCCTAACCTAAGGATCTCAATTCTTTGTCCTTTTTAAGAGTTTCACTCTTAAAAAGGACAAAGAATGAGTGACGTAAAGGACCACCTTCATTTAAGTCACTCATTGAAATGTCCTGCCATTTTTAGTATTATAAGTTGTCCGAACGCAACAGTTGAGTTAAATATCAGTTTGGAGTGTGGGAATGGAGGAGACTAAGATCTCTCAAGAATAGACAAACAGTAATTTTTTCAAAAAGCTATTTATATGGAAGAAAAAAATTAAAAAAAAAATATTCTAGCTATTTCAGTATAAGAGCTTCTAAAATATACCCCGTTCTTCAAAATTGTGAGAATTTGCTTATTTAATTGAATTTCCCCGTACTTACTGAACGAAAGGTAAAATTAACGCTTCGAAACAAAAACGCGATAATTTATCATTGATTACTTAAGCATATACGTGCGGGTACATTGTTAATTGAGAGGAAAATGCTTTAAAAGGGCTTCTGCTAAGTTCCGTGCTTCGTTCGTTTGCCCATTTCGACTTTTTTTTGCAACATTCGGAGAAATTAAAAAACAGAGATTTAAAATGAGTAACCGGTATATATTTGGATTATGGAATGACGATTCATCGTAATACTTGTGGCAGAGCAGTAAAAAAATACAGATTGCTAGAGACTTTAATGCAATGACTGGCTTTGTGCTAAACTTATGGAGACAAAATCGTGAGACAGGATCCGTTGACATAAGGCATGAGCCAGATCGTCCAACAGCTACAACGACCAATGAAGATCTATATTTATCCGTGACAGAGAGGTGGAAAAGGACTGCAATAGTTTCTCAGCTGTGTAGTGACAGAAACTTAAGCTTGAAGGCCTACTGTTTTCAGAAGATTACATGAGAAGAATATTTGCAAGAAGATTTGTATACGTCACTTCAATTCTTGGCTACAGAGTAGACCATTTAGTATGATGCAGAGAACAATCTTCACAATAGAGAAGGGATCAGAGGGAGAAAATTCTAATCACTGACAAGTACAGATACAAACTAACCACTGATTCTCGGGGTACCTTTTTTTAGCGGAAATCTGGTACCCTTTATATGTCCTTCATCATCTAAGACAGAGGTCTTCACCGTGGGTTCCTTGGAACCTTAAGATTCTCTGAAACTTTGACAGGGTTTCTGCAAGAGATCACTATTTGCTTGATCAGAGCTTCAAAATTTTAGTGAAATTTTAATTTTTATAAAAGATCGAATTCTTAAAGGCAGTTTGCTTGTAAGAATAAAAGCATAGATAAATATTTTACGGATAAAATTAAATCTTAAATTTCGTAAAAGTCACGTACTTTAAATACATTAATCGAGACGCATTAAGTCATATATTAGTCTCCGTTCTTCAGCTCAGATGAAGAATTGTACAGTTATTTGGTCACTTATTTCTCTATTTTCAAGATATAAAGAAATATTGGCGTCACTCTTTTAAAATTGAAATTTTCGGCAGATTGCATTTTCAAAGACAATACTGAAGACTTTCCTAATTTTAATATACTATAACGCTAATCTCGATGAAAATTTAAAAATTGGTTTGGTCCAATATTTATCAGATCTGTAAAAAACATTTCTTGAATATTTTCCAGTTCAAAAAGGAAATTATCTTGGATGCAAAATCCTTTTCAAGACTGTGACACCTCTGAACTCTCAATAAAAGAAAGAGAACAATAAATTGATATATCGATCGACTTTCAATTGAAACTAAAATTTAGTCATGTTGATAGTATGCATTTTTGATTGACACGAGAAAAGAATATCCTGAAATTTACAAAACAGCCGTGAAACATTTAATGTTATATGTTTCAACATATATATGCGAAAATCTTGAAAACAGATTGGATGCTGTAGAGGAAATTAGGTTGCAGATTTCAACGATTATTCCAGACCTAAAAATACTTCGCAAAAAAAAAAAAAAAAAAAAAAAAAAAAAAACATACAATCACAGCCAACTCATTAAAAAAACTTTCTTTTTATTAATTTGTTATACTTTAAAATATTGTTGCTTTTGTTTATTATTTATAGAATATATTTTAGAAAAAAAAAAAGCATTAGCTACCTTACCATTCATTAACTTAGTAAGATATTTGCATTGTGATAAAATAAAGATGCAATAATATTTTTTTTTAAAATTTGAGTAGGATAGCTTTGATATCCTATTTTTCTGCTCTTTGACCAAAAGGTTCCTTTAAGAAAACGGTAAATTGAAAGGGTTCCCAAATATTAAGAGGTTGAATACCCCCGATCTAAGATAAAAACCCGTATGACAGAGAAAGTTTGATGGTCAGGGAAGATATTATATTGAACGAGCTCACAGACCTCCGTATCTTTTGTAAAAGTTCTGTAACTACTGTGAGATATGGGGATGAAATGTTGAATTTATATGTGCACTTTTACAGACATGAAATTAACCTTGATTTACATTTTTCGGATGATAACGCTCGTCCACATAGAGCTCATCTGGCCGGCAAATTCACGGAAAGTGAGGATATTTGTTGAATGGATTCGTCAACCAGATCTCTAGACCTTAGTCCAGTACAGCCTATTTTGGATGCTTTTGGGAGGACAAATGAAATTCGCCTTCTCTCTTCCGCAACAATCTAAAATTTGGAAACAGTTTTTTTAGAGAGTAGTTAAATCAAGTACCCCATAGGCTCCTATACTGTTTCATTTACAAAAAGAATTCATGTTGTGAAAGCTATATAACTGTAAATAAGACCCTGAGGATGAGCTATAAATGATTTATGATATTTGTTTGGTATTATATCAATGTATGTACATCCCTATTTTTTTTAAAAATCTGTCTAATTCTGGAGATAATGAATCAAATTTGAAAATTCTCTTAATTTTAAACACCCGCTTATAAGTTCAATGCTTCATTTTGTACGAATTTTCGGAATTCAAAATTTGTGAAAAATGATTTAACGAAGATATATTATAAGATAAAAGAAACTGATCACTATTATAAAATAAAAATTACAAATAATTCGCAACATATTAACTACTGCTGCTCTTTAATATCGATTATGTATATCTCTATTTCTCTATCGATAATGCATATTTCTCCATATCTTTTCATTTCTCATCTCGACTAAATTGCCAAATGTAATAAAAATCTCTATGTTCCACATAATATCTAAATTTATGGAATAATACATTGAAGTAAAAAGACTTAACATTTTATGAAAATTAGTGTTTGAAACACCAGAAGTTTTTATTGTTTGTATGTTAAATTGGGACATTTGTGTATTCTTTATAGGTTGGTAATACTTATTTTAGCGTATTTCTGTGCTTGCCCAAATATGAAGAATCAATTCAAAAATGACTTAATATTCAACAAACACTCATTTTAGACATTTTTAACTATCCAAAATAGTTAATTATCAAACTGTATAGTTTGATATCGTTTGGGATAAACAGATAAGAGTAACATGGGTGGAAATGGTGGATAAAAAAAGTGAGTTAATTTTAAGTTACCCACTGATATCCAGCTGTGAAAGTTTCGACCTCAAGTAACATTAAACATGTTCGAAAATGATTTTAGAAAACGTGTAAAATTAGTAATCAATATAAATAAGAGATATAATAGACTTGAAAAGATATAATAGAAAAAACTATTCACTTATAAAAACTAAGTCAAGCAAGTTCTTTAATAGATTTTCAACTCATTTTATTTGAATATGAGTTTAAAAATGTACAGTGGAATAAATGTACATTAGTTGTTTCGGAAAATATTTTTTTTAAAAAGAAGAGACTAGAATTCTCTTGGTGATGATAAAGAAAATACTAAAAAACATGCTTGTGTTGTTAC
>BMAW01097022.1:0-10299 GCA_019974015.1 Nephila pilipes | reverse complement strand
TGATTAGGTCTATCGTAAATAGCCATCTTGTTGCAGCTACTCTCGTCAACAATAACTCCAAAAGCTAAAACGTCTTAATAACCAGCCCGAAAAAGACGTCTCTTTCTGTTTGATTCGTAAAGGAGCGACAAAAAGCGACCGGTCAACTTTTCATCAGACTTGCTTATTTTGATTACAAAAGTTTGGCAATAGAAACTTAAAATAACAAAAACCATGCAAGAAATGGCAACGGTAGTCGAATGGGCATTGACATTAAGTTCGGCTTAAATTAGGCCTGTTTTCACTAATGACCTGTCGTGTAGAGCTACTTTTGAATGTGAAATCCAACTGGGCTCAAAATCTTCAATTTGCTGAACCGTAGATTTCTAGAATGAGGTGCCAGCTCACGTCTCGACCTCGTCATCTGACTATGATTGACTGTGTTTAGAGAGCCTTTGTGACTGGCAGAAATTTTAGCAGCAAAAAAACGTTCAATAAATAAATAAAATTGAACAACATCCAAAACGAATAGCCTTTTCTAAATAAAGATCTCAGTAAACAGCGAAAAAAATAAAAAGAAGCATTAGTTTACATTTACGCACTTATTTTCAAAACACTCTACAAAAGCTCCGACGCGTCCTTTCAATAATGCAGTTTACGAAAGTTCTCGCGTTTCAATATGGCAGCCAGCATCGTTCAAGACATATTCCACTCACAATGCTCTCTCAACTTTCGACTCGCGTAAAATTCCACTTAGCGTTCGAAAACTTTTCGAACGTCCGCTTCAATAGGAATTTCTGAGGCTCTCATTACATTTTCATAGCTACGAGTATAATCGATTCCTTCTAGCCCGGAGTTCTAAATATTTGTTCCCTGGCTTATATTCGAACTAAGATAAGAGCAGTAATATTCCGTCCGCCATTGTGTTTAGGAATTCTGTGAGGATTTTAATAATAGATGTGTTCCGTGGATTACTTTTTAATTTCGCATTTCGTGAAATGTCAAGTTCGGATGAATATTTTCATCATTTCGAGAATTTGATCTTCATAAAATTGAAGGAATACTGAAATACAAAGGTTTCACCGTTTTCGAACTTGAGATTTAGGTAATATTTCATAAGTGCAAAATACTTATGTTAATTCTGAACTATGTCTAAAATATAAAACTCAGATATTGCTGACACTTCAATATTTGACATATGTCAGTCTTGCTACAAATCGATTCGCAAGTGTATTTTCAAATATTTATTAGATGCAATGGAACAAGTTGAAAAATTAATAAAAAATATTTTAAATGACTAATATTTCATTTCTATTTTATTCATTTATTGTTGTCAAGTAATATATATTTTATTCCTTAGAGGGTTTTGAAAATTAAATTCTTATGAAAAGAAAAAATAAAATCTTTCTTTATTTATTTACTTTCATTTCTGTTTATTTTTTATTCTTTTCATTTGATTTATTTTGTTTTTAAGTTATCTATTTCTGTATCATTTCAAATAAAGCACTTGTTCTAGGGCAAACGATTAATATATTTACTCAAATATACCTCTACATTTCTCACTTTACATAGTTTTCTTACTGCAAAACTATTCTTAAATCGTTTTCAGTTTTATAAAAAAAAATTAATACAAGCTATGATAATATAAAATTTGTTAATTTTTAATACAATTGTAATTTTAAAATCTAAGAATTGGTAGGGGAAAAATAAATTATCAAATTGGACGGAATCGGTTATTATTCTTACAATTTTAGAATTCAAGCTGTTTTAACAATTAATCTCTTATAGGGTGAATTGATGAGTCACAGTCTTTTTATTTATTTATTTTTAACGTACCTTTCAACATTTTAATTACTATTTAACAATTTTGTTTAAAAAAGTTTTTAACTTTAATATTTTTTTTCTTTAAATATTTTATTTTTTCTCCATTTGAATTACAATTCAAGTGAGCTTGGATGCATGTCATATTTTTGGCAACAACATAAAAATTAAGTGATAAATACTAAATAATTCTCTTATAAATTTTATGTCGAAATACTCTGTTATTAAAATATATTAATTCGTCTAATTTACAAAACTATAATTTTTAGTTATTTAAAACAAAGAAGTCCGTTATTTTGACGAAATAGCTACGTCCCATTCAAATCCCTATTCATTAACATTAAGAGTTTTTACTTCATGTAGCTAATGGTTTTAGGTTATTTAACCTGATTTTATATACCTATTTAGATAATTCTTGAAGAAAAATTCTAAATAACGTCGTACGAACCAATGAAATAATGAACTAAAAAAATCCTTTAAATTTCATTCTTAAATATACTTTTTCATAAATTGATAACAAAAATTTAAAAATATACACTAATATTTTAAGACAATTATAATAGAACATCCAGGAAGACTTTTTTTTAAAAAAAAATTATCTAAATTATATGGGCTATGCCATTGAAGCAAAATAAAATTCCTTCGGGAACTATATGTGCGATATATTACTGCTTTTTAAGAAATTAAACAAAATTAAGATCTATGTAAATTATAGAAGAAAAATGAATGAATAAAAAATATTTTTAATCAAAGAAACAACAGAATTGCCAACACACTACATAGAAACTTGCATTCCAAACAGTATTAAAACTTCATAAAAAGTATCAAAGACACAGATATATACGATAAAAGAGATGAATCAGGTGTAATATAATAAAAAAATTCAATTTCGTGGTATATTAAGAGTAATTTACCAAAGTCTATGAAAGCAAAGCTAAAATTCAGTTTTTCTCTACTACTAAAGCAAAAAAATGGAATATTAATATTTAATAGTTTTCAATTATATTTAAGGTAAAGAATATACGCAATTATTTCCCCAGTGAATGCAAAAAGAACATACTACATTTGAGAGCCAAAAAATATTTAAAAAGGCGAAGCTTTCACATAGAGGAATCTAGCTCAGAAAAATGTTTATAATGTTAGTCAGAACAGATATTAAATATAATTTGTTTTCAGATTTATAGTCAGAGAGTTAAATGCTTCGTTTTTAATAAACCATTTTTATATTCACTAAAACTGAATTCAATAAAATATGTTTAGATTTCAGAACTGGGAGAAAATAATAATTTTTTTAATTTATTACTTTTATACTTCTTGTGTAAATTTAATGGATTTTTAACTACCCCTACAACTAAAAACATATAAGAACATAAAATTTAAGTACCATTAAAGGATTAAATACTATTTCAATATCGAAAGTGAAACCAAGAATCTATATTTATATACTTATTCACATAATGTATACTTTATATGTTTTTATTTCAATTTTATTTGAAATAAAATATTAAAAATCTGGTTTCTGAAAAAAAAAAGAAAAAGAAAGAAAGAAAAAGCTTTCCTGCCTTTGTTCTGATTTTATATTTTTATTTAAAAAAAGAAACCAATACTCAATTTTTCTTTCTTTCTTTTTTTTTAAATTATAACTAATTGTTTTCAGTAAAAGGAAAGCTTGAACGCGATGAAATTTGAGTACGAGTTGCTTTGTTGTTCCGTTGAGCAGAAAATTTCGAAAAAGTAACAGACTATGAGAAGGAATAAACTTTTCTTTGAATTTATGAATTCCCATTTATTTTAATGAATTCCAGTTTAGATTACTTTTAAATTATTCAAGCTTCGGAATTTTATTTCACAAAAAACATACAGAGATTTTAATTAATTGACAAAATCAAAAGAAAAATTTAATATTTAACGTTTATTAAATGTTATCTGCAAAGTTAGAAAGCGTTTTACAAATAAATTTATTTATCGGAATTTATTCTTATTAATACCTGCAGTTATTAATTAATTATCATTAAAACCAACTTCTTATCATTCCTATTAAGAAAATGTTTTTCTCTTATTACAGAAAAAGTTTTAAAGTAGAAAATATTTACAAAATATTCTCCATCGCCATAAATTGATTATATTGATCTTCCATCAAACGATTATTATTTTATTTCGATAAAACTCATGATTATATGAAGTATTTGAATTATGAATTGAAACCTTTTACTCCAAACAGATTATTTAATTACTCATATAAAATACATATAACCATTTAAATTTAAAATCATAACTTTAATACATTTTCTTGTAAACACTCTATTTAATGAGTTATTTTTACATCGCTGAAATTAGAGCAGCAATTCTTAAAAAAAATATGACTTTAATCAGAATTTTTCATTTTTATTTGTTCTAAATATCATAACCTTTCCTCGAAGGGGGGGATTTACAACCATCATCTAAAATTTTGCTCTTGTAATCATTAAATTGATTGCTTTTAGCAAAATTGTGCGTATGAATAGTACATAATTAGGAAAGAAAATCCGTGTAGAAGAATTTCGGAGGAGTAGAATTTGTTCCAAACTCTTTCAATGCAACTCCTAATTACTTGTTTATCGGTTTCCAAAACTTTTGAAAATACATTTACTAAAATAAGATTTTGTTTATATGATTGATCGATTCATCGACGGCAGATATATCTTTTAGATTGTAGTTCATCTATGTATTTGATCATTATAAATTATAATTGAAAGAGAGAGAGAGAGAAATTTAATAAGAATAACTGACTCGATAGAAATAGACTTGAGGCAAACTGATGGAATGATTAATCAATGATAAATTACAAGACGTCATTAATATATTAAAAATGTGATTTTAAAAAAATATTTTATCATGGTGGGAAAATACTTTCTGTGACATCAACGGTTACAGAGTGAGTTTTTTGTTGTGATTTAATAATAGACATATATAAGCTGTATGAAAAAAGGAAAATAAATATCTGTTTAATCTTAACCTCCTCAGTCCCAGCGTCGTCTGTAGGAGACATTAAGCAACACTTTCAAAAAATGCCACCAAGTTAAATAAAAGACCTCATTGGTACCCAGAATTAGTTAATTCTCCTGTTAATAGATAAAACAAGATAAAACAAAATTCTGAAATAAAAAATGATTTTTGGTGAACATTTTGCATTCGTAGTTTATTTATGGTAAAATGAAAATGGTGTTTTCCGAGAGAAAGAAATTTATACGCTTGCGCATTGCTAAATGTTCATAGTTTTTATTATTTGTATTTTTAAATACACTGTTGAATTCCGTAAACTTGCTGTTTATATAAAACACTAGATGATACCCACCCACTTCGCTGGACAGACAATAATATAATATTTTGGAACCTATACGTAAGATATCAAGAAAATTTTTTAATTTTTAAAACTTTAATGATAATCTAAATTTAAAATAATAAGATATTGATTGTCTGTAATAATGGCTATCCTCGACATTCAAATACATGAGAAAAATAAAAAAAATTAGTGAAAAGTCAGCCCATATATATAATATGGACAAAATTCATTCCACCGTATACATGTCACACCTAGTATTGGCAAAAATGCAATCTTTTTTCGGAACATCATGTGCTTAGCTTTCAAATGAAATACCTTCGCAATGGCATCGTGTCTGTCATAAGATTTTTATTCTTGCCTCAAGACATCATTGATTTCTGATCATTTAGGATTGCAAGTGACTGCAATCCTTAAAAAAAAGTCGTGCAAGTCGGGACATCCCAAACACCTTACGTATGTCATAGCCTCTTCAGTTCGTTCATGCATGTAGAGAGGTCCTCCAGAAAACGAAGATTGTCTTGCGTGTGTGCTACTCAGTAAAATGTCGCCATTTTAGTACTTTTCAAAATCCCTTTAAGTTTTGGAGCTAAATTACATTCCAAATTCAGAAACTCAATTTATTCCAAACTCACTTATTTCCATCGCTAAATATGTACGTTTCCTATTTTCGACATGTACGGAATTTCACATAAAGAGCCCTTTCGCCAAAATCTTGCCAATCCTCCATCAGCGCTTCAATATAAAATTAACTGGTAATTTTCCATTCCGCACTCGCAAATCTCCCCAAGTAAACTTAATGGATGACAATACACAGTATACATATAAAAAAAAAATATTCCGTTTGGTGTCGGTCATATCATTTTTGGCGATTAAGTCGCCAAAATTACATAACCGACGGATAAGAGTAGATTAACGGATGAAAATTACATTTTGGATAAGACTTCCGTAAAATCCGTTCTTAGTGAGCGTCTACATCGCAAAATGAGTAACTATGCTAAATTTCAAGTCAATCGGTTGAATAGTCTTTGAGATCTCGTGATGAGTCAGTCAGTGGTATTTCGCTTATATATAAATAGATTATTAATTTCTTACTCAAATCTTTCCACTTCTGATTCAGAACGCTGTTATTTCAGTGTCGCCTGTAGGAAACATTGGGTCAATGGCTATCAAAATCACTCGATTTGAAACTATAATTATGGTATATATTTTAGCTCCAAATGATATTATTTAATTGCTAACTGAATTCATCAAATGTAGATATTTAAGGGATTCAGGAAAGAATTTGTATCTCTCAGAAAATGAAATGAAACAAATCAGTAATCACTGTTATTATGTCTAATTTAAAATTTCCCAGAATTCGAATGTATTGGGCAGAAAAAATATCTCTCATACTCGCAGACAACATTTCTTGGAAATCACGAGTTTTCATTAAGAAAAAACTTAAAATTGAGAAATTATTTAATTTTATGATATAAAGAGAGAGAGAGAGAGAAACGAATGAGATAAATTTTGGAAATTAGTATTCTTTTGCAAACAGTTCGGACAGGAATATTTTGTGATTCAAATTTTACATTACGCTAATAATGCTAACCATCATGAATTACTCATTAAATTAAATATTTTTTTTTCAGTACTTTTTCATGTATTTAGAGCCGATTGATACAAATTATTCTAAAATTTATGGCTCGAAGTTGACCTTGGATCTGGAGGTTAAGAGACTGTTCTGGAGTCATGCTGAAGAAAAAAACTAAATTTTTGATTTTTTTTTTCCAAAAAAAAAAAAAAAAAAACGGTTGCTACATGGATATTGTTAAGGAAAATTTAAGCTTTATTCTTTTCCCGGGTGAAAATGTACTGGGACCGGAAAGGCGGTTTCCAGACATGGACAGAATATACCAAAAAGAAATGCTGAATAGGTACGGATGACCCAAGAGTAAGGTGACCAGACGTCCCGGTTTTAGCAGAATAGTTCCTATTTTTAACAATTTATCCCCCGTCCCGCGGTGTATTAAGAAAGTCCTGATTTTTAGAAAAAATGCACAACAAGCTAGGGAAGGGAATATACGGGTTTCGGCTTCTATGTAGCTATTTCACCAGGATAAGAGCTTTATATTATTTTTTAAATTTTATAATGTTAAACTTTAATAATAAAAATAACTGTTGAGATCTGCTTATCAAAGTTCGCCTTGATCAGTCGCTAGAATACGACTACCATTATTTGGACTTAATGAACAGGGGCATTTTTCGACATTGGCAGCGACGAAAACAGTTTGTAGTTGTAAAATGAAGAGAGAACACTTTGTACGCTTCCACAGATTTTATTCTTATGGCGACATGTTCCGCTAGCGATCTAGCATCACTTGGAACATTGTTGCAAATGAATTACATCTTATACAAAAATTGGAAACGGAAGGGAATTTTAGAGAGGAGAAGGGTCAGGGTGGTCGTCCACGCCTTCGCATATTGAGTTTTGTAACTGTCTCTCATATAATACACATCGTAGTGCATGCTAGTGCTAGTTAAACAAGTGATGTCAAAAATAAGCTATTCAGATCATTCAGGTAAGAAATTTATTTAGGTACCAAAAGTAGGTATTTTAGGTGCTAAATTTTTAATCAAGAACCCCCACCACCACCACTTATCAATGGTGTTCCGCTTTTCGAATGTAAAATCTGGTCACCTTACCCAAGAGACACATTTGGTTGCACAAATAGATGTTCCGAGACAAATTTAAAAATGCTTAAATGGATTATTGCTAGTATAGATTTATAAGAGACTGTTCATTTCAGTCGTACAGCCAGACCCCTTTAACAAGTAGTAGTCGGGGTTCATAGTAACTATACCATGAGTTACATTATTAGTGTAAATTGAACAATAATATAAGTTCCAGTATTGATATGAATTTTCTGCGTTACGCTTACTCTCTTTTTAATTGTTTTGAATTATTACAGAAATCATTTACACAAGAAAAATCTTTATAACTCTTAAAATCTGACTAAAAAAAAAACAGATTGCACGTACGAAGTGGGGCTGTTAAATAACGACACTGCTGCTACAGAAGAAGTACGCATGCGCCAAACTCCAGCTACCGACAGCTGATTAGCGTGAAGCCTTCTCTTTAGAATGCAGTGCTTCTCATTTTTGTAAACAAATCCGTATACCCGTTGCCTTCATTCGAATTAGAGTTTTTTTTTTTTTTTTTTTTTTTTTTTTCTTCTTCTTTTGTTCCGCCGGAAAAATGATAAGTGAGCACTGAATTGTTGCGGAATTTCACATGAAACTTGGAAAAACTGCTACTGAAATTTATTATTTATTGAAAGAAGGGCATGGTAATGAATGTTTATCGCATGAAGGTGGTTTTGAGAGTTTTAAGCGTTTTCAAGATGGCTGAGAAGACGCTGGAGGTGATTCACGCATGGGCCGTCGTTCCAAGTCATAAACGGATGACAATATCGAAAAATTCGATAATCTAGAACGATCTGACCGTCGGTTAAGCATTCGTGCGATTGCTGAGACTGTAACATTTAATAAAGAGTCCGTACGGCAAATTTTTCCACCAAGATCTTGCCATATTGCGCCGGCTCATTCCACACTGCCTTTCAAGAGGTTGTTAGCCAATTACAGCAACCCAGTTATAAACCATCCGTCTCATTCGCCGTACCTTGAGCTATATGACTTCTGTCTGTATCCTATGGTGAAATCTGCCACAACAAGATTTCAATAAATTGAAGCTAGAAAGAGAAAGCGGCGCTCGTCCTGAATGAGCTAACAGAAGATTTTCAGCACTGTTTCGAACAATGTAAGATTCGAGTGGAGCGTTGTAGGTATTTTGAAGATGATAATAAGTAAATATGTATGATATCAGAATAAATGTTTTACAGCGTCCGCGAATCGACAGCGTCCGCGAATAAATGTTTTTGTCCGCGAAATCGACAATTATGGTGGTGGCGGTGTAATGATTTGGGCAGGCATCACGTTGGATGGACGCACACCTCTCCACGTCTTTGACAGAGGCTCTGTGACTGGTGTGAGATACAGGGATGAGGTATTGGAGTCCTATGTTTGCATTTTCCGGGGTGCAGTGGGCCCCGAGTTCATCTTAATGGATGATAAAGCGAGACTACATAGAACTCTTCTGGTCAACGAATTTCTTGAGAGTGAGGATATTCGCCGGATGGATTGGCCAACCAGGTCTCCAGACCACAATCCGTAAGAGCATGTCTGGACGCTCTGGGGAGGGCAATTGCAACTCGCAACCCCCCTTCGAGAACCATCAAGGAACTGAAAACAGCGTTGGTGAATAAGTGGGACCAATTGCCACAGGTACTGATAAACTGCCTTATTTCCAGTATAACATCACGCTGCAAGGCGTATATAGCTGTAGGAAGGGACCATACCTCCTATTAATCCATTTCTTTTGTGTATTCTGCAACCGCTGTTTCAAACCTGCAGACTCTCATGAGTGTTACGCACAAACATGTGTGTCTATTATAACTGTCGAATGTTTATTTTGTTTGTATTATATAATCCTATGTTCACATCAAATTTTATTAAAATCTGTACCTGTAGATCTGGAGATCGTAGATAAAATAGGAAAATTGTCTTAATTTCTTACACCAGTATATAACAAAGAAGGGAAATTTAGAGATTAATGTAAAAGAAACAAATTAAAACAAAAAAATTTACTCACATAAATAATCCGTGAATACTTTATTTCAAGTCATACAAATACATGAAAAAGTATAAAATGAGTCAAACATAGCCTTGTAGCAAAACACCTTTCCCTGTGAAGAAAAATAATTTAAACGTTACCAAAATACCAACACTAAATTTTAGAAATAAGCAGTCAACAATTAAAAACCAACACAACTAACATGGAATATTTTTATTAAAAATTACGATTGAAAAATTTTAAAAAATCTGAAATTTATGAAAATGAAATCCTAAAAAACGAAAATAATTAAAAGTGAAACTTAAAAAGTTAAAAGAAAATCAAATAAAGCAACGCCATCTATCATACTATTTCCAAACTAAATCTAAAATGAAATAGCATTTAAATATTAAACCTAAATTATATAATATATATATATATATATATATATAATATTTTGAGTGGCTAAAATCCACTAATTAGTTAAAAGTCTCTTTAAAAATTAATGTTATAATTTATAAAATAA
>BMAW01097021.1:0-15219 GCA_019974015.1 Nephila pilipes | reverse complement strand
GAGTTAACCATTATCCGATACGAATTATCAGTTTGGAAGTGGAAAGTTATATGTGGTATAGTTATTCTGTTATTGAAGTATTTCCAATTGGCAACATTCTTCAACGTATTTATGACAGTGCAGTGAAATTCTTAAGGATAATAACTTCTTGGACTTAAAAATAACGTTAACTTAAGGTTAGTGACTCCATTTGTTCAAACATGCGAATAAAATTACTTAAAAAAACCCATTTATGTCAAAAGCCCTGGAGTTTGAAAATGTAATTAAAAGTTATGAGATTCTCTTTTAGTTTTATTTTATCATTTATAGGGTTATTTTATTCTCTTGTGTCAAATCTTCTTCTTCCAGCAAATCCACGTTCATTCCTTCAAATAAGTTTAAGTAAATACATTCGGAAATGACATGCAATGCATTTTTTTTTTGTTTTCACGAAATAAAAAGGATTTTCAGACATATTCTGGAGAAGTTATTAAAGAAAAAGATCGGATCAGTTTAATTTCTCTCTCTCTCTCTCTCTGTATAGAGCAAAATAAATTCTTGCAATAATTTTTTTAGTTGTTGACACTGATTAAATGCAAGATATATCCAGTGTGGATGTAGAAGGTCTTTAGACTTTACATCTGTTTTGTGTTGCTATTTCGGTTTATTTCTTAGTTCAATTAGTGTTATTTTTTACTCTCAAACAGAAGCCTAAATTTTTTATCTCTCAAGTACAGTTTGCAAATAAATCTGTAAAAAAAGCTTTTTTTTTTTGTTTGTTAAGAAACTGGTTATTTATAATCTGACATATGAATGTTAAAAAAATAAAAAAAGAAAGAATCCATAAGATTAGTTAATCAAAAATCGGTTTTTTGCCTTATTAAATAGTGGAATAATCTTAATAGTAGTTTATTTCTGAATGAATGTAGTCGAAATGAGGTCCTATTTATCAATCATCAACATAATCACTTCTATATAAGAAAACGTATATTTATTATATAAAGATTTTTTTGTCTGTATGGTTTGGATGTGATTGAAATTTCTTGATACTATTGATCCATGTTGTCAATACGGAACATGTGTATTGGTGATTCACTAATTGTGGAACATGTATACATTTTTCAACTCGGGCCTTCCAGGAAAACTTAATCTGTCATTGACTAAAAATAGCAGTGTTTATATGATTAGTAACACATGCAAATTATCTCGTATTTCATAATCTTTTGCACCGGTACCAGCTTTCCAGAATGAAAATTCACAATTGAATTTAATTGAAATGAGTAAAAAAATATTCAGAAATTTTTCTCGAAATAATCTAGAAACTTTGACAATCATGATAAAACATCTTCAAGCATAATCAAAATTTTTATTCGAAGACAATATTATGCTAGTACAATGTTCACAAAGGTACTGAAATCTTTAACAAGATATAACTTAAAATGTTAAGATTATTTAAACTTCATAAACTTACTATTGAAAAAAAGTCCTTTATCTTATTATACTGTTACTTTTCAAAAAATTTAATATGTTCTCTTACATAAAAATAACATTAGTATTGCAAGAAGAAAATGGCAATCTTGATTTCAGAGAAATTGAACATTTAGTAATATTTTACTTTGTACGTATGATGAAACTACAAAGAGACCTTAAGTTGTTAACAAATACGGTTTCCAAGCCTTCCAATAATAACAGCTGAGATATTTTAAACCTTGAAATATGTTATGGTCAAAAGATATGACTGATGTAGATATTCAAACCTGTTTGCCTTCAGAAATTGAAGACTAAATGCAATTTTACGCTTTACAGGGCCTTTGATGCAAAACTGCCTTTTGGAATATGATCATAAAATTTAAAAACATATTGAATTTTGTATTATTCACTATAATTTTAAAATTTTTAATTCCACAGAACGCAGAAGTAATTAAATAAATGGCAATATGGAAAGCAAAGAAATTTTATTTTTAAATGTGAGCGATTTCCAAAATATTCGTAATTTAAAGAGTTTTGCATTGTTTTCGAAGACTAGAATTTTAAATCAAAGTTGATTTTTTTGTTAAACTAAGTCATGTTAATTAAAAATGTTAAATACTGTTTAGATCTATTTGAAGTTAAAATATAACAAAATTACACGGATATAAGTATCCGTAAGAATGAATGCAGTGAAGTAGGTTTTTACTGTTGTTTAAGTTATTCTGCAATATAAATCAGGTTTTAAAGTTCAAAGAATACAATATATTTTCTATTTTTGGTAGCATATATGCATATCTTTTATTACTAATAAGTAATATTTTTTGGGAAAAGTTTTAAAATCATTTTATCACTTTCAATTGTTTCAAATGCTTAGATATTTAGATAAAATGTTACATTATAAATTCTAATTTGTTTTTAATTTTTATAAAATTTCGTTCAGTTCTAATTTTCGAAATTTCTTCATAGCAGCAATTGGTTTTTATTCTATTTATTCTACTTAAAGCAGTTTAATTACATTATATTAAAACTAGTAAAATCTTTTGTAAAGTTCTCTTTAATTTCAAAATTCCATAAGTAAAATATGTAGCTCATAATAAATAATTTTTACCTAAATTTATTTTTATATATATATATATTATATACCTGAAAACTCTTATTCTCTCCTAAATTCCGCACGATTTAAAGAATATGAAGCCAGATTTAATTTAATTTGCAGAAGTCATCCTTTTTACGTGATGTTCTTTGGGGAAATAACGGCACGAAAACGCTATTCGACACAAATATCACAGACAACGAATTGCGACTTTTCATTCGATTTTTTTCTATATATTAACGAATTCCTAAGAAACAAATCTTCATAAAATGAGTAAAATTAAATGAAGGAATGAAATAAGAAAGAAAAGAAGACGCTTAGAATAATGATCCACAGATATTAACCCCCAAATTTAAAAAGAATATTTCAGTAACTAATACTATGATACTTACTTAGATAAAACTTTTGAAATTCCCTTGAAGAAATTTTACATTGAAAATTAAATTATTTCTATTTCACGGAAGGAAAATTTGCCTTTGAAATAAAATTGTCTTTCAGGACTTGCATACCAAGATAAAACTTTTACAAAAGAGCTGATTAAATGAAATTATACTTTAAGAAAGAACTGTACACGAAGAAAGAAAATACATAAGGGTAATAAACTTTAGAATAGGTAATACAGCCACTTGGTGGCTTAATTGTTAATTTCAAAGATAACCAACAGATGATTCAAACGCTTTGTAAAATAAATTAAGAAGTTATAGCAATATGCACAGAGAGGGATTTATGGAATAACTTTTCCTGAGAACGTGGTTATTTGTGTTTATGAGAGGCTTTTCAGGACAGTGGTTGTCGTTTTGATCTGGTAAGGAAACAAAGAAATGTAATATAGTGTTGATTATGATAGGACTTTAAGTGTTTTTATTAAAATATGATGAATTTTCTCAAATCTCTTTTAGTTCATGCATAAATCACAGTTTTTCAGAAACTTATAGATGTATTTTATACGGACACTGAGAGTGTATTAGCTTCATTAGAGACTGAAATAAATGCATGCGATCTTTTCTATTTTATAGTTACGTTTACTGTATTTAATATTATACTTATTCCACTTTTAAAAATTAATTTCTTCTTCTCATTTATAATCTAGGTTAACTTGTCACTAAGCAAACAAAGGATTACGTAGAATTATTATCAAGAAAATATGAACTTGGCTCCTTTTCTAATTTACATTTAATTCATTTGAATCGGTAATAAAATCTTGTTATGTCTTTTTTCATTGCTTCCTTTGCTTAAGTAATATAAATCTTAGTAAGAATAGATTTATTGAGAAGAATGAAAAAAAAAAAAAAACTTGAACAATAAAGGGAGTTTTGTAAAATTTAAGATTTCAAAAGGAACAGTTTTAAGTGAAAATCTGAATTCCCTTAAAAACTTAAAGAGGAAATCTATTTTTAATAGCCTCGTGCTCTCCTTTTTTCAGCCACATTACAGCCATTTCCAGTTTCAGTCCAAATCAAAAGTGGTCATATTAACCTCAGACAACTTATATTATAAATAGGAACAATGATTTAGCATATGCATTTTAAAATGTTCTTAATAAAAATATATATTCTGACATTTTCCCTACACGTAATAAAGCTTAAAATGTTCACCTAATAATAAAATATTTTCAAATTCAAAATTGTTCAAAAAGTGTTCAAATAATAATATAAAATTTTATTTTGGTAAACATATAAAGGTAATTTAATTTTTTTTTTATTTTTGAAAATTTAAAAAAATGTTTCTTTAGTTATTGATATTTTTAAATACTTTTTTGCTTCTAGTTTGAGTACCGCCACCCAATTTACATGTATTACAATAAAAAATTTAAAGTGCTCAATTTAAAAAAAACTCTATTAACTACTGAAAAATCTAAAACGCATATAGCAATAATTAAGTAAAAATGCATTACTAAATTCATTTTTCTCAATTTACTATGAAATGATAGTAGAAACTGAAAGGAAAATTCTAATACTTTTTTAAATATATATTTCAGTTACACTCAAACCTGTTACTTAACATTAAATATTTTAAAAATTTATTCATTTATCACTCATTTAAATAAATGTACTAATTAAAATAAACGGTGCAATAATTTAACCTTTACAAACATTTTACTTCTATAATTTTCAAAATAATGAGAAACAGCGTTTTCATAAAAATCAATATTTTGCTATAAATATGTCTATTAAGTAATGGAACTGAATAAAAAAAGGGCATTTAATTACAATTTATGGCAAATCTGTAGGTTTTCAAAGAATTCTTCATTGGTACTCTCATATATATCAATCCATTCTCATTTTTTAATATTCTAAATTGTGTGTTATAGTTATTTTCTGATATGTGCGACGATTTCTTCCAAGATGCCTCCAATGACTCAACAGTTTTTTTTGACACAGATTTTATTTTTGGGAAATGAAAAAAGTCACCGTTACATATAGAGGAGTTTTCAGTGTTGCAATTCTTTATAATACTAAACAACTTCTTCACTGAGAGCATGGTCTAGATGCAGAATGAAACCATTTTACCTCAGTTCTGTTCGTTTTTTTTTCAAACTTCAGTCTTTTAGTTCAATCGGAATTTTCTTGTAATAATGCTGGTGGCCTGAGATTATGTGAGAAAAAACAATGCCCAAGACTCAGACAAAAGTGTTTCATTCTGCATCAAAATAATACTCCTACGCTCCCAGTGCTCTCCTTGAAGCAGTTATTTAGTTAAAATTGAATTGTTACACTGAAACGTCCACTACATTTTTCTGATTTAGCATCCTGGGACTATTTGCATTTCTCAAGAATAAAATCTGTCATAAAAAATTTGCTTTGAGTCTCTTGAGTAAATTAGCAAACGTCACTGATATAAGTATAGAAGCTTAAAATGAAATATTACTTACTGCAATTCCATTCATCTGAACCATCTTCACAATCTCTGTAGTCATCGCAAATGAAGCGTTGCTCGACGCATATTTTAGAGCTGTTGCACACAAAATATCCAGGGCGACAGTCGAACGAACGTTTTGAGAGAAAGTGGATTCCTGAAGAGGATATCTTCCCACCACAGCTAACGAAAACTGGAAAGAAAAAAAATGAAATTATTGCAACTAAAACTATTCAAAAAGTTCTCTTTTTAAAAGAAGTTTATTCATGATTTGTATAAGTAAAAATATTTTAAGCATTCATGAACAAGTTGCATGTTGCTGCATTTTTGTACCTTTTTTTATTTCCTCAAAAGTACTGTAAAAAATTTGAAACGCCCTCTGGTCTTTACTGTCACTTCCCATTACTAATCTTAATTCAGAGTAGCAAATAATATAATGTAGAGAGAAAGTGAATCCAACTATGATGTCAATCTATCTATTTCTTTTGCTGAATATTTAAAGACCGATAACAATATTTTTTTCTTTATAACTACTACCTAAGCCCTAATGTGTACTAAATATTAGCACACTTATCTCATCAAACCAATTAGGTTCAAGTTTTGAACAGATTTTCTGTCTCTTCTAAGAACACTTGAGCATTCCTAACACTTTTTAGGCAAGTGTAGATAGTTCAGATGTTTCACTTAGACCAGCTCACTACCTCTCTCATAAAATACCATCTAATCCTCCAATTCATTTCTTCGTAGCTTATAAAAGTAATTTATGTGATCATTCATTTCACTTGATTATTCCAATCTAATGTACATGAAACACGTTTCCCTTTCTAGGCGAGGTTTCATTTTAAATTATTCAAATAGAAAAGTTCCCGAGGTTATTTGTGATACAGTCTATGTCATAAAGTGAAATACATATAAAGCATTGTCTAATGTTAACCTGAATTAACTGAAATCAAATTCACGTGATTTTTTTTTCTAGCTAGATCCGAAATGAGTTTCTTCTAAAAAAAACAGTTTATCATACAATTAAATGCCAATGCCCTAAATAATGTGATGTCGTTTCAACAGCCTTTTTACTGAAATAAAGTTTTAAGTAGTTTTATCGTATTTTTTTAAATTTCGATTAAGCCCTATCACTCCTTTAATATGATTTTTTAAACATCAACCGAGTTTAGATTTCATCTCTCCAGATGGGTATGACATACCCATTTCTATAATTTAGTTCATGATAGTTTCCATGGATTTTAGTAACACGCATATTATTTTTCCTTTAATAGACAAATATCTAAGGTTTATTACTTTTTCAGACGTGTAGAATTGTTTTTTTTTCTTAACAAAAGAAATGACAATTTACCTGCCTGTATCTAACGAACCCATACAACTAACATGCATAGAAATACGAACAAAAATAAATTTAGCAGATGTAAATAATCCGCATTTCAATTATTGCTTGAATATCACGTGTTAGAATATTTTCTTCATTATTTGGTTTTCTTAACGGAACATGACTAGTGTTTCCCATTCGCGAATAAAGAGAAGCACTTTGAAATCTTCTTTTCAACTACGCACCATTGGTGGATAAGAAAGAATAGAAACATTTAGTCTGTATGATATAAAAAGATAACTTATTATTATATAGTTTACCATCACAAATTGAATAACATAAAACTATATATTTATATTATATCAATGTGGTGATAAACTATATAATACGATTCATAGTTTCCTATTATATATAATGTTGATGTAAATACGAGTGATATGTTTGATGTACGATATACATGGAAACCGGTTACTAGGCAATGGTATGATTATTTATTTTACAATTTGAAGATGTATCGTAAAGTTTTAATTACGACTGATAAATAAATGAAATATCTGGATAAATTAATTCTGCATATGAATTGACCCTTGTGTAAGTAATGTGATAAACTATAGCTATTAATTTTCATTTGTTTGGTTTCAAGAAATCGTGCATTGAAGTAACCCACTGTATGAGGATGATGAAATTCAATCTACAAAGTTCTACAAAGATGGCCTTCGAAGGACGAAGAAATGCTGGGAAGAAACATGTGACCATTTATAAGTCTTAAGAATAATGAGGAATAATTAAATTTTTTTACCAATTATTTTTAGTACTAATTAAAACTTTGAAGTGGTTACATTGTTCTACGGTTTTCCAATCCCACGCATATCAACATTAATAGCTGTAATTTGCAATATTAAGTACACAGAAATTATATATAAGAGGTGGGGCTATTAAATAAAGAGACTGATGCTGTAAAACATTTTATTTTTATATCATAGATATTTAATTATTATCACCTTCAATATACACCCCTCTTCTATCCTACATGCGAACTTTTTGTTCGAAACAGTGATGGAAGGCTTCTAATGTCATTTCAACGACTAAAATCTTTTTCTTTTTAATTCAGATTTTCACTTTGGAAAAATGTAGCATGGCTCACGAACCGGTGAATAAGGTGGATGCTCTAACTCTGGGATGCTGTACTGGGATAGAAATCTCTTGACAGACAATGTGGAATGAGCCGGCGCAGTATCTTGGTGGAAAAATTTCCCGTGAGGATTCTTTGTCAATTGCAATATCACAGCAATCGAGCGGATACTTAACCGATGGTAAGATCGAACTAGGTTATCAATTTTTTCGTTATTGTCATCCACTTTTGTCATGGAATGACTATCTGGATATGCATAATCTTCAACGTCTTCTCGGCCATCTTGAAAACTCTTAAGCCACTCAAAAACATGTGCAAGTGATAAACACTAATTATCATTGTTTCTTTCAGTGAATTACAAGTTTCAGTAGCGGGTGCTCCAAGTTTCATGGGATGTTTCACAAGGATTCGTGATTCACCTATGATTTTTCCGGCGAAACAAAAAAGTAACTTTGATGCAAACGAAAGCTGCGGTTATACGGATTTGTTTATTGAAGTGAGAGACTCTGCATTAAAAAAAAGCTTCACGCTAAACAGCTCTCAGTCGCTGGCGTTGGGAGCATGCGTACTTCTGCAGCAGAGTTGTCTTGTTATTTAATAGCCACACCTCATAGGCAGATTAAATTTTATCCGGATATATCAGTTATTTCTTAGTAATAATTAAAATTTTACGATACACCTCACATAACTGAAGTGGCAGCAACAAATACGTAAGTAGTTTTTATGCATGTAAATCCTTCTTATAATAAAAACACACCTTTTTCGAAAAGAACATCGAAAATAATAGCCTTAATCTCACAAAAAATATTAGGATGAAAATGTATCCCAGTAACAATGAAGAATCTCTGGCAATTAAAACAAGTGCAAAAACCAGGATATATCATATGATTTAAACAAAAAAGGTGCACAGTTCAACGACAGAGAGACAAACGAGGAATGCTTAAAGTTTAGCTTTTCTGTTTAAAGTATGCAAAATGTGTATTTTACATTTTGTTTGACGCGATAAAATGTATTAAGAATAATGGATGTACAGCATAATAAATTAACTTCTCTCTTTTTTTTTAAGCATTTAAAATCATTTATCCAAAGAAGAAATTGGTGGGTTATAAGGGTGGGGAAGCGAGAACAGCGTGTCGAGGCAGTTATAAAAGATTTAAAATTTATCGTTTACTTCAATTAACAAAAATGTAAATGCAGCAAAACATTTGTTGAAAAATATTTGTAGAAAAATATTTGTTGTGACCTCGAATTAATTGACGTGTCTAATGTAAATTTTTTAACGGGAATGAAATAATGTTTAAGCTGCACTTATTTCATGAAAAGAAAAAATTTAGGTACAGTTTAAAGTACTCAGAAATCATTTGAACTTTTTCCTAATACTATGAATTTTGCTCATGAAAATATTAAGTACTTAATTATTTTGTTGAATAATATATATCATATTTATAGAATATAATTATATGAAGTTCATTAGAATTTGATTACGAAAACACATGATAAACTTATTAACTGTTATCGAACAAATCAACGTAAATTACATAAAAAAAGTAGCTATGTTATAAAATTGGCGATTTTTAAAATTAATTTCATTGAAATGGTATGAAGAAAATCGATTTATTTTCCTATTTTTACAACGAATTTTGAAAACATCTGAATTTATTTTTTCAATTAAATTAAGTTATATAGTCACATTTATATAATTCTTTTTAACACTTATATTTAACATTAACATTTAACACATTTTAAATATTATATAGTCACATTTGTTTCTGAATACAAAAAATTAAGAAGTAATTAGCAATATTATGAAGTAATTCAGATTTACTCTTTTGATATAATTTGATTGTAATTTTCTGAATCTCAAAATTGGATTCATGCTATTTGAATAAAACAGTATTATGCATAATTTGCTTCTATCTTTTTCTTCAAAGCATAGTTAAATACATAACATTTACAAACAACATTTAAGGTTCAATAGTCTAAGACATCATATATCTACCTTTATAGGATTAATATGCATCCGAATAGTTCTAAAGTTAAAAATTGAAATTGAGTCTTCAATTTTCTAAATATTCCAATATAATATTATTAATATTACTTTATTAATGTAAATCAGTTAAGCACTGCTTACACACATATGTATATATATATATATATATATATGTGTGTGTGTGTGTGTGTGTGTGAAGGAAGGAACGATAATATATATTTCGAATAAGAGATACACTAACGATTTGCATTTCAATCGTTGGAAAGTAATATGCATATTTCCTTTAATGTATTCGTGTACAACTTTTATCTTTTTAAAAGAACTGTTACTGAGTTGAAAAACCAGTATGAATTGGAGGAATTCATTTCCAATGAAAAGAAACGAAGACAGAGAAATATAGTGATTTACGAAGTAATTAGAATTTTTCGGATTTTTTAAAATTTTTAAATCTCTGATTGAGACTCTGAAAGATAACACAAATAGTTTCAACATTAAGAAAAAGTAAGCTAAAGAAATATTTTTTTAAAAAATATAGCATATTTTTAAAGGAATAAATCCTGAAAGACATATAACGATTCTCTGTAATTTTAAATTTGCAAATATGAGAAGTTATTTTTTTAAAAAACTATACTTTTTTTGAGTTTCAAAAGAATAGAATGAATTTCCATTTAAAAATGTTTTGAAATAAAATGCCACTTTAAAACGAGTTATTTTGGAGAAAATTTTCATTTCCATTTTATAAAAAATGTTGGAATTAAAAAAAAATTAAGGTTAGAATTCAAAAGGTTAAAATTCCTGAAATGTTTTCCCTATTTTAAAGTATTTGTCTGCACCTCGAAAATAGCTATTACGATAAATGTGATAAATTATTGACCTTTTTGATGTTCTTATGGGTTATACAGATTTAAGTTTTCTTGCTCGCAGAAATATTTTTTTTTTAATACTCATGATTTTGAGCTGAATTATAACGATATAAAATATGTAGTTTTCTGGCAAATTATCTTTTTAGAGTAAAATGTGCTTCTATTTGTTGGGAAAGTGTTATTTCCTAAGACCACATGGAAAATAATTTGTTTTATACATGATAGTTTATTAATAAAAACTTTTATATTTGGAACAAATTCCGCAAATGCATAGATGAAAGGTTTAATTTTGGAGTACTTACAATATTTAAATTTCCAAAAGCTATTGATTTTCTCGTATCAATTAATATATTCGTACGTCTCTTAGAAAAATATTTTATTGTTGAAAACATATATACAATTATATTCTGTACGTATGAAATTATTCCGGTCTTTAAATACAAACGTAAATGTCATAGAATATTTTTGTTAAGAGAACCTTTAGATTTATTCTCGGAACCTATTTTCATTCCTATTAGAATCAAATTTAGGGAAAACTCTAAATGTCAATATAGAAATATGATTATTTCCTTATATTTATTCGAAAATAATGGAAGTAAATAATATTTACTATTAGTATATAAAAATCTAATACTAAGAATTGCGAAGGATTTAAGAAACTGCCGTGAAAATCTTATGTATAGACGACTTCTACTTCAATTTTTTCCTGGCAAGATTTGGAAAATTTTCATACTGTATCTCATTCCCATTACATTGTAAAATCTCATACAAACATTAAATTTGAAAAAGGGCCACACACACACAAATTTTATATTAAGTTCACCTATATAAAAGTTCAGAAAATTTTTTACACTTTCGTCTGCGTTTTATAGTAACTAAATATATATAAGGTTTTTAATGAGAAATGTGTGAATATATAAAAATTCCCAATAGTATTAATCTTTTATGATGGAACCAAAAAGCATTCGGATGATTTTCCGATGCTGTATGATGTAAAACCGATTTCAATTAAAATGTTATTTTTAATGAAGAAGTTTTCTCTCTAATTAGTTTCAATTCAGAATACATCATTTTTATATATGGTGTGTATTATTTATTTGAATCATTGTTTATTAACGTCGTATTTATAAAAGAGACGACACGGCTATTTCCGACGATCCTTACGATTTTGAACCTTAGTCAAGTGACTAAGATGATAACTGAGGATCACCTTACTGTTCACACTTCCACACCAAGCTTATGGGAGAACTTGGAGATGCGACAAATTTAGCATGTATCAGACTAAGTACTAGGCGAACCTTTAGAGGCACCAGGAAAGATCCCTCCAATTGACGAAAATAATACCAAAGGAGTTCAAGAGTATGATCACTACATTACCGTTGCGATATATGATGTGCTGGAAATTTTTAAGTATGTTCAATTATTTTAGTTTCTTATTCCATATCTTGTAATAAAATAAAAGGTAAAGTTTTCTTAATATACAAATATTTACTCTATAACAAAAAAAAATGACGCAACAAGAAGGAGTTGCACGATTGTAATGAAATTTGGTAAGACATTGGACCGAACATACAAATGATTAAAATTTGGTGTCCAATGAATGAATAGCAGGAGCTACAGTCCATTGGAACTGCGCACTCAGCAGATGTATATGAAAACCTATTCTCAATCTGATGGTCAAATTTTCAGTTGCATTGCAATTTAGGATACCTTTCAACGATTGAAAAAATGCCCCACAGCAGGACTCGAGCTCATTACGAGCAAATGTCAGAGTTTTAAAGAAGTCGTATCATTGAATTAAAAGAGGCTGGTTGGGTAAATCGGAGAATCGTTTGTCATATGGGTCGAAGCGATGCTCGAATAGAAGATGCTGGCAAGAATGGGTGCACAATAGCAGATTTCGGCGTTATGCTGACAGCGGTCGACCTAGGGCCACAACAAATCGGGAGGACAGAGTAATTGTCAGATTAGCTGTCACAGCGCCTGATTCATCATTATCAACCATCAGACATGCTATCCTCTCACGAGTGTTCACCATGACCATTCACAGACGGCAGATAGAGCGAAATCTATGCTCGTACCGAAAGCTACGCCCCTTGCCATTCACACCTGCATACTGTCGATCCAGATTACAGCGGTGCCTGTTTCGATCAGATTGGAAAGAAACTGACTGGGGACGTATAGTGCTTAGCGACGAATCCCGCTTCCAACTGTGTCCTGACGTTTATCGAAGATATGTCTGGAGATGCCCAGGGCAGTGTGCCGACCCTGCTTTCACTATTGCACGCCATCCCGACCCTCAACCAGGAGTTAAGGTCTAGAATGCCATTTTCTTTGATTGTGGGACTCTTTTTGTCGTCATTAGAGGCACACTTACAGCCTAGCGGAATTTCGACGATATTCTGTGATCGGTTTTGCTACCGTTCCGTTTGCAGTACCCTGGCCTTATTTTTCAGCAAGATAATGCCAGAACACAAAAGGGCGGTGTTGCTATGAACTATCTTACAGCTTGTCAAACACTTCCTTGGACAGCCAGATCTCTCTCCAATCGAGCATGTATGGGATATGATGGGAAGACGACTGCATTTACCAGGGAAGGTTGATGACTTCACTCGACAATTGGAGCAAATTTGGCAAGAAATATCGCAGGAGACCATCAGGGAGCTATATCACTCTATGGCACGTTGTAGGGTAACTTGTATCCATGCTAGAGGTGGGTCAACACCTTATCGAGCTCGTTATTTTGTAACTATGTAACTCTGAAATAAATCATTCAACTTCTCTGAAATTTGAATCATCTTCTATTCTGTACTTAATTTTTATCCGCCCAATTTTTGTCTCCATTGGCATTGGACAACTCCTTCTTGGTGCGTTTGTTTTTGTTTTTTTTTGTTATAGAGTTTATAAAATTGTTGATTATATCAATTAATCTGTTCAACTTTTAATACATATATGCATTTATTTTTAATTGTTGACCACTAAGTGACATGAGTTCTAAGTCAAAATTTAATTAATTTGTTCACGAGCAATTTTTTTTCCGTATATACAACATATTTCAAGTACTTATTTCAACAAAGGATATTATTTTTTTAATAAACTAAACTCATTTAAATGAGTAAAATCTTGATTAAGTTTAAGTAAGAGTACAGTGGATTGAAAAGATATTTTGATAAAACACAATGGTTTAAAATGTGTGTTAGCTTCCTTTTAAAATAGTCTGTTATTTAATTTTTTTATATATGTAAAAAATCTGTTATTAGCTAAATTTACTGCCGCATAAGAAATGAATTGTATTTTTATTCATAAAATTTACACTGACAAATTCGTAAGTATACAGATAATTTGAATAATTTATGATAAAGTGAATATTTAAATGCGAAAAGGTAATTTGTATAATTTTCACTTATCTATTTTTCAACAATACATTTAATCAGAATGATTAATTATACAAAAAAATAATCTTAAGAATATTTTTGATTTGAAGTAATATTTGATACATACAGGATCAAATACCGCTTCCTTAACTTCAAATTTATTTCGCGTCTCTAACCAAAAATTTAAAGCATAGAATTTCTTAATCCTTATATATAAACGGATTTTAGATGTATGAAAATCTTACCATCCTGTAACCTATTCTACGTTCTTCACAATAATAAATTTTGTGAAAATTCAGTTTTTATTTTTAATAACTTATAAAAATACAAACTTAACATTTAATGAATAAATATTAGCAATAGCATTTATTCCATTTAGCTTAATTCCATTTAGAGAACTTTGTTTGTTTCATTTTGTTCAGAAAATATATAGTTCGGAAAAGAAGGATTTTTTCAAAAATGAAAGTAAATACTCCAATCTTAAATATGTATTCATCATCTATTAATTTGAAATTATTTACAGATGAAATACAAAACAAGAAAATTATAACAAAATGTCTTGATATAATAAATATCTTTCCTTATATTATTTCAAATTAATTGACTGAATGAGTTAATAACTGTGGGCCTTGAAATGCAATATCCCTAATTATTCATCCAGAAATATATTTAATTGAAATTATAGACTTGGTTGGTTATCATACAAGAGCTAAGTTATTTCCAGTGGAAACGAAACAAATCGATTTTCTGCTAATGCTGTTGACATTTCCGCAGAATAATAAAAGTAAATAATCGCAGTGAACTAATTCATAGTAAGGATAAAGAAAACATAAATTATTAGTAAATAAGTAATGCTTTTATTTTCTCTTATGCTTGTATACTTTTGCTCCTTGTATTTATATTTTCTTTGTATATCAGATTATTAACTGCATCCATGTTGTGAAGAGAAAAGAAAATGTATGAAATAAAATATCTTGAGTCTTACGACTGATAAGTAATGTATAACATATATTATTAATGTATATCTTCAAATATTTTCTAATATACTAATATACTATTTAAATAACGTATTTGAAATATTTTATTTAAGAGTAATACTAATAGGCATCTTGAAGAAGTTATGAAAGAAAAATTCAAATAT
>BMAW01097019.1:0-15963 GCA_019974015.1 Nephila pilipes | reverse complement strand
AGCCGTTTTTCCAAAAAATTACCGTTAGTGAAAAAGTAAATTTAGAAGTTTCAAGAATTTCAAGTATATATATATATATATATGTGTGTTATGTACGGTAAATTTTTCAAGAAGTTTCTGCTTCTCTTAATTTGAATTTTTAAAATAAATTTTGCCCATTTATTGGTACAGATGACTTAATTTTGGTTTTATAGTTATATTTGTGGTGGCTTCTTACGTCATTTTGACTGCGGAGCTATAAGTGTATTGGAAGAAAAGTGTGTGGAGAAAAGATCATCTTCTCCTTAAGTTTTAAATTTGTAAATGTCAAGTTTGAAATAAGTGAGTGAATGTAAAGGTTATTGGCGCAAGAGCCAGATATGGCTATGCTGCTCCAAACAAGATTAGACTGTAGTCTAGACGTGAAGTTGAAAAAAAGGTAAAACAGGTTGACAAGAAGGAGGGTCGAAATAGAGAAGGATCGCTAGGGTATCCCGGGAGTGCGTCACCCATGTTTACCAAAGACAGTAAACCCCATGGGAAAGAAAGATCACTAGGGTACCTCGGGTTCGTGAAGCCCATACTTACCTGAAGAAGGCAAGTCCCTGAGGACCCCTGATATAATCCCCAGGGGCAGGGTGCCTGGCTATACCCCCAGACGCTGGGTACCCATTTTAGTCGCCTCTTACGACATGCATGAGCTACAGTGAGACTATTCTGTCAGCCCCGGTCACCACACGGGTCCAAGTTTGAAATAAATGAATACTTCCTTGCCTCTCAAAAAAGTAAATATTACGAAAAAATCGTTTGGTTAAATGATGATGGAACAGATTTGCTCCTGTGCAATTGGCAACAAAAACATTATGTGTTGTTCTATAGATTTTTTAATCGGTCTACTGTTGTAATGATTGAAGATGTTTCTGTTTGCATTAAAATAAGTATTATTTAAAATCTCCAAATTTCGAAGTTTCTTTTACGGGGAGTGTAGTCAGTTTTCGGTGTGGCTAATTAATTTAATGGAACAGTTTTGTGCAGTTAAAGTGAAATGTTTAATGTAACGGCTCTCCGGAACGACAGAAAAGTTGCTTGCATTTCGCACACCTTCTGAAAGGAAATTATGGGGATTTACGTTTTTATCAACACACCCCTTCCCTATATATTTTGGTTGATAGTGAATAATACTAAAATTCTTATAAAAACGCATCTTGATAAATATTCAATGCAATGACTATGGAAAAAAAATTTATAAATTAAGAAAAAAATTGCCAGAAAATTCATGTTAGATTTCCCATGTGTAATCTGGAAATATTCATTATGTAAGCATTGAAACTAAAAAAATTGAAATCTCATTACAAAAAAAAAAAAAAAAAAAAAAAGATAATAAACACTGCCAGTTAGCTGTGAATAATTTAAAAACTCAGGTGGAATCCCATGGAATAAATGCAACAAAGAAATTTATAAATCAAAATTTACGTCACTAAACAGAAGAAAAGAACACGCATTCAATAATTTAATGATCAAAGGTCTATATTTTAACGCAATAATAAATAGATTATAGAATCCGAGAAAAGTTCTACCATACGTATAATTATTTTTTATATGTGGAGATTATGAAACGAAGTGTAATGTTAAGGGAACCAATACACCAATCGAAATCGAATGAAATATTGAAAAACCGATAAAATATTTGAAAAGTGTCCTTTTTCGATATTTTAAAGCTAATTTGTTAATCCCTGTATTCAGAGATACCGTGCCAAACTGTTATGCAAATATTGAATACACATAACTCTTAGATAATTAAAACATTATAAAAGTTAAATTGCTCGCTTTAATATCTGCTATGGAGAGTATTTTTTACCATTATTTGAGCATCTTCGTTCATCTTTTTAAGTTTAGACAAATGTCCAAATATTCCCGAGTCATTTTTCAATTATCGGAGATATTAATGTTCTTTATATATGTGGGATCTAAGACCTACTGATCTACCATCCCGGAAGACAGCCATGATGCTCCCAGAGCGCCACCTAGCACTTCGAGAGAGATTCGGAGTAGTGAGATGAGACGTAGACGCAGAAGGAGCGAGACGCTGAACAAGACGGTTCAGGAAATTGCGCTGGACGTCATATTGTGCTGGACGTTAAATCTGTGATTAAGCGAGTTTAATCAATTTGTTTTGTGTTTTTATGTTCTGTCCTACGTCAGCAAATAAACTGTGCGTGTGTAATAAGTGATTATTACTCTGAATCGTTTTGTGGAAAACAGATGTCTGATTATACATGTTGTGTGTAAAGATTCAAAGATTTGAAGGTGAACATATTTCAGCTACAAAAGTTAGTCTTATTTTGAACGATTTTCTCCTGCAAATCACGATTTGAAGAAAAATTTGTTCTTTTAATAATAAAAAGAAAATTGTCAAACGTAGAGGTTTCAAATCCGAACATAACGGAAAAGTGAATCAAAGTTCAGAATTTTTACCAAACATGGTACCAATATGTCGAAGAATGGCTTTAAACAAATGTCACAGTTTTCAGTGTTGTTTCTTGACTTCATCGCAAGTCAATTGAGCAGATATTGAAAATTGTGTCGAGTTTTCATTGAAAGAAATTATTTATATTAAAATTGATTACAATCGTCTGTCTTAAGAAATTACAAACTGAATGTTAATTTAAAATCTGAGAAATTAGAACAATGGGAGAAAATCAACATGTTGAAAGTGAGTGACTGGAGTTCAATGGCGCAAGATCAACCTGTTGAAATTGATATAAGATGGTTGGAAATATTTAACCATTTCAAAAATAAACACATTCTATATGAAAATTTAGTCATTATTGTTGAATTTATAGTATGCTGCCTTGGAACTAATGCAGCAGTTGAAAGAATTTTTTCCCATTTTTGGACAAATGATCAAGGTAGAATGTTGATAATCTAACTGCAGCACTTACCCCTAAAATTCAATATGAAGGATATTTCTTGCTCCAAAATTTCCATTGTTGGAAAATGATATATTGAAGAAAATATTCATTCAATGACAAAAAAATCTAATTTAATTAAATAATTAAAAGGGATGTAAGCATAATTAGTTTCAAATTTTAGTTTTTATTAACGTCGCTCTAGGTGCAACATGGGCGATTGGTGATGGACCTCGTAATTTTGAGTGAGTGAATTGAGTAAGTTTACTGGCGCAAGAGCCAGATATGGCTATGCTGCACCAAACAAGATTAAACTGAGGTCTTGACGTGAAGTTGAAAAAATAGATAAGTGGTTGACAAGAAGGAGGGTCGAAAATAGAGAAGGATCGCTAGGGTATCCCGGGAGTGCGTCACCCGTGTTTACCAAAGACAGTAAACCCTATGGGAAAGAAAATGAATGAATGAATGTAAAGTTTATTGGCGCAAGAGCCAGATATGGCTATATGGGAAAGAAAAAGATCACTAGGGTGCCTCGAGGTCATGATGCCCGTACTTACATGAAGAAGGCAAGTCCCTGAGGTCCCCTGATATAATCCCCAGGGGCAGGGTGCCCGGCTATACCCCCAGACGCTGGGTACCCATTTTAGTCACCTCTTACGACATGCATGAGCTACAGTGAGACTATTCTGTCATCCCCGGTCACCACATGGGTCCTCGTAATTTTGAACCTCGGATAAGTGACGAGGACGACATATGAGATGGCACCCCATCTAATAACTTCCACACCACACCAATGGGAGGACTTCGGGCCCTGACAGATTTAACGTGCATCAACCCCGGCTACACGGCAGGTCTTTGGCGACCAAGGATCGAACCCGCGATCGAACGAAAACCTCCGTTCATGAATCTGAAACCTTGACCACTATGCTACAGCGGACACTTTCATTGAAAAGTAGTCGTCACTCTTGGTAATGTCTACATTTAAAAATACATTACAAATTTCATTTCTGCAGATTTTTCAATGGTTATATTTTTTTACAAGAGAAGCATCTCAAATATAAGATACTTTGAACAATTACACATTTGACACAAGACCACGTATTAAAAAATTACATCCACATAAATACAATGATTTGTTATTGTAACAAGTGCCAACAATAAATTATTTCCTCCTATTCTGTCACCTAATTTACAAAAGAGAATTTCATGCGAATTTTTTTCTTACAGAAAATAGAAGAAAAATTTGAAATTTCTTAAATAATGTTTACTCAATAGTATTTGTATTATTTTACAATAATGTGAGAATTTAAATTATGAGGTATGAAATTGAGATTATGAGGTTAGAGAAACCTTTTTAAATAATGACTGAACCATGTGTCTGATCTAGACGTACTGATTGATTTTATTAGCGTGGCACTAGAAGTAACACGAGGGCCATTGGTAGAATAGCAAAGGAAACCGAGCTCACCCAAATAGTTTAGAGTAGACCTGGCGAACCCGCAACAAACCGGAATCCTTGTAAGACAATCACCACTGCACTCTGTATCTATTGACAAAAGAAAGCTTTTACAACAATAAAAAGATAAGATATAACAGTACATGTAATATCTTTTGTTCTTTGTTTCAACACGATTTCGAAATTCAAATGAAAATAAAAGCTAATAATGTGTTTACAGAGCATGGCATCATAGTTCTAGTGCTCCAATTGTACCCCCCCTTAGTATATGGTATTTGCGAAGCACCTTGTAATTTTGATCTTGGGTCAAGTGACAGGCTTGACACCTAATCTGGCTCCTTCCACACCAAACCTTTGGGAAAACTTGGGTGAGTGATAGTAAAGTTTATTGGCGTAAGAGCCAGATGTGGCCATACTGCTCCAAACAAGGTAAATCTGATCTAGACGTTAAAACTATGGGAATAGATTACCTTCTCACTTGACATTTTTGTCGACTAAAGTTTATTGCCGCAAGAGCCAAATATGGCTATATTGCGCCAAAAACGATTTAACTGTGGTCTAAGCGTGAAAAAGCGGAAGGGGGGAAGACAAAATGGTTGACAAGAAGGAGGGTCGAAAATAGAGAAGGATTGCTAGGGTATCCCGGGAGTGCGTCACCCGTGTTTACCAAAGACAACTAACCCCATAGGAAAGGATCACTAGGATGCCTCGGGGTCATGATACCCGTACTTACCTAAAGAAGGCAAGTCCCCGACGTCCCCTGATATAATCCCCAGGGGCAGGGTACCCGGCTATACCCCCAGACGCTGGGTACCCATTTGAGTCGCCTCTTACGACATGCATGAGCTACAGTGGGACTATTCTGTCATTCCCGGTCACCACACGGGTCTTGGGAAAACTTTGAGCCTAAACAGATCAAACCTTTATTAGTCCAGCAACAGAGCGGGTCTTTAGTTTCGTTAGAACTCGAACATACGATTCCATGAAACAACGCCATCCGCGATTTGGCGACCACTAAATTACCACGGCTATACATATATGTAAAAAAGTTATTCATCTGAGGAATAAGACAACATGTGATTGTGTATCTCGAAAATAAAACTTCGTTAAGTAAGATTTTTGTTTTGCCTATGAAAACTTTTCAAACTGATTTGTTTTTCTAAAAAAAAAAAAATATATATCGTTTGCGTATCTATATAATTTAAAATAAATTAAGTTCATTAAAATTTTTTCAAAAAGATATTTCGAATGAATGGCACATTTCTATCTAATGGCTTCCGATTTTTTTAATCAATTTTTAAATTTTTAAAAATAGTTTACAATTTTTTCCACTTTATTTTGGTCGTTTATTCTTGCGAAAGGTTTATAAACAAAAAGAAATAGGAATGACTAACTTTATTCTTATTTCTTTTTGTTATTAAAATTCTACATGTTTCTTTTTTTATAAATTAAGCAATAAAATTATGAAGTAAACATATATAGATTATGGAATTACCATGAGAAATAAACTAATATTTTTCACAAAGACATATATAAGATATAAGGAATTTATATCAAAGGCTGCGAGTTATTTGCAATAAAATATATCTATTAATAGATCGGGAATAAAGGTCCATTGACGAATTTCAATAAAATATACGTACAATTGCACATTATTTCACAATTTTTTTTCGATTAATAGCATGTGTTTAATTATGTTGGCGCCTTTGAAATCGGTTAAATCGCAACAATTGAAGAAAAATGTACCATTTTTAATATTTTAACATTTTTTATAGCAGTTATAACAAAATCATTACGACATTACAGGGCGCAAAGAGTAATAAATTTTGATGTCCGAATTAAAGTAGTTAATTAAATTTCAGAAAATGTTATTTGGAATGGTATTTTTTTGCTGATTTAATTTACCAGCTAAATAACTCCGAATATAAAATTTCGTAAAAGTCTGCTTGTGATATTTGCATTTAAAAAAACTTAATCTATGATAATAGGCAGCTCAAATAAATTGCGCTCTATAGTTTTCGATTCGACACTTTTCAAATATATTTAAACACTGTCCATAAATAATTTTACAACTCTCAAACTTTAGAAAAATTGAAAAACATTTATTGTAAAATTCCGAGTTATTTAGGTAACAGTACACCTCAGAAGAAATGTTTTGAAATAACCTGAATTTTGCCTACTTATGCATATTTTACGATCATATGGAGTTTCAACTGTTAGAGAAAAACACTCAAGAATAGTTTACTTGGTGTATATTTTTACAGTCGAAAGGGCATTTTATACAAATATAATCCAAAATTAAAACTTTCCGGAAAACACGATATCAGAAAAGAAAATATATTGAACTTTTTGGAAATTGAATAGTAAATTGGTTTTTTAGTTTTGTTTTTTTTTATTATTAACGTCGCACTAGAAGCAACACGTGGGCTATTGGCGAAGCACGTCGTAATTTTGAACTTCGGTCAAGTGACGTGGACGACATCCGAACTGCCCCCCCCCTCTCCTAATTTCCACTCCAAGTTCACGGGAGGGCTTTGGGCCCTGACAGACTACACTGGGGGGGGGGCATCAAGGCTTATCCCACAACTCAACGAAACCGCCGGCCGCGAGTCCGATGTCTCAACCTCTAGACTACCGCTGTCACGCAATTAACTGTCGTAGCTTCCGACGTAAAGTTCTGTAAACATTGAAATTTTCTTTATAAAATCATTGTAATTTTCATCTTATCGCAATACAAAAATCTTCCATTCAATATGAAATGCCAAGAATAGTCTATTCTATGTATAGAAACTTTTGAAAAAATAAAATTTCAGACTCATTCATACATAATATTTTGAAATATTGTTTTGCGAAAATGAAAAATGGTGTTTTTGTAGCCTTCCTGGTAAAATTGATGATCAAGCGATATTAAAACAGCAGTTTCTTAGCTTCGAAACAAGACATAAACATAATCCAAATAGATTTTTAAAGATAAAATAGTTAATGTTAATGCAAGTTCGATAAAAACAAATCGGTGTCTTACCTTAAATCGTGTTCTGAAGATGAACTCTCACCTTAAATATAATGACAATAAAAAGTTGATAGTCGGGCAAGCGATTGAAGAAATGTTATATAAAGCACACGAGCGGTGGTTATTGAGGGAAAAAAATCTAAGGGAAACATTTCTGCGAGTTTAGTACTTTCGAACATCTGGTCCATCCACCTCGTAGCCTTTTATTCGGAATAAGTGTGTGAATCATAAGTGAATTACTCCCAGCTTCAGAATGATAGTGGCAGTGTTTGTTATGCACAAAAAAAAAAAAAAAAAAAGGGAAAAAAATGAAGTGAATCATCAGAGCGTATGGGCTCTTCTGTATCTCATCGAGTATGTTACCGGGTAGAAGGTAATCTGAATCAACTATTTGTTTATTTAACTGTAATACAAAATTTGAGAAAATGCTCAAAGGAGCTAAGAGATAGGATTTGATCCTTGTTACTGATAAATTAACTATTGTCGATCCAAAGGATGACATCGTGAAAAGTGATATTTATCAAATTAAATCAGACTGTGCTAGAGTCGTTGCAATACTATAATTGAGAATCGATATTATTTTTATAACTCGCTACTAAAACTAACTATCATCACCTCAGATTTCAGTTCTCAGTTGTCCTTAGACAAAAAAACACATCGGGTTGTATAACAACAACAATATTTATTCTTCTTACTACCGCTTGTTTACAACAGCTCCTCTCGGAGATTCGGTCAGGTCCCGTCTGAGGGGATCGTGTGACATCACACTCTCTCCCTTTACAAATGAACGCCCTCTAGAGGTGGGCTTTAAGTATGGAAGTTAACTTAATGATGAAAGGCAAATTGATCTTGAGATATAAAGTTGGAAAGAAAAAAAAACTAGAACTAGTTAAAATCAGATCCTTAACTAGGGCCCGAAGTAAATGAAAGTGTTTTAAAATCGGAATATTTTGATCCATTAATGGAAAGTTTTAAAACCTTAATGGTGAGAAATCCAATTCGTCCTAAGGGTTAATGTTATTCTTTAATTCTCTTGAGTGAGTTTAATATTGTATTTGTTCACGAGATTTATAAATAGAAAATTCTGTTGATATAAGGAATTAGAGCTCCTTCAATACAACTTAAATAATATCACCATGAGAAAAAGAGAATTAGTCGCAAAGAAGTTTCAAACCAACACCATAATTTTATTTTTTGAAAAACATAAAAGAAAATTTTCTTTTGCCAGTTTATAAGTTTGAAAACAGAATCAAACAAAAATGTATTTAAAGATAAATTTTCATTAATATTTCAAAACTATATTGTCGTAACTAATCAGATACCTTTAATACTTCTCCAAGCGGTGTCGATATACTTTTTGCTATTTCTGTGTATAAGCACCAAGATGTGGAATATTAATACCATCTCTTTCTCTCAATAACTTCAATCAAATGACCAAACTGTTGATTTCTTTTAAAAAGTCTGAATATAATTTTAAACATTCGGCATCCTTTGCTAAAAGATTCCATGAATTTAGCTAAGCTTTTTAGTTTAATTGTAATTTGTTTGAAGATTCCTACGTATTTGGTTCCTCTTTTAACGGCATTTTAAAGATATCTACCACTTTTATTTCGTTTATAATTTCTTATTAAATGTTTTTTACAAATTAAACTCTGTATGTAGAGCGCTGACGGCTGCGGAGACGAAGACTTGAGTTTGCCCTTAGATTGCACACATAATCTTGGTTACTCTAACGGCTCAAATAGCACTTTTTAGTGCTCACCGCATATTTTTCTTACTACTTTTTCTCTCTGACTTAACTGTTTACCGACCATGGACTTGAATTTTGACCATCAATATAACTCGGAACCTAATGAAGATACCTCATCGAACTTCTCTTCCATATCATCCAGATCTAAAGAAGAAAAAACTCCATGCCGAAAACGACAAGGAATTGAAAGACATTATGCTTCTTTTCTGGTGGAGTAGGAGGCAATCATCTTACCTGGTCCAACTTAAATTTCGTGGCACAGATTCAAATGATTCACTTTTTATCAAAACGCAGAAAAATATCGAAAGATACGAAAACAAGCTTCAACGACTGGAAAGTGAGTATGCTACTTTAGCGCCTTGCGCGACTGCTGGCTGCCCCATCCATTCCACCCCAAATATCCCCTCTATGAAACGTAAAGATAATCAAGGTTTTATCACCCTCCCTAAAAATAAAACATGTAAAAAACTTACACTGACCTCCTCGTCTAATTTAATTTTACCTACTCAAAATCAATTCCAACAACTATCAGACGATGTTACACCCCCCAGATAACAATGAAGATCAAGATTCAGATTCAACTCCCAAAATTGTAAAAGCAAAACATTTTCCTCCCCCAATTATGCTTAAAGTAAGCAAAAATTACAGACAACACCTCAAGGAAATTAGTCATGAATTACCTAAACTAAGAACTCGTCTTTCCGGCGAGTACATTAAATTATATACCGATACGCTAGATGACTATAGAAAACTTTCACACCTATTATCCACTAAGACTTATGAATATTACGTCATTCAACCAAAAATTTTCCGTCCATTGAAAATTATTTTTAAAGGTTTACCACGAGATACTGAAATCCATGATATACAGGAAGAACTAATTGAACTTGGATTCGACTCAATCAGGATAAATCAACTTACAAACAGGCGTACAAAAATTCCCCTTCCAATATTCTTAATAACACTCCCTAGACACGAAACCAGTAAGAAAATCTAATCAGCCCGGCTACATTGCGGGTCTTTAGTAACCTCAAGGTTCGAACCCACGACTGAACGAAAACTGCCGTTAGAGAGTTTGATGTTTTAACTACTAGACTACCGCAGGCGAGCTACCCTGGGACTATTCTTTAACACCCATTTACCACACGATTTCTGAATTTTGATACAAGAGATTTGGATGTTCTGAGAATGGCTATTTCCTTTCAGAGAGGTCAATTACATCCTTCACGAAATGAGACTTTAATACCATTAACGGCTAATAAATGGAAAAAAATTACGAAATTATTTCGGAGCATTTGGCGAAGATGGTATTTAGATCTAATCTACTACAGATATCGCATCGGAAATTTGAAAAAGGTATTTAAACCGGAAACCTTGGTCGTTTTAAAACAGGATAATTTACCACCAAATCAAGTGGTCATTTGTTATAACAGGGAGGAATAAAAACACTCCGGTGAGAATAGAAAAGTTAGAGTTGTGTAAGTGAAACCTTCGTCAGGTTATTATGAGCGACCTATCACTAAATGGTGCATTCCTCCTTTGAATAATTAACATAATTGCATTTGTAAAATAGTCTTAATGAACAATTGTGTAAAAATTCTTTCAATGTGTATCATTAACATTTAGTTACATGTTCTGTGTTATTTTATAAATTTATGTGGCAATTTGTTTTGAATGTTCTGCAACACTGCAAGACACGGGGTGCAGGTTTAGGCAAAAGATGCGAATTATGTTTAGATGAGTGCACATGCACAATTGCCAATTAGTACACGTGAATGCTTCTCTACAGTGTTTTTGAAAGTGCAATCGGAGCGAAGAAAGGATTCTATGAGTTAAGTACTTGCGAACATAACGTACCAAATGATTTATTAATTGGATTTTTTATGCCTTCGAAAAACCTTTAAATATAAATTTTATTCCAATTAGATCGATCTAATACTTTTGGAAATATTCTAGATCAAATTGTGATCTGAATACGGGAAGCATTGAAGGTATGTACAAGGGTGGTTCAAAACGTATCCATTTTAGGGATGGAAAATGAAATGTTGAGAAAGGGATATTAGAACATACAGGGAAGTTACTGTAGTACTGAAATAGCTTTTCCTTTTCTAAAAATGTTCATTAGCATGACCCCTTTCGCATCCCAGTAACGAATCGATGGAAACTTAGTTTTTGTTTTTAGTTTAGTTTTCATTAACGTCGCACTAGAAGCAACACGAGGACTATTGGCGACGGACATCGTAATTTTGAACCACGGTCAAGTGACGAGGACGACACCCGAGAAATCGATGGAAACCGCTGGGAACAAGTGCGCTTCCATAACCACTAGGCTACCTCATTATTTTACTTGCGTAGTGGAAGGAGTTTCAGGAGAGAACATAAGAAAACTCTATACAGGGTTAAGGATTTGAACCCTCATGTAAACACTCAACGGAAGACTCGAAACGGATTGTTTCTGATCGGATAAGTAATTAGTTATTACATTAAACGTTAGATTCTGACGCGTATGGAGTATCCACAGATAAGAGTAAATTAGCAAACGAGTACCGATTATTCATAGATCGAAATAAAATAACTCTAATCTTCCCTGTGCGATTTACTGTGTTCTTTGGACTATTATTCTACCTCCAAGATAACGTCAAGTTTTAATTATTGGCTAGAAATAGCAGAAATAAAGATAAAATTTATTCTGGATATTAATTGAACCTTATGTTCATAATATTGTTATGAACACGAGTCGATGCTTCCCTGCATCGCTTCTTTTCTCTTTTAAAGGAAAAGAATGATAAACAGAGATGTAGCCAGAAAACAAGAGTTTAAGCAATGACCCCTTCTACTTGATGACGGATTTTTAGACCATTAGTCAGCAAATGGAAAGTACTCGAAGGTGCTGGAAACTAAGCGAAAAATCGAGCGGGAAGAAAGTTACGGACTTTTCGTGAATTTTTTTATGTCACGTTACGCTTGGTCGGAGTGAGTGAGTGATTTTGAAATTTTATGGCGCAAGAGCCAGATATGGCTATGCTGCTCCAAACCTGGTGATACATAGGAATTAAAAAATTGGCTAAAGTAAAATTTAAAATTCTAGTGAGACAATGTTATAAAAATTAATAATATTGTTAATATATATGATAAGATAGCAGTTTGAAACAAAACGTAATCAGATCAGATTAAAATCAGATGAAAGCGTGAAACAGAATAAACTAAGGTCGAATCCGAGTTTTCTTTTTCTTCAAAAAGTTTGTAGATTCAATTTGACCCATGAGCCAGGTATCATCCACATCGTATAGTATACAATCATCATCATTATTATCATCATTATCATCTCCGAGTTTAGGCGGTAGAGCACATTTTTTTGGTCTGTAGGCATTTAGTTTTATATCAACTTTAGGTTTACTATTTGTTCCAGGATTTGAGATATTTCGGAATGGTGATTTACCTTATTTTACTTTTTAGTTTTTGTTTTAAAACCAAGAGATGAAGGGGAAGGGAGATTTCGGGAAGCGGGAGCAACTGTATTTAGAATATTAGAATTTACAGAAGTAGCGTTTTTAAGAGGAACTATTTAAGGTAAAATATCCGCATGAGAAGATAACGATGTAGCAACTGTAAGCAGTGGCGAAGATGATGGTGGCAATTTGGATGGATAATTCAATGGCTTAAGACATTTAAGACATTGGCTTAAGACATTGGGCATACAACTTTTGTAAAATTAGGATCGATTTGGGTGAACGTGGTAATAAACACCTTGTTTGATTTAGAAATTTATCCTGTTTAATAGAAAAACATCCTATTTGATTTAGAAAAATGTTTGATTTGAAAGATTTAGCGGCATGTGCGTAAATTTGAGAGAATTGCGGAACTATTAATTTTCGGGATTCTATATGAAATATCACGCGTACATTTTATTTCCTGAATCTGTTTTTCCAATTTCCATTTTGAGCACATTGTAGAGTTGGAAGTGTGAGGTTCGGAACAATTAACGCACTTGGGCTCCAGTTGGCAATCCGGGGAATACGCTTGGTCGGAATGGAAACACGCCTAGAGTTACAGTCAATGAAACAATCTGGCGAAGGAATCTGTGTATACGGAATCAGTTTATTTGTTGAGTCTTCTTTGTAGACCGTTCGGGGAATAGTAGCCGAGTAAATCTGCTGGAGGTTCGGCCTGAATCTAACAGACCTGTGCGAGTATGTTTTTGGAGATTCTGTTGCGGAGATCGATCGGGGCATCGATTGAAGCTATCGGCACTTGCGTGTTGGGTGAATTTGCTACGGAGCAGCGCGTATCTGCTGGAAATTCTTAGATCCTACCCTGGAAGAGCAGAATATTACTGATGTGGCTGTCCGTAGTGAGGAGTGATAAGCTGGGAGTTGAACGTGACTAAAACAATCGTGACAGTTTCTAAAAAGTGTAATTTGTACCTTTTTCTGTGTCACCTTGAATTTGTATATTGTTATTGTCCAAGTCGTGCTACCTGTGTGTTGTCCTGAAGAGACTTGCTAATAAAGCGTCATTTGTCGTTATCTTCCGAGTTGGGATTTGATTTTCACTCCCCGCACACCGACAGATAGGAAAAAAATTTCTGTTACACTATTGTAAATTACATCTATTCGTGTCAATTTGTTTGGTTTCGGAAAGTCGAAGATTGAAGTAACCCGCAGGATGGAAGAAAGCCATATTCTGTTGAGTTCTACACGGAAGGACTACGTAAGGTCAAGAAACTTTGGGGAAAATGTACAACTCTGTTTAGTGACAATGCAGAGAAAGTTAATATTAATAAATCGAATCAAATATTTCTACCTCTATTATATTTAGTAATAAATAAAACTTCGACACTACAGGTTACATTAATTTTACTGCTTCCCGAAATCAACATGAATAACTAATTTACAACACATTATGTGCATAAGGATCAATTTATATTTAGAATAAATTTTATCCACATATATCGGATATGTGGATAAAATTTATGTGGATATAATTCTACCCACATATATAAAATTTTTATTTCTTAATAAAAATTTTACGGTATCCCCCGTTAACCGTTTTAAATAAAAATAAGTAGAAAAAAAAGGAAGGAATTTAATTATTCGATACTTACAAATTTAAATTAGATAAATATTTCTCGAATTTAGTCATTTTTAAACTAAAAAATATAAAATAAATTTTTTCCACGCAAAGTTTTGCTAATAACATTTATCCACTAAAGGTACCAATTTTAAAAAATAATTAAAATTTTGAATTAAATATTAGAATTAAAACAAATGATAGTTCAAAATTTATAAGAATAGAATGGAAAGTATGATCTATCGATTGATTCATCCATACGTAAATTCTTTCATTCCCTCATTCATCCTCCCCTCTCCACTCAACTCACTATTCATTCATCAGAAAAAAAATTCAGTAAGCAATTTATTTTGAAAAGTGCTCGTGTGACCGTATTTTTGACTAAAATAATAGACATTTTTAGCCACTCACTTGACTAACGTTTTGTACTATTTCGGCATTAATTCCAAATTCTCCAGATATTATTGACCAAAATAAAATAGCCAAATACCTCCAGAATTACTGAAGCGATTCAAATGAATTTTGAAAAGTAGATTAGTTAAAAGCTTCAATAAAACAAGAATCCGTCATAAGAATTCTTTAAGAGAAAACACTTTGTTCTAATTATTACAATAACATCAATAAATAGTTCTCTTTGAGGCATGGAAAAAGAGACTAATTTTATCCAAACACTGTGAGAATTGTGGAACAGAGTGTCCTTTTTTTTTTTTTTTTTTTTTTGTAAAATTGTACAATCCGATCAAACCACGACCATAAACTAGGGAGAATCTTGAAAGTTTGCGTATTATTAAGGAATATCGGATATCTGGTGAGTGTGTGAGTGAAAGTGAATTTTATTGGCGCAAGAGCCAGATATGGCGATGCTGCGCCAAACAAGATTTAATGTGGTTTAGACGTGAAGAAATCAAAGAAAAGAGAAAAATTGGTTGACAAGGAGGGTCGGAAATAGAGAAGGATTGCTTGGTTACAAGGGAAGGAGGGATGCTGTCCTTGCCAAAGTTCAGCCCTGGCAACACGGCGTGTCTGTAGTGGCATCAGAGCTCGAATCTTCGAATCCACGAAAACCGCCGGCAGCGAGTCTGCGACCATGACCACTGGGTTGCCGCGGCCACTAGCCAGGAGCGCGTCAACAATTCTTACCCAAAGACCTCAGGGGGGGGGGGGGGCCATGATTCCTTTACCAACCTAAAGAAGGTAAGTACCAGAGTTGTGGTGGTAGAGTTGGGAGAGTTTTAAGGATCGAAGATCAAAAACTTGATGGATCTCAGATCTTAAGTAACGAAACGGGGGTGTCACAGATTACGAATGAGTTTCGCGAGTTAAGTCGCTTTCTTAATTGTGTTTCAAAAATCTAGACAATAAATCAAAATAATTACCAATGAAATCAATGCAGCATGCAATTTTGAAAACAGTACTTAACATAAGTCACGAAAAAAGTCCTAAATATAAAATGTTGACATTGCGTTGTAAGTAGCCAATTGTGTCACGTGCCAAAAAGGGTTTATTTCGTCTATGTGATTGATAGCATTTTAATGGCTCAACTGTTCAAAGTGGGAAAAAATTGAAAAAAAAATAAGACACGAATTTGCTAACGAGAAGTAAGGTCGAAAGTAGAGAAGTTTTTTTTTTTTTTTTTTTTAGTTTTTATTAACGTCGCACTAGAAGCAACTCGAGGGCTATTGGCGACGGACCTCGTAATTTTGAACCACGGTCAAGTGACGAGGACGACACCTGAGCTGGCACCCCCTCTCATAACATCCACACCACGCCAACGGGAGGACTTTGGGCC
>BMAW01097003.1:0-11739 GCA_019974015.1 Nephila pilipes | reverse complement strand
AATGAGTATTAATTTTCAATACAAGAAACCTTTTTGTTTTTACGACATCTGGCGTCCGCGACAAAACTATTAAGTGTCAATATGTTTACATCTGTTAAAGGCTTCAAGAAAGAAGACCTAATTTATTTGTGTCAAGAGATCAATGAGGACTTACCGTTGAAGGTTACCATATCTACACTGAAAGATGCAATTTTAAACAGTAAAGAATATAAAAATGATCCGGACTTTGTTTCAACCGTACTAGCCACAACTGTTTCTGAAAGGCAGGGAAAAGAAGAGAGAAATCGCCAAGACGAAGAGAGAAGGCGCCAAGAAGAAGAGAGAAAGCGCCAAGAAGGAGAGATAAAGCGTCAAGAAGAAGAAAGAGAACGACAAAGACAACATGAATTGGATTTGGCGAGATTAAACTCCCGGACAGTTTTAGATGCTCTAGATGATCAAACTGCAGAGTCGGGTAATGTAAAAAAGAAATTTCACTTACCTAAGTTAGAATTACGCCATTTTTCTGGAGATTTAAAGGATTGGTTGCCTTTTTGGAGCCAGTTCGAACATGTCCATAATGATGTTGATATAGCACCAGAAAATAAATTTCAATATTTAGTGCAAGCAACCGTTAGCGGCTCACGCGCTCGGGAGGTAGTGGAAAGTTTTCCACCCACCGGCGCCAACTACGCCAAAGCTGTTGAATCTTTAAAATCACGTTTTGGTCGAACTGATTTACTTATAGAATTCTATGTCCGCGAGCTTTTAAAATTGGTTTTACAAAACGCTTCGCAAAGTTCGACTGTTAATTTATGTACGCTGTATGACCATTTGGAGTCTCAGATTAGGGCATTAGAGACACTTGGGGTAACAACGGATAAAAGCGCTGCTCTACTTCATCCTTTGGTTGAGTCATGCTTACCGGAAGATATACTAAGAGCATGGCAAAGACAAAGAGGTCCTGATTTCAATCATAGTGGCGAACCACAAGAAAGGCTTAGTAGCTTACTAAAATTCTTAAAATCTGAAGTAGAATCAGAAGAAAGGATTTGTTTGGCGATGCAAGGTTTTGGTTTAAACAAAAAAAAAGACAATATTGGGTTTAGAAATAAGAAATTTGAACCAAGAGTAAAACAAAATAAAACACCCAAAATAAACACCGCCTCCGGTCTTTTTACCAATCCACATACTCATGAAACCAAAAAGTCATGTGTGTTTTGCGAGAAAACTCATCCCAGTGCAGACTGTTTTTCTGCACAAAAAATGAGTTTAGATGAAAAACAAAGGATTTTGAGGGAAAAAAATTGTTGTTTTGCCTGTCTGGCTCCCGATCACCCCGTCCGAAAATGTCATTCATTTTTGAGATGTGTAATTTGCGGGAAGAAACATGTTCCCTTGATGTGCGAAACAAACGAGTCAAGAAAAAATGATTTCAAGAAGACGGAAGAAGCTGAAGTTTTCAACGAGGTCAACATGTCCAACCTGAGTGTGGGTCCTAAAGTGTTTTTACAGACTTTAAAATGCAAGCTCATATCAGATAAAAAAGAAAAAATCGTGCGAATTGTTCTGGACACCGGCTCGCAAAAGTCTTATATTGTAAAGAGTCTTGCCGAAGAAATGGGATACGTTCCTGTAAAGAAAGAAACTCTGGTACATTCACTGTTTGGTGGGATTAAATCTAAAGAATTTGTACATACATGTTATAGAATTAGGTTGAAAAATATTAAGAACAATTTTGCATGCAACTTTGAAGCTTTGGATCAGGTAGCTATTTGTAATGATGTATCACCTGTGAACTCTGGGCCTTGGTTAAAAGAGCTTCAAGAAAGGGATATAACATTAAGTGATGTTGGAGAAAAACCACAACCTGTACAAGTACTTATAGGAGCTGATCTTTTTGGAAAGATTTTAATCGGTCAGCGTAGGGTCTTACCATGCGGATTAGTAGCCATTGAAACTTTGCTTGGGTGGACTTTGTTAGGGAAAGTTCCTGATAGTAAAGTTACTACAAGCAATGCCATGTTAGTGACATCACTTTTCGCTAAAGAGTTTGACATTTCAGACTTCTGGAAACTGGATTCTATTGGAATCAAGGATCCTATTGAAAAGCTGTCTAAAAAAGAGCAAGAGGATTTGACTACTGAAAATTTTCTTCAAACTGTTAGATACAATGAAGATAATCGCTATGAAGTTCATTTGCCTTGGTTAGATAACTGTGTGCCCTTGCCTGATAATTTTGGGCAAGCTAAAAGAAGGTTAGACACCACAACCAAGAAGTTATTTCAGGAAAATTTGTACGATAGTTATGAGGGCATATTTTTCGAATGGCTGCGTGAAGGAATTATCGAAGAAGTACCAATTGAAGATAAAGATTTGCCTGCTAATTATCTACCTCACAGACCTGTTATCAAAGCTAGTAACACAACTTCTATTCGCCCGGTTTTTGATGCATCTGCTCGAATCAAAGGACATCCGTCACTAAATGACTCCTTACATAGTGGTCCAAACTTGATTGAGCTCATTCCTGATATTTTGCTGCGTTTTCGAGAAAAGAAGATTGGTGTAATCGCAGACATAAAGAAAGCCTTTTTGCAAATTAGCCTCTGTAGAGAAGACAGAGACTTCTTGAGATTTCTATGGTGGACAAATAAGGCCTGCAAAGACTACAGGTTTTTTCGGCATACCAGAGTAGTTTTTGGCGTTCTCAGCAGTCCTTTTCTACTAGGAGCTGTATTGAAGTATCATCTTGAACAAAATACTGACGTTGATCCTTTGGTAACTAGTTGTCTTTTGAAGAGTTTTTATGTAGACAATCTTGTAACCAGCGTCTACAGTGAATTAGATTTGCAGCGAGTGATAAGTGTTTCTAATGAGTTATTAAAAAAAGGTGGTTTCATTCTGCGGGATTGGGAATCTTCACTAACAGAGGATGGAAGATCCTTCAAAACAGATCTGTTAGGCCTTCAATGGAATAAAATTGAAGACTGTTTTTCGCTAAATATCAGCTGGTTGAAAGAAGTAAATGTCGAAAACATTACTAAACGTACAATATTATCAGTTACTCACAAAATGTTTGATCCATTTGGATTTGTGTCTCCTGTAATGCTTTGTCCCAAAATTATGCTACAAAAAAACCTGGAAATTATCATTGGAATGGGACGAAGAAATCACTGGATCCCTGAGACAAGAATTTTTACAATGGTTTAGGGAACTAAAAGTATTGGAAAATGTTACCGTTCCTCGCTGGATCAACGTTAATCCAGAAAATATGAAGAACTTTTCCATTCATACCTTTTGTGACGCAAGTAGAGATGCATATGCCGCAGTTACGTATCTTGTACAAGAGGGAGAATGTGGAAAGGTGCATTTTTTAGCCTCGAGATCACGAATATCTCCTCTGAAAGTTGCTACAATTCCAAGATTAGAGCTTCTTGCTGCATTGGTGGGAGCAAGATTAACAAAATCTGTGTTGGATGCTCTTGGATGGACGGATATTAGATGTTTTTATTGGAGTGATTCCACTACCGTTCTTACCTGGATCATTAAAGATGAAAATTGGTCTATTTTCGTGAATAACAGAGTCCAAGAAATACGGAATATTAGCCAAGTTTCTTCTTGGCGTCATATTTCTGGATTTGAAAATCCAGCTGATTTACCCTCCCGAGGATGCAAAGCAAGTATTTTAGTGAAAAATAGATGGTGGGAGGGGCCAAAATGGCTTACTTTATTTGAAGACGAAGGACCATGCAATGAATATGAGTTTGATGAAGATGAGATACTAAAAGAGAAAAGGAAAAGCTCAATATTAGCTTTGGTGTCTGTAAATCAAGATTCATCTGCAGGCTGGTTTTATCAGCGCTTTTCAAAATATGAGAGCATTGTGAAGTTAGTGGGATGGATTTTGAGATTTGTAAAGAGCTACAGATGTGATGTTCAGCTGAGGAAAAAGGGAAGCTTAGATGCTGAAGAATACAGGGCAGCAGAGAAACAAGTGATAAAATTGGTCCAGTCGGAATCTTTTGTGAACGAGCCTGATGCAAAACTAAAAACTTTGAGTGCATATAAGGATGCCGATGGAATAATACGGCTCAAGACGAAAATAATTTTCCGTCAGAATACAGAAGATTTTAGGGAACCAGCTGTTCTCCCGTCCAATCATAAAGTTGTCGAAAGACTAATATTTTCTCACCATATCAAAAATAATCATGCTGGAACTCAAATTTTACTTAATATTTTGAGAGAACATTTTTGGATTTTGAGTGGAAGAAAAACAGTGCGTTCTATTATCTCAAAATGTGTCGTTTGCAAGAGATTTTCTTCTAAATGTTGTGATGTTGTATCTGCTCCTTTGCCTGAAGATCGAATACGACAGGCAAACGTGTTCGAGATCTGTGGAATTGACCTGGCAGGACCTTTATTTTTAAAAGATGGAAAGAAGGCGTGGGTATGCATTTTTACATGCGCCGTATATAGAGCTGTCCACTTAGAGCTTGTTTCATCGCTATCGACCGAAAGCTTTTTGCTAGCTCTACGGCGATTTATAGCTCGGAGAGGCCGATGTGAAACCATGTACTGTGATAATGGCACTAATTTTGTCGGAGCTTCCAATTTGCTTAGAAGTTTAGATTGGAGCCGCATTTGTAGCGACAATGCTCTTCGTCCAATTAAGTGGAAATTTAATCCCCCTTCTTCACCATGGTGGGAGAGACTAATTGGTATACTTAAAAGTCTTTTGAGAAGAATACTTGGAAGAGCAAGTTTGGCATTCGAGGAGTTGACAACAGTTATTTGTGATTGTGAATCTGTAATCAACTCACGCCCTTTGACTTACATCGACGAATGTGACTCAGAATTTGTTCCACTTACCCCTGCGATGTTTCTTCAGGATATCAAAAACTCTGGTGTTCCAGACTGTGATGCAGCAGATCATAAAAGTCTCAACCATCGTGTCAAATACAGGTTAGCTTTGCAGAAGGACATTCGAAAGAGGTTCAGGTCCGAATATCTTGGATCTTTGATAAGGAGGCCGGAAAAGACTAGAACTTCGATGATAGCTCCCGGGGACATTGTTCTCATAAAAAGTGACAATGCCAATCGAATCGACTGGCCACTGGGGAAAGTGACAGAAATTCTGCCAGGGAAAGACGGTGTGTGTCGACTCATTAAACTTAGAACATCTCGCGGAGAAATTCTGCGTCCAATTCAGCGTGTCTTCCCTTTAGAGATCTCTTCTAATGATTCGTCTTTTCCACCTGACAAAAATGCATTATCTACAAAAATCGCCTCTATGAAGAATATTATTCCTAAGTGTTCTGACGACAACTCCATCGACTACGCAGTTGTTCAAAACAAGACAAGACTAGGACGGACTGTTAAAATTCCCGAAATGCTGGATCTCTAATATAGTTGTTGAGCTGTGGGACTTCCACATCTCAAGGTGGGAGGATGTGAGATCCACTTTATAAATTTCAGTTTATTATGTTAAAAGCAAAACAATTATTTAAATTTATTATTTTGTTTATGTGAATTTATTTATCAGTTTAATTTTTGTCACCGTGAACTGAACGATTTGAAAAAGTATATTTTTTTGTACGCTGTGGCAACAAGGAAGTGCTTGTTCTTTTTTTGTTTACATAACAGTATTCCATGAAAAATTGTCATATAACTAGGTGAGTCTTGGACTCTAGTTGGCATGTTAATTTGTGAAATAAATGAGTATTAATTTTCAATACAAGAAACCTTTTTGTTTTTACGACAGGTATGCTTAAAATCTGTTCTACTACGAGGATTTGTGCTGCGCAAACAGTATCAGGTGTATTAAATTTTATTTTGCCATTCCGTATAAATGACATATTTGAAACATTTTCATGTCTGGAAGTTTTGCCTTTTATCTCTGAGCGTAGAAGTTGTAGGTTTGTTTTGGAAATGGGCGATGACTTTTGCTTGTTTTCCGAAAATACGGTAAACTCGGTTATTTTTTTATTTACCGCCCTTATTATGAGCTCCTGATCACTTTTAGGGCTTCGAAAGTATTTACTGATATCAGAGTTCATCGTAATGTCATTCCTCGTGAGACAATATTCATCTAAATCCCTTACTCTAAATGTAGAGTGACTCAACTTGAGTCGCCTCCAGGTGTTCGAAATAATATAAAAATAGAAATTGGTTGACTTACCAAAATCCCCCCCCCCAAAAAAAAAGTATACAAAAACACTTTCTTCTAACCCTGTGCTTGAGAGAGGAGAAAAGAGTAAAAAATATAGTTAAGGGAATAATTCTCTTCCTGAGTTCTTCAGTTTCAGTTATCAATGCTTCCCATTGAATTCAAACAACCCAACGAAGGTTAGCACGATCCAAATGTCTCTTAGAACTATGATTCGAAAAAATCCGCCGGCCACGAGTCTCGCTAAAAGTTCATAAATAGCTAGATATAGTAATCCATGAAAAACCGATTTTTCTACACTTTGTAGGATCAAATGTTGCCATTCCTAAACAGTATTACATGTCCTCTCTGTTTCGTTCCTATTTTCTATCTCACTTCCTTAGTTGCCGTATATCCCATAAATAAAGTAAATGCAAGTATAAACTTTTTTTTTATTGGGAAACATTTATTTTGTTATTTTAAATTTCTTAAACTTATCAATCGTATTTTTTTGTGTGTTTTAATATTGATAGTTTCAGTGTGAAATTTGTAACTTTACTAATAGTATTTTGTAATTAATATTAATGTAAAATTACACATTTGAAATTTTTTTTTTTCCAAGATGATATATATATTTTTCCCGAGGTTCAATATAGAATTCGGACACTGGTTTTCTCATAATTAAGCCTATATTTTGATGCTTAATAATACATAATGTAACAAAGCTAAATATAATGGAAAAGTACGATAAGTTTTATGTACACTTAGCATAATAAAAAGAATTGCAAAAGTGATTTCATACGTTGAAAATATATAAACACTTAAAATATACACAAAATAAATTCAAAAAAGAACTGGGACACATAAGAGTTCAGAAACAAATATAGTAAGTATAAGAGCACTCAATATATAGTGGGCAGTCCTTTATATTTTATTACGGCTCTGAATCTTTTAAGTATTTATTGACTCTACAAGTTTTTTTTAAAAATGGGATCCATTTTAGACCACTCAAGTTGAAGTGTATTTTTTAAATCCATTTTTATAGTTTTTTTTTTTTTTTTTTTTTTTAAATTTATTTTCCAGATATGCTCATAAGTTTTCAATCACATTTAGGTCCGGTAATTGGGGAGGTGTTTCTAACAGATGTGGGCATTTATACAGAAGACATAAGTGTACAATATTGACTGAATATTCTAAATCATTGTCTTGATAATAACTGAAAGCCTTCTTAATCCCCAATTGTGTTTGGCGCTTTGTAGCAAACATTCTTTCATAATGGTTAAATACTTTGTGTAATCCATTATGCCTTCATTTATGTTAAGTTTTCCTGGACCTCTGGCAGACATGTAGTCCCAAACCATAATAGAGCCACCATCATGCTGCACAGTAGCTCTTAAATTTTGCTGTTGATGTTCTTGATTTGGTTTTTGCCATACATAATATTGACAATTTGAGTGTAAAAATCAAATTTGTTTTCATCAGCAAATAAAATCATTTTCCATCATGAAAAGTCTTTATCAGTTTTTGTGAACTTCATTTCTTGCAATCTGTTGCATTTATTTATAAATGGCTTTTTACATGCCACTCTTCTATATAAATTGTTTCTATGTAAAATCAGTCTTATTTTTTTTAGATTAACAGTTTTATTAAGATATTGTGACACTTCATTGGTTTGCTGAGAAACATTAAGTTTAAGATTTAAAATACATTGTCTTACAATTCATCGTTCCTCCTTGTTTGAAAACGCTTTTGGTGTTCCAGATTTGGGCTTATTTTCAATTGATTTTGAAACTTCAAAAAGTTTAATTATATCAAAAGCTGTAGAATGAGATCTATTTACAACTTTGATTTTTCGAATTGCCTTTCATTCTTTATGATACTTTCAAACGAGTTTTCTTACTTTTATTGACATCTGTCTTCTTTTCCTTCCTGTTTGAAACTTCTAATTTTACTAAACTCACAACAATGAATAAAAATCTAGCTTGAAATGCGAAATTCAAAATTTTAAATTGACAGATAATGTTAAGGTGGGAAATCTCACTTTGAAAAGCTGATAAAAAAGACAATATCGCCACCTATCCAAGTTCTTTTTTGACTGATGTGTTTCTTTTTTTTCAACTGAAACACAAATTTTATTTTTTTACAAAAAGAAATTAGTAGAGAACTCATTTTAATAAAATATATACATAAGAAAAATTATACTTTATGTTTTAACTATTTATTTAAAAGAGGCGATCAAATGCAATGACTTAGTGTCCAACTTCTTTATAGAACCACTGTAAATATAAAACATACGCACACTTTTCAGATGTAAAGTATTGGAGAAAAATTTTTGATTATTGATACTTCTAGCATATACCTGATTTATTACCTCACAATCAGCTTATATATAAAAAAAAATGTATTAAAATTTAATTCAGAATTTTTGCATGATAGTTTTATTACTTAAATCAAGGCGATTCTTAGAGAGACATAAAAAAAAGATATTCTATTATATTTTTACATGATTCTTTCTAATAAAAGTAATGGCAGTGTACAGTATAAAAGGAAAATATCAACATGAAAAGGGAAATTTGTATTTTTACTGAATGAAACAGGCCAGAATTAAAAGGACATGGGAGAGCATTTTGAACTTTAAAAACAAAAAATGTTTCATGAGCTAAGTAAATAATTCATCAAATAAGTAAAAAATCATAGATTAATTAACTGAACCATGTAGTTATAAATGTGAAAAACAAACTAATAAATTATCCAGTAAAACTTACCTAATATAAAAATTAAATAGTCTAGAAGGTTATCTTATAATTATTATGTAAATTGATTTACAATTAACTGAACATTTTGCATAATAGAATTTGAATATTTAGCAGAAAACAAAAGAAGTTGGGATACTTAATTTTCACTAGGTGCTACAGAGACATTCTTCATTGAAATTTTATGCAATGTATAAAAACTGTAAAGGAAGATTTATTGTAAAGCATTGTAAATCAAGTTAGATCCTTTGAATGCAGTTAGAAAGAAAAAAAAAGACTAAAATTAGTGAGTGCAGATTCATGTAGTCAGTAGATTTGACTACTCTCAAGACCTTAGGTCTGTAAGTATTGTTTGCTGCATATTATATTACATAACTTTGTAGTAAAGTGATGAAGAGGATGGATAAGAACTGAAACCTGCAAATCCTTTAAAAGATTGATATGGTCTTTAAATTTGGTATGAAACACAAAATAATTGAATAATGAGACAATACTAAAAATCATTTTAAAAAAATGTATTGAAATGTTAGTAGTATAAGTACATTAAGGATAGTAAATATAAATATTTAATATGTAAATATTTCCTCTTGAAATTATAACATTGTGACACCCAACTGTTTGATTTGTGTGTGTTATCAACATAATTAAAAAATGTATATATGTACATAAAATTTAAATGATTATACATGTCTTAACATGTATCAAAATACATGGTTATTCAAAATGAATAATCCAATTATGAAGTGCTATATTTTCATAAATAAATTACTCAGAATGACAAATAATACATGAATACAAAGAAAAAATATGGAATTCTTTTTCTAGTGTTTGATATAATTTCCTTTAGTTTCATGTGTAATGTCAAGACAGTGTGTATATTCCTACCAAACATGTTGTAAAGTGTTAGTGGTAATTGATTGAAATGCAGCAGAAATCCATTGTTTGAATTCATGTAAATTTGTGGGTAATGGTAGTTGCAGACACTTTAGCTTTTACAAACCTCTAAAGTAAGAAATCACAAGGGGTCATATCAGGGGAGCTAGGTGGGCAGCTGTTTCATCTAGTCCTCTGCAACCATTCCTACAGCGAGGTAGTTTTGTGTTAAGGTAACGAACTTCTGCAGCCCAGTAGGATGATCTTGTTGTAAAACAAAGTGGGAAAACCTTTATCTGGGGAAAAAGCCAGTTGATATCGTTGGGTGCAGTAATGGCTGGAAAAGCAACCATCTCTACAAATATCAATCAGAACATTTCTCTTCATGTAATCTAAGGCTGCAGTAGACGAGTGGTCATGGTTGAAAACTTGTGACCAGCAGTTTTCGTTGAGTTGCGGGTTTGGCCCTTGATGCTTCTAAAAACTGCCATGTAGCCGGGGCTGATGCACGTTAAATCTTTCAGGGCTCAGAGTCCTCTCGTTGGCATAGTGTGGAAGTTAGGAGAGGGGAATGCCAGTTCAGGTGTTGCCCTCATCACTTGACCAAGGTTCAAAATTATGAGGTCAGATGCCAGTAACCCATGTGTTGCTTCTATTGTGACGTTAATAAAACCAAACCAAATTCATATCATTAAGATGATACTGGAGGGGCAATATGCAGAGACTCTCTTCAACAACAATGCCAGAAGTTAAAATGCCTTAATAACTAGTCTGAGAGGGATATCTCTTTTAGCTTGGTTGATAAAGGTGCATCAAAAAGTGATGGGTCAACTTTCCTTCTTTGTACCCAACGCACAAACAGAAATGGCCACTGGCAACCAAGGTCAACTGCTCTCTCCTTCCATGAGGTAAAAATCATATAATATCAATAGGCTAATGTGTGCTAAACATTAGGAAAGTAATAGAATTTAATAAAGCTTTTAAAAATGAAAGGAAATATATTTATGTTAAATTAAAAAGAATGTTCATTTAAAAAGATGTTTAATATAACCACACATTAAATATTTTACATTTAAAAGCTGAAAAGTGTCTTTGTGAATAAGTTGGAATGTCCCTAAGTATTAAATTAACTTTTTTTCTGGAGAGTAAGTAATTGATTTTATTGAGGATTGTTTTTCCTTTGTCAGGGTTTATTAAAGTTTTTGAAAAAACTATGTATGTTATTTAAAAAAATACAATTATACTCAGTAAGGAAATTAATGGGGAAAATATTGTTTTCAATCACATGATAGACATTTTTTTTATGTGGAACGAAATTATGACTTACTATCTATGAAGAATGTTAAAATCATTCTTCATAGATAGTAAGTTGTAATTAAGTTTAATACACATAAATAAAAAGTTTACAATGCTATTGATTGAGTTTAATACACATAAATAAAAAAAAAGTTTACAATGCTATTGATTTATTGTGTATTAATTTCACTTTAGAAGCAATACAAAGGCTATTAGCAATGGACCTTGTTAATTTTGAACTTCAGTCAAGTCATGAGGATGACACCTGAGCTGGCATCTCTCTTTCCAAATTTCCTCATCATGCCAATAAAAGGACTTGGGATCTCAACAGATTAAACATGCATCAGCCTGCTACAAGGTGGGTCTTTAGTGGCATCGAGTGTAAGATGCTAAGTGAAATTGAAGGAACAAGCAAGGGGATCTATCCTGTAGAATGTCTAGCTTGTGAATACTGCCTCACTTCCTATAAGTGTATTTTCCTTGGGAAAGCAAAGTGCTGTAAAACATGCTGTGTGTTGTGCAAAATAAATAATTAAGGCGAGAGTAAAGTTTGAATGCTAGAAGGAGAAAAATTGAAATTTCTTCATAAAATTCTAGTGATACTGCTAACACATCAATCAATAACTCCCGAGACTAACCCAGAGATGCGCTCGTAGTAAACCAGTAACCAGGTCTTTCTAGAGTACTAACCTT
>BMAW01096993.1:0-12701 GCA_019974015.1 Nephila pilipes | reverse complement strand
TATATATATATATATATATATATATATATATATATATATATACATATTTATAGTAGTAAATTACAAAATTATCAATACTTACATTATAACAGGGGAAAATATAAAATTAGTAAAACCCTATTACAAAAAATTAACATAGCAAAATACATATAGTATTATTAGAATAAAATCCAAATAAAATATTATATTAGTAACAAAAACACTATTGTATGCAAAAGAATTTTGATTAATTTTTCTTTGAAAATCTAAATTGTGTACGAGAATAAAAATGGAGATGTAAAATATGTGAAAAAATCAAAATCTTACAGTATATAAAAAAAGAAGTATGAAAAACTTGAATAAATGTAAATTAAGTAATTAAAATCCCTTGAAATATATGGACTTCAAAGAGAGTTAAGCAGTATTTGGTTATTCAAGCATCCCCCTCAGCAATCATCTAAAATTAAGAAAAGTAATATGAACAAGAATAACGTTTATAATCAGAAAGATATATTATAAAAATATCAAAAGGGTAAAAAAATTACTAATAATGATAATCATAAAAAGATATAAATATCTTAATTCTGAATCATATAGAAGAACTATAAGAAATATGTGGAAGATAATAGGAATCTCCTTCGAAAAATCTTTTTAACATAATTAAGTAATTTTACAAATGTCTCAATTAAAAAAAAAACTCTGCTAAAATGAATAGAAAATTTGTACTCATTAATAATAAACATCGAAAATTATCAAAAAAAATTATGAATAACTGAAAATTGAAAAAAAAATGTTTACATTCAGATGAAATAATTACTGAACTTAAATTTAATGAAATGAATTAAACAAAATAATAAACTAAATAAATGTCATAATTAAATGAAATTATTTAAGTAAAGTATTTATAATATATACAATAACAAAACCATTAAATAAATTTTAAGATTTTAAGAAATTTATATATATATATAATTAGAGAAATTTTATTCTATTTTTTCAAATTTACATTTTACATTGTTTTCAAGAAAATGTATGCGTTAATTAATTTGAAGGCAAATACACACAAGGAAATTTTAATAAATTAATATTAATATCTAAAGAACTATATAAAAAATATAATATCACATACCTTTAACCAATACATAATTATCCAGATGGTTGTAACATTGCTTAAGAATTATATGAACGTGTAGAAAATTAAGATGGCTTTCCTTTGTATATACTCAAACGATTTGTGTGAAACGTTTTCTGACATCAGTTTGATCATACTTTGGTAAATAATAGGCTTTGAAATATGAGTGTTAGTTTCTAGCTATAGACAAGGGACATTCCATTTTAGGAACATTATTCTTGGATGAACATTATTAAATGTATTCCAAGAAGATATTATCTTTCACCAGAGATAATGCAATGCACTTACACGTCTACTTAATGGCCGAGATGGGCAATGATTTCTTAGGGTAGTTAGTGTTACTCTACAACCAGTACTGCGTTATATAAGAACTACAATCTTTGCGGGACATAAGACGACAGGAGACGTGAGAGAAATGTAACGACACTTGGTGCTGATAAGAAAGGCCTCCACTTACAACACCCAAACCCTTGCAGCTTATCTATAGGGCTTGTAAACATATTTTTGGAACTTCCAGATAATTGGAAAAACTTTGCTTGTCCAAAAGTTCATGATACCCGTTAGTTAGAGCTGAATTTAGATTTCGAGTAGGGTAAAGTTCCTACTAGACAATGGATCGTTGTTGTCAAAAATAGCGGTATTCGCTATGGTGGCTCTAAAATGGGATGATGTATCTTAAAAGGGTGTGGACTGAAGTTAAAATTAATTACAAATGGTTATATATAGCTACTTGAAAGCCATATGTAATCATTCTTGGACATCATCTAACAAAACAATGATGGAAATTTCCAGGACGAGAATGATATCTGTAATTCGCCAAATCATACCAGATTTGTTTTAGAAATATTCTTGAACATTCCTCAGAATTATCCAGTCACCTACATTCTCAGTTATGAATTCCATCGGAAATATACTACAGATGATCGAAAGGTCAGTTCCTGAAGAAATTCCTGCACCGCCGACACTTTCGCAGTTATATACGGATGTAGAGATATCATGGTTGTATGTATGTATTTGATTTCAACTGAAACTGAGTAACACACATTTGGTTAGAAAATTAAACATGCGAGATAATTTAAAAATTTCTTAAAACAATGCATGAGATAGAAAACTTACTTGAATTATATGCCTTAAAAACAAAAAAAAATTACTGTAGTATAAGAAAGAGGCCAGAAACTTTAAAGAATACATTCGTAAATGAAATCCACATCAAATCAAAAGAAAATTTTATTCCTATTGTTCGCCAAATTTTCTCAAAAATCATTTAAATATTTTAATTACTCGATCAATTATTGTTTATATAATATTTTATATAGATACTCGCAGAATTAGATGCTATAATTGATTCTGATTCTGTTCAGTGCAAAACAATTATAACAATATATTAAATTTCATCTATCAAAACTAGCACTTTTAGTGCATAATAAGAAGACAGATTCACCGATATTCTCAAAAAATACAATGGGTATATCCAAAACATGTATTTTTAATCTAAACGGTATTGTTTTCTTAAAGTTAAGTGAATTGTTAAAAGTTTATTTACTTCTGTGATTCTTTACTAATTATAAAAGGAAGTAAATATACGGTGTGCTCTTAAATTTTTTTAACATTCAATTATCCACGTAATCATTACTAAATGGTTAGAGGGATTCAAATACGGTATTCAATCCATATATAATGACTTTAATTAATTTTGTAGTCAATACTTCCTAAATGGTGGAAGCATAACTGTATCTTTAGACGTCGTTTTACAGCTATTGTCGCAAATTTTGTGATAATTTAGTGAATACCTTAACCTCAGTAGGGATAATATCAAAAGTGTTTTAAAAGCTGTTAATGGTTATGATATAAACTGTATGAAACACAGTTTATGATATCATATAGCTTATGATATAAGCTATATGCTAGTATAAACGCTGTTTTTCAATCTAAAAGTCTCATATTTTTTCAGTGGCAGAGAATACCAATTTATTTAGAAACTTGAAAGATGGATATTTAATATAACATTCCTTTCATTTCATTATGTCATTATCTAACTCTATTATGTAGAATGAATTTCAAGTAGCTAATTTTGCATCATTTACTTTTATAATTTAATTTTAAGGATATTAATAAACTAAGAAAGAACAGCTCTAATTAATTATAAAATGTAAGAATATGTATAGAAATAGTTATATACTGCATTAAGAAATTATAAGCCAACTAACGAATGTATGCATTCCCGAATAAGGATAAATAATATACAAATTTTAAGCGTTTGTATTTAAAATGGATCGAGAAACACATTTTTTGTACTAATTGCAACCTCAAAAATTAATCTAAATTTTATTAAAATCAACTTTTTTTTTTTCGAAAAATGGAATAAGGTGTCTGTTAAGAAATTGTAAGCAACATGATAAAATTAGCTTATTATACGTTATATAAAGCATAATATAGTATTTGAGAACTGCATTACCTGAGAAGCAAAGGTGCATGTTTTGAATATGTTTATCCCGATTCACTTGAAAATGCTGCGTGGTAAAGAGTTATCTAACAGATAAGCGAAAATATTTATTTTATGGATAGTGGTAAATTTTAAAGAGAAATAGTACGTTAGTGAAGCGTTCTAAAACTGTCATTTATACCAGAATGCCACATTTAGAAAAAATGAATCAAACAAAATAAAATAACCTGGAAGGAAAGAATTTTAAACACATTTCACGATTGAAACCGTTTCGAATGTCAATTGAAAAATATCTTTAGAATTGTAAAATTTCAGAACGTTTCAGCAAAAAAGAACTTCATTTATCTCAATTTGAATGAGTCTTAAATGAAATAGTAATAAAATTTTATAAGAAAGTTATTGAAACATCATTAAGAAGAAAGAAAAAGAATTGGGTCAAAATGTCATGTCGAGGAACGAAACAAATAATATTTTTAGTTGAAAAGGAATTCAACCTTGACAGTTCAGATGGCTACAAACACTATTGCCGTGATTTCAGGAAGGCATCCAAAGAATGTTTCAGACGCTAAATGGAATGATAATCGGTAATGGTTTGAGGTGCATTTAGTCTGACATTTTGTGTGATTAACAGCGAATTTCGGAACGTATGACTTCCGCACTACATCAAGCTATGCAATATTATCATACAATACTTATTGGGCCCTTAATTAGATGGTGCTAGCTAGATATTTTATACAGGACACAATGATTCTTATCATACATATAATCAAGCCAGATATTGCTTAAAAGAGAAAGAGTTAAGTTTTTGACATTGCCAAGTCGACTTCCAGGCGTGAATTTCATGGAAAATGTTTCGAAAATTTTATGTCGCAAAATTCATGCTAAAAATAAATAATTTTCATGAGCCAAGTGAAAGAATGGAGCAATATTTTTGAAAATAAATTGAACTTCGTGGTAATTTCAATGATCAACAGTGTTTGCGGTGATTAGGAAAAATGAAAGACCAATATCATATTAATTTCCCTTTTTTTCAGAGAAGTTATTTTATAAATTATTATAAGTGATTTTACATTTATATATAACATTTTTGTAAACTTAAATATTTATTACATTAATTAACGTTATTGAAATCTAATTATATAAATATATTTTTAATCACATTTCACATGATTAAATTATATTTGAAACTTTATTTATTTTATAATATTCATAATTTTAATAGTCTTATAATTTATAAATAGACTATAGTAGATACATTATTTGCATAAATAAAATATCTATGTCTCCTTTAAATTCTTTGATAAATGAAATATTTAAAAATAAGCAACATGGCACAACTTCCTTTACATTCGTTTTAGTCTCATAAAGTCATGTACAAATATTAACATGATTCAATAGTTTTAATAAAATTATTGAGTTAATTTTAATTAGGTTTTAATAAATCATATATATATTTTTAAAACAGCCATATTATATGTTTTAAGTAATTTGATCCTGTAAAACATTATACACGATTACGTTTATTAAAATCACTTCAATATAATCTGTTTTTTATTAAAAGAAGAAATAATTCAATTATAATAATTGAAAGGAAGATAGAAATGGAAAGTGTTTTGCACACCAAAATTAAAGTGTTCAGTCATATATGAAGTAATTTTTATTAGAATAATTTTTCTTTTCTTCTGTTGAAAATCTAATACAATAAATGTTAAATTTTAATTAATAAAGGAGATTCTAGATTGTTAAATTTAAATGAAGAGTTAAGAGTTTATACAAAAATTGACTTATTATAATCAATATGAACTAGAATTAAATACTTTGATAGTTTACATATATTTTAGTGCTGTATGTGGTTTCTAAAACACGTAGAATATTTAAAATATATTCTTCATTTTGCATGTTACAAAGCCACGAATATAATAATATTTTCTTCTAGGAATTTTGAACAAATTTCTAGAGCAAAAATACTTTGCACAAAAATAGTTCTAATTACTTTCAAAAAGGTTCATTTATAAAAACAAATATACTTTTTCATTTTGAAATTCTTAAAAATTATATAAAGCTTAAAATATTTAAAAACATTGAAATATTTCAAAATGTTAAACATTTCAAAATAATTAAAAATTATATAACTTTCAAAAATAATAAATAAATTTACTACACAAAATTGAGGTATAGTTTAAAGTATATATTATATATATTGCACTTGAAAATATTTGCATATCTTTGTATAATGGTGTTTGAAATATGCGCACAAATGAAAAATCTCAAACTGAGAAAAACGCGCTTAATTTATAAAGTTAACATTCAATATAAAAAAAATTAAATTTTGAAACTTATGCACTAAAATTATGCCGAATTACGTAACTCTTCGTTCCTTTGATCCAACAACACTCTTTTTTATAGTTCTGTGCAATCTTTTTGACTGGCGAGCTTCAAAATATGATTCCAAACTACTCTTTTGGAAGTCTTGATTGAGTTTGTCCCTTCTATCCAATGATAAAGAAATATTCTTGTCAGTTTTTAAGCCAAACGTTTCTATAAAAGAAATCAATATTTGATAACCATCTTTGAAAATGCGCTGTCCAGATTTGTTGTAATCTCTACAACTTCAAAATCAGAACGATCTGTCTCGGGAAAAATTTCCATATTATAGAATTCGGATTTTCATTTAGGGTTCCGCGTCTTGCCACCTGAGCATTTTCTCAGTTGAGTTGGAGGAGATAAATCTGAAAACACTGGCTTTATTATATACTAAACTGATTTATCAATGAGAATTTTTTGGTTGTAATTATTCTAAATATTATCGTTTATTGCAGTTACATAATGGCAACTCGTATTTGTAGGAACAAAGACAATCTAAGAATTCTTTATAAGTACTCCATGAGTGTTCCCAAACGGCTCAAATCGCTTTTCATGAGCAATTTCGATTTGAATTGAATATTAATTTTAAAGTAATAGGTAAGTTCATCTATCAAATAATTTGTCAGTCTGCTCTCACCCCTTTCTTCCAGATTTAGGAAAGTATCCCTGTCCAGGATATAGGTGCTGCTATAGCCAATAAATATTTATCGCATTTTTAATTAATAAATTTTGAAAATATAAATAAATAAAACTGAAAAAGTTTTCTGTGAAATATATGAGATAGTATAAATAAGTGAAAATACATACTTGTTAGTAAATCTTTATTTATTTGGAATTCTGCGAAAAGAAATCAAAATTTGGTTTCTGCACTATTTTTTTTTCGCATTATCCAGAGACAATCTCATGCAAAAGGAATGAAGGGCATCTGAAGAATTTAGATGCTCCTCTGGTACATTAGGTAAGCTAGAAAAAACTTTATGAAGTGCATCAGTTTAGTACACTACTTCTCCAGGAGAAAAGTTTGGTTTTTCTGTAGTGGAATCTTCTTTTTCATTCACATCATCTTCTGACTAATCTACTTCAGCGTTATCACTTCTTATTTCAGAATGAAGGTCTTCATCTATTACTTCCGAAAATATATGTACTTAATTCTCGACATTTAAATAATCATGAACACATATTTTAAATTTTATTCTCAGATTTACCTTCATAATCGGTTAAGGGATTTTAAAGACCTGAAATAGTATTTTATTCATCAGAATATGAGCAAGAAATTTCACTTTGACTCTCTTTGTCAGTTTGAATGAAGTTAGTATTTTTCCAACAGTTAGATATGGACTGTTGCTTCATATATAACCAACTCCCTGCAATCCATTTACATGCATCTTTTACAGTAATTAGCTCTGTGTGCTCTTGATCAATATTAAAAATCATTTTATGCTCTAATTTTTTCCCCTGTAATACCATTTGAAGTATTTCATGATGTCCATATCAAGGTGCTGTAGATCTGCACTAGTGTTTGGTAGAAAGAAGTAAACTTCTACACTCTGCAATTTTGGAATGGGTTTATATGCAGAGCAATTTTCAATGCAAATGGCAACGTTTTTCTTTCTCCATTTCATATATTTATCTAGTTTCAATAAACATTCACTATAGGATTTTGCAATCATTCAAGTTCGCTTGTTCCCAATGTAGTCTACTGACTTGCTCTTAAGTTTTAAAAACATTTTGTCTTTAAAGATCTTCTAAATATAAGAGGTTTTAATCTGTCTTTTCCTTACATATTTGAATACAGAAATTCTCTTAACCTTTGTTTGGATTTCTTTCCAACTTTACAAGGTTTCTTTTAAAAGCTAACGTTCGTTCATGTAACGTCTAGAAAAAATATCCGTCTCATCTGCGTTATAGACATTATCAGCGGAATATTTTTTTTCAAAATTGTACACATTTCTCTATGACTTCATCCAGCTGCAATTATTTTTCTTCACCATGTAACGCATGGAAAGATATCCCATGTCGGTATAGAAACCATGTTAGCCATCCATTGCTAGCATTGAAATCTGTGCTCTCCATCATACATACAAGTTTTCTGGCTTAATATACAAATAAAAAGCCGATTTAAAGGAAATTCAAAGCCCATTTTTTTCTAAACCATTTCAAAGTGGCAGCACCTATTTCGTCATTTAAAGCTGTCTGTATCTTCTTTCTTTGTTGATCGATATCATTACAGTTGAAAATGTTTTCAATTTCTTTCCGTTTCTTCAATTATGTTGCAACAATCGATTGCGCAAATCCATAATTTTTTCAAACCTCAGCTTGCTTCATACCTGTATGAATACCTTTTATGTCGTTGAATTTAATTTTGATGCATGCTTCTTTCCTTCGTTCCATTTTTATCAATTTTCACTAAGCAAACTTAAAAATAAACACAACACTCATATAAAAATTAAGGAAATTCTTCTTGCATACTACGAGAATATTTCTCAATTGGAATTGTCTTAATTGACACAATTAATTAAATTTTTAACTTTTATGATACTCCAGTGTACACAAAAGACCTTTTCACAAAGTTTACTCCCAGACACTTCAAGGTTTTATCACTATATCTCTTCTGGTTAAAGGAATACTTGACCATATTTCGAATAGGGGATAGGAGCAAGATCCACCTCATATTTTCCAGGTAATGGTGGCTTTATTTTCCCCGTACAAGAACTGCACATTTTCGTTACCATATTTATATCAGCAATAGCAAAGCAAAATTTGATAGTTTTTTGACAGAGAGTGTAGCATGAGAACCCCATCCAGCTTTTGAGACATGTTTACTCTAAACTTTCTTGATGTAGCGTTTATTTCATAGATATCAGTTGGACTTTTAAGAAACATATCGCAATAGAGAAAATAGTTGTGGTGGAAGTGAACATATTGCCATCGTTGTGGAAAGAATTATCATTCCAAAGGATATCGTAATACAGAGAACAGTTTTACATTAATCTGAAAGAAATTAAGTCTGGGCAATGAAAAAATACCGGAATACAGCTAATTATAATTATAGAGAAGTTCATCGTATCGAGATTATGCTTATATATATATATATATATATAGTGTTACAAATATAAAATGTTGCTTCCTAGCAATACTGGTCGTATGATTGCTAAGAGACGTTCACAGGCTATCTGAATGCCAAGGGGGAAAGCAGGAATTTGACCCCCGGCCTTGGCGACAAACCTGACAACTTGGCGACTTTGGCGACAAAAATTGGCCTCATGAATCTTCAAGTAAATTCTAGTTTCGTCGAGAAAATTCCAGAATAGGACCGAAACATTGGAGAACTTTCTATGTGACGTTACAGCCGGTCTTGAAGGTGTAAATAGACAGAGCCGTTGATCGTCAGTGAGTTAGTCTTTCGGAGTGAAAGCGATTATCTTGCTTGCTTTGCAAACTGCGTGATTTTGTTTAAACTGTGGATTGCTGTTTATTTAGTGCTGCAAATTTGTGCAAGTACGATTTTGTTGTCGTCTGTGCTTCCTGTTTTATTATTATTTAAAGAATAAATTACTATTTTCTAGTATTCTGCTTCTCAGACTATTCACCTACACACACCGGACAATTTTCATAACATTTGGTGTCAGGAGTGGGATTTATCTTTTGTGTATGGTGAAAACAAGATCTCAGGCTACGATGGCTGATAGCGGCAATGCTGAGTTACTGGCTCTGCTGGCTGAAATGAAGAATTCTATGGAAACTGGACAAGAAGAGATGACGATCGGACTAGAAGAAATGAATAAAATAATGGGAAAAGGGCAAGATGAGATGAAAGTACACGTCGAGACGCAAGTTGAGGGATAAAAGAGTATGTAATTACATGTATAGGAAAAATTGAAGAAGATGTTCAAAGTGTGAAAAGGAAGAATAACGAAGTAAAGAGTGAAGCCCAAGATAAGATCAGCTTCCAGGAGAATAGACTTTGTGATCTTGAGGAAAGACCAATCAATTCTCTGCCATGTTCAGAAGTCATATATTCTAGACCGACTGTCAAACCCTTGACATTTGACGGGCAGATGTCCTGGTCTGTTTTCAAGACGCAATTTGACTTTGTGAGCTCTTCAAACGGATCGACGGGTCGTGTGAAAGCTAGTCAACTTGTGTCATCTCTCCGAGGGCCTGCAGCAGAGGTCCTTCAAGAAATCCCAGATGGAAATCTGAGGGACCTAACGACTATTGAAAGAGACTTGGAATCCCGATTTGGAAACAGTCACCTTACCCAATTTTACAGGACTGAATTGAAGACAAGACGGCAGAAGCCGGGTGAAAGCCTGCAAGTATTAGCCACCGATGTCGAGCGACTAATAAGCTTGGCCTATGCCTAGTGCCCTCTGGACATTCGGGAAAGTTTAGCAGCTCAGTAGATGAAGACGAAGAGACGGACATCAGAGACAAAGATATGCAACATTCAACGAGGTTGATGGATGACAAAGGCTTCAAATCGGCTCAGGCATATAGTATAAAATATGAAGCTGCAAGAACAGTTTCCAAGACCTCCAAGCATGTCAGATCTTTAGAGGTGGAGGATGATTCAAAAAAAGAAACATAAATTTGAATCTCTACTCAACAGACTGAAAAATTATTGAATAACTGCATCACTGAAAAGAAGAATGCCACTCTACGGAACCCGAATGTGACTTGCTGGCAGTGCAACAGAAAAGGGTACTTACAGAGGGATTGCCAAGCGATTAAGCCAAATCAGGAAAACTAAACCAAGGCCGTCTTGGGGGCGAAAGCTGCCTTTTATAAAAAAAAAAGCCCCTGTAGAAGTATTGAAAATTTCCGCACTGAGCGGAAAGAAAAATGGACTCTACTTAGAAGGATCGATTTGTGGTGTCCAATATTTGATATTAGTGGATACAGGTGCGAACGTAACTCTTTTAAGAGCCGACATAGCTCAGAAATTGAATCTATAATTTATCTATACGGCTTCAAATATCTTTTTAAAGACAGCCATTGGTGAGAAAGCTAACATACACGGGAAGTTGGATGCATCAATCGAATGTGGTTCCAGACGATTTCAACACAAAGTTTACGTAGATGACTTCACCGATCCACGCATACTTGGCCTGGATTTTCTTCGAGAGTTCAACTTTACGGTAGACCTGGAAAGAAATGAGATACAGACCGGAGGGTAGGAAATTCTGTTGTTCTCGGCCAATATAGAGTTTCCAAAGTTATGCTCCGTATTTGCAAAAGAAAAGACTGTAATACCAGCAAGATCCGAATGCCTCATTCGAGGAGTCACTACAGCTTCTGAACATTTCAGGTATGCCGTAACGAATTCTCCTAGCCAAATTTCTCAAAAAGGTGTCCTAGTTGCGGCCACACTTGTCGATTTAAAAAAAAGAAACGATTCCAGTCCGAATTCTGAATATGGACAATAAACCAAGGACCATGAACAAAGGAGCTATCCTTGCATCATATGAACCAGTGGTTGATATTGTTGCTAGTCCCTAAGAATTTTCTGGAAACAACCTATCCAGTTGATCTTGGAGAATGTAGAAGGACTGAACGAAGATCAGCGAACAGCGCTACAAAAATTTCTCCAAGAATTTCGGAACTTGTTTTCCACATGTGACACTGATGTCGGCCATTGTAATGTGACCCAGCATAAAATCATTACAGGTGATCATCCTCCAATTAAACAATATCCAAGATGTTTGCCTCTTGCTAGGAAGGAAGAAGCTGAGCGGTTAATTAAAGAAATGGTTGACAACGGAATTATCGAGGAATCATCTGGACCCTGGGCTTCACCTATCATCCTTGTTAAGAAGAAAGACGGATCAACACGGTTTTGTGTTGACTATAGAAAACTGAACGAAATTAAGAAAAAGGACAGCTATCCTTTGCCTCGAATAGAGGACACCCTAGATTCTTTTGTATGGAATCCAATGGTTTTCGACATTAGATTTGAAAAGTGAGAAAGTACGGTAGTGGCACATTAGATTTGTAAGTGGTCAGGTTGGAATTCAACCTGAAGACAAAGAAAAGACAGCCTTCACCACCGGACAAGGACTTTGGCAATTTAAGGTAATGCCCTTCGGTCTTTGTAATGCACTTGCGGCATTTGAAAGATTGATGGAGACCGTGTTACGTGGACTTCTATCTGAAGCCTGTTAATGTATTTAGATGACATTATAATGGTAGGAAAAACATTCGAAGATCATTTGAGTAATATTCGTAAAGTGCTCCAGAGATTGCAGAAAGCCAACCTTAAACTAAGCCCTAAGAAATGCAAATTCTTTCGAAAGGAAGTTTCTTACCTTGGACACGTTATTTCCTCCGAAGGAGTGAAAACCGACCCAGAGAAAATTAAAGCAGTGGTTGATTTGCTTCGTCCAGAGACAGTACACGAACTTTGAAGTTTTCTTGGACTCTGCACCTATTATCGTTGATTTGTAAGAAATTTCTCCACAATAGCTAGAACTCTTCATAAATTAACAGAAGCAAAATCTAACTTTAATTGGACAGAAGATTGCCACAAATCTTGCAATAGTTTAAAGCAGGCACTGACAATTTCACCTGTTCTGACCTATCCCCGGACAGACGAAGATTTTATTCTAGATACGGATTCCAGTAATGAAGGAATAAGAGTTGTGCTATCCCAGAAAATTGGTAACGTAGAGTGTGTCATCGCTTACTTTAGTAAGAGCTTAGGTAAGCCGGAAAGGAATTACTGCGTCAAACATAAAGAACTGTTAGCCATTGTTAAATTGGCTGTTAAATTAGCCATTGTTG